>QAOA01008219.1:66448-202702 GCA_003255065.1 Cercis canadensis | reverse complement strand
AGAGTGAAGTTCATTTTCATATAAAAATCCTTGACCCCCACTTTTTTTAAAATTAAAAGGAAATTTATTTTCATGAAAGATAGCATCACTTGATTCTATAATCACATTATGTTCAAGATCAAAAAATCTATATGTTGTACTATTCAAAGTATAACCAACAAAAGTACAAGTAGAAGCTTGGACATCCAATTTAGATCTTTTTGGATCTACAATCCTCACATAGGCTAAACAGCCTCAAACTTTAAAATAACTCAAATTAGGCTTATGCCCTTTCCATAACTCAAAAGGAATTTTAAAACGCTGTTTGTGAGGAACACAGTTAAGAATATAACAAGCAGTCAAGATAGCTTCACCCCAAAAACTATATGGAGCACCTGAATGTAAAAGCATAGAATTTGTAAGATTAATAAGAGTTCTATTTTTACGTTCAACAACTCCATTAGAGGCAGGTGAATAAGGAGGAGTAACCTCATGAATAATTCCTAAACTTTAAATAAAATTATTCAATTCATTTGATTCATACTCTCTTCCTCTATCACTTCGAAAACACTTTATTTTCTTTCCAAATTGATTTTCAACTTCATTTAGAAATTTTTTAATTTCTCAAAAGCTTCACTTTTATGTGCCATCAAATATACATAAGTATATTTTGAAAAGTCTTCTATAAAAGTGATAAAATACCTTTTTTCTCCGTGAGTCAAAACTCCATCAAATTCACAAATATCAGTATGAATCAAATCCAAAAATTCAGAATCTCTCGTAACACTTTTGTGAGATCCTCTAGTGCTTTTTGACATACTACAAAAATCACATTTTTCAAAATCTTTGCTCAATTTAGCAATTAATCTTAAGTTACTCATCCTTTGCACATATTAGCTATTTATATGACATAAATGCTCATGCCAAAAATTTAAAGAAGAAAGCATATAAACAGAACTTAAAGATATATTATTCATGTCAACATTCAATTTGAACATACCATCACTAGCATACCCTTTGCCCACAAACATTTCATTCTTAGTAAGTACATATTGATCAGATTCAATAGTTTGTTTGAAGCCAGCCTTATTGAGAAGATATGAAGACATAAAATTCTTCTTTATTTAGGGGGCTATAGAGCACATTCTTGAGAGTGAGAACAGGCCCAGGAGTAAAGCTCAATTCCACATCCCCTTCACCCAAAATTTTAGTTGTATGGGCATCACCAAGCATTATTTCCTTGGGATTCTCATAAGGTTTGTACACCTTGAACCAATCCTTTTCAAAACAAATGTGCCTAGTAGCACCAGAATCAGCTCACCAACCCTTCGACCCTTCAAGCATGTTAACTTCAATAATCATAGCCACAAGTGGCTCTTCAGTAACGTTGGCTTGAGGCTTAGGCCCACATTTCCGGTATCTACTACTTTTTACAAAATGCCCATGCTTGCCACAAATAAAACATGAAGAAGGTCTAAAGGGTGGTTCATTTCTCTTTTGGGTGAAGTTGCCCTTATTATTATATGGACTTTTCTTGTATGATTTTTTCATCCGCTTTTTATATGGCTTCAAAATAACATATTGAATCTGACCTTTAGGCAAAGAGTCACTAGTTCCAAGAACATGTACCTTGGTGGTAGTTGTGAACCTACCATTGCCGTTTTCAGTCATATGCATGTCTTGGCTTCTAGCTTCTTCCTCCACTCTAATGCGAGGCTTGTTGAGATCACCAATACCTCCATTAGGTTTGATTGTAGGATCTATGGGAAATAAGTCTAGATTTGGATTTGTCTTAAAATTGTTGTTCCCAAGCCTACAAAATAGAAAATAAAANTTTCGAAAACCAAATCTCTTTTATTTAAGCCATCCTCGTTATAGCGACCTCCGGGTATGTTATGACAATAAGGCACGGGTATCTCGCTTTCTTTAAGACAATTCACGCCTCTCGCAGATGATTTTTAGTATATTCACCAGGTGCAGCGAGTTCTAGACGCATTGCCTCCAGGATACAACAGCTTGGTAGCCACACCGTTTATCCTCCAATATTCTGCACAAATAGGAGGAAATGACTCTCTCCAATACCCTTCTTTACCCAAGTGTTTACTCACACAATATAAGCAAATAATATGAACACACTACAATTAGGTTAGAGAAAATTAGAGATGTGGCACCAGGATGAGGCCCGGGTATCTCACTTTCTTTAAGATAATTCACGTCTCTCGCAGGTGATTTTTAGTATATCCACCAGGTGTAGCGAGTTCTAGACGCGTTGCCTCTAGGATACAACAGCTCGGTAGCCACACCGTTTATCCTCCAATATTCTGCACAAATAAGAGGAAAGGAGTCTCTCCAACACCTTTCTCTACCCAAGTATTTACTCACACTATATAAGCAAATAATATGAACACACTACAATTAGGTTGCACTTACAAATGTATCTCATACCAATTGAAGAAGCACATACACACATATATAGTATAGTGAACTATCTTTTTCAAATTCTAGCTGTTAGCCACAATTAAATAAATATTATAAGCTTTTAAAACAAAGAAACAAAGCACAAAGAAAACAGCCAAATAAAAGGCAAAACCATTTAGCCAATGAAAGTACTTCAAAGCATTTTATAATGTAGTTACATTGCCAAAAACTGAATAGCTTTAAGGCTAATAACAAAAGCTTTTAAACACAATAAAAATAGAGAGAAGATAAGTTGTAACATATATAACCATTGGGGCATTAATCATATGATATAATATATTTATTTTTAATGAAATACCAACAATCTCCCACTTATTTTATAAAAATAAACACAAACACAAACACGTAGACACTTGGGTAGAGACAGACTATTATCCATAATAAAGGTAGCATTGCCTTGAACCTCAACTTAGTAAAAAATATATATACTTGTTCCGGAGCCAATAGTGGTCTATTGCCTTGAACTATGACTGCTTAAGGGAGACAAGATATATATCTTACAAATAATAATCCAAGCGCAATATAGAGTCCTAAGCTTGCACATTAAACTGGTCTTTGTGCGTTATCCTGGTTTCATGAGTATTATTCAAGAATTAAGCCTTTATTCTCATAGAAGTGGCCCCACTTCACAATACTCATATAGGTGATTCTATCAAGGGTGCTCTTGCCATTTTGTGATACCCCACTCTTAAGAGCTACATAATTCATTAAGAGTTTTAGAAAACTCATCCTCCATCATTTAGCAAGATAGATACACCTACACCTTAGATGATTTATGAGAAGAGTATTCTCTTAAATATATGGTCTATCCCACAAACATGACTTACTCTATGATTCGTTTTTCCCTTTGAACCTAGTTCTTAGGATCTCTAATCACTAGGTGGGGTATCCTCATAAGTAGTATGTTTTTCTTTGGGCTTCAATCCCATCCCTCTTGATGTATTCCAAACCTTTTCTCTATTTAGAGATTTTGTTAATGGATCCGCAAGACTATTCTCTGATCTTACATAACTCACATGTATGGTATCATTATTTATGTAAGATCTCACAATATTATGTTTCCTCCTTATAGGTTTGGATTTACCATTATAGTAACGATTTTGTACTCTGCCAATAGCAGCAGTACTATCACAATGTATCAATATAGGTGGTATTGGTTTTTCCCAAACAAGAATTTCATATAATAAATCTCTAAACCAACTAGCCTCACCACTAGCTACTGCTAGAGCAATAAGCTCAGCTTCCATGGTTGAGTTTGCAATTATTTGTTGTTTCTTAGATTTTCAACAAATTGCACAATCACCCAAAGTAAATATATAACCAGAAGTACAAAGAGAGTCACCTGATGTATTGTAATCAGCATCAACATAAGCTTCAACCACAGCTGGATATCTTTTATAAAATAAATCATAATTTTTAGTACCACATAGATATCTCATAACATGGTCAATTTCATGCCAATGTTCTATACTTGGTTTACTAGTAAATCTACCAAGTAGTCCAACTACAAATGCAATGTTAGGCCTTGTACAATCAGTTAAATAACGAAGACTCCCAACAATGCTAGCATATTCATCTTGTTTCACTATATCTATCCTCCGTAGTAGAATATAAACTAACATTAGCAGATAAAGGAGTTAGGACATGCTTAGCATTATTATAACCAAATTTGTTCAAAACTTTCTCTACATAATAACATTGATCAAGAAAAATTCCATCATGAATTCTAGTGATTCTCATGCCAAGAATAACATTTGCTTCACCAAGATCTTTCATCCTAAAATTATTATGAAGCAAATTTTTAGTACCTTCTATAATAGATAAGCTTGTACCAAAAATTAACAAATCATCCACATACAAGCTTATAATAACATGAGAATTATCAACACATTTGAAATACAAACATTTATCACATTCACTAGATTTAAAACCATTTTCAAGCATACACAAATCAAATTTCTCATGCCATTGCTTAGGAGCTTGTTTAAGTCCATACAAAGACTTAACTAATCTGCATACCTTATTCTCTTGGCCTTCCACAACAAAACCTTCAGGTTGTTGCATATATATTTCTTCATCTAAATCTCCATTCCAAAAAGTTGTCTTTACATCCATTTGATGAATATACATTTTATGAATAGCAGCAATAACAATCAACAATCTTATGGATGTAATCCTAGCAACAGGAGAAAAAGTATCAAAAAAATCTAAATCTTCTTTTTGATTAAAACCCTTAGCCACCAACCTGGTTTTGTATTTTTCTATAGTACCATCAGGTTTCAACTTTTTTCTTAAAACCCATTTACAACCAATAGCTACACAACCAGGAGGTAAATCAACTAATTTCCATGTTCTATTAGACATAAGAGATTCCATTTCATCATTTATTGCTTCTTTCGAGAAAATAGAATCATGTGATGCTAAAGCTTCTTGCAAAGAACTTGGAGTATCCTCCACATTATAAATTATATAATCAGGGCCAAAATATTTTTTCACTCTAGCTCTTTTACTCCTTCTAGACTCTATTTCAAAATTTCTTTCAACTTGTAAAGAAGTAGAAGGAGTAGAAGAGTGAGGTTCGTTTTCATTTAAAAGACCTTGACCCCCACTATTTTTAAAATTAAAAGGAAATTTATTTTCATGAAAAATAGCATCACTTGATTCTATAATCACATTGTGTTCAAGATCAAAAAATCTATATATTGTACTATTCAAAGTATAACCAACAAAAGCACAAGTAGAAGCTTGAGCACCCAACTTAGATTTTTTTGGATCTGCAATCGTCACATAGGCTAAACAGCCCCAAACTTTAAAATAACTCAAACTAAGCTTATGCCCTTTCCATAACTCAAAAGGATTTTTCAAAAGCTTTTTGTGAGGAACACGGTTAAGAACATAACAGGCGGTCAAAATAGCTTCACCCCAAAAACTATATGGAGCACCTGAATATAAAAGCATAGAATTTGTAAGATTAATAAGAGTTCTATTTTTACGTTCAACAACTCCATTAGATGCAAGTGAATAAGGAGGAGTAATTTCATGAATAATTCCTAAACTTTGAATAAAATTATTCAATTCATTTGATTCATATTCTCTTCCTCTATCATTTCAAAAACGCTTTATTTTTTTTCCAAAATGATTTTCAACTTCATTTAGAAATTTTTTTAATTTCTCAAAAGCTTCACTTTTATGAGCCATCAAATATACATAAGTATATTTTGAAAAATCTTCTATAAAAGTGATAAAATACCTTTTCCCTCCATGAGTCAAAACACCATCAAATTCACAAATATCAGTATGAATTAAATCCAAAAATTCAGAATCTCTTTTTACACTCTTGTGAGATCCTCTTGTGATTTTTGACATACTATAAAAATCACATTTTTCAAAATCTTTGCTCAATAAAGGAATTAATCCTAAGTTACCCATCATTTGCACATATTTGCTATTTATATGACATAAATGCTCATGCCAAAAATTTAAAGAAGAAAGCATATAAACAGAACTTGAAAATATATTATTCATGTCAACATTTAATTTGAACATACCATCACAAGCATACCCTTTGCCCACAAACATTCCATTCTTAGTAATTACATATTGATCAGATTCAATAGTTTGTTTGAAGCCAGCCTTATTGAGGAGATATGAAGACATAAGATTCTTCTTCATTTGGGGGTATAGAGCACATTTTTTAGAGTGAGAACACGCCCAGAAGTAAAGCTCAATTCCACATCACCTTCACCCAAAATTTGGTAGTATGAGCATCATCAAGCATTATTTCCTTGGGATTCTCAAAAAGTTTGTACACCTTGAACCAATCCTTTTCAAAACAAACGTGCCTAGTAGCACCAGAATCGGCCCACCAACCTTTAGACCTTTCAAGCATGTTAATTTCAGCAATCATAGCCACAAGTGGCTCTTCGGTAACGTTGGCTTGATGATTAGGCCCATGTTTCCGGTATCTACAACTTTTTACAAAATGCCCTTGCTTGCCACAAACAAAACATGAAGAAGGTCTAAAGGGTGGTTCATTTCTCTTTTGGATGAAGTTGCCCTTATTATTATATGGGCTTTTCTTGTATGATTTTTTCATCCCCTTCTTATATGGCTTCAAAACAACATTTTGATTCTGACCTTTAGGCAAAGAGTCACTAGTTCCAAGAGCATGTACCTTGGTGGTAGTTGTGGAACTACCATTGCCGTTTTGAGTCATTAGCATGTCTTGGCTTCTAGCTTCTTCCTCCACTCTAATGCGAGTGATCAAATTCTCCATGTTTGTTTCCTTTTGCTTGTGACGAAGTGTCTTTTGGAACTCCCTCCATGATTGAGGCAGCTTGTCAATGATGGCAGCAACAAAGAAATTATCTTCTATTTTTATGCCTTCTGATTTCACTTCATGTGCAAGCATTTGAAACTCTTGAGTTTGCTCCACAAAAGAAAGATTATCCATCAGTTGATAATGTAAGAAATGACTTGCAGCATATTTCTTTGCACCAGCATCCTCTGTATCATATTTTTTTTGCAAGGCATTCCAAATTTTCTTTACAGTGCAGTAAGTCCTTTCATAGTAATCATAAAATTCATTAGATAAACAATTTAGTAAATAATAGCGACAATGGAATTCATCCTTCTCCCACTTTGCTATTTTTTCACCATGTAGCTTTTTTTCTGTATCGCTCATCCCATCAATAGATGTCTTTTTAGGATTTGATTCTAAGAGAACATAAGACATCATCAAAAGGTTCAAGTAGAAAAGAACTTTTCCCTTCCATCGATTGAAGTGAACACCAGTGAACTTGAAAGGCTTGTTGAGATCACCAACACCTCCATTTGGTTTGATTGTAGGATCTATGGGAAATAAGTCTAGATTTGAAATTGTCTTAAAATTGTTGTTCCCAAACCTACAAAATAGAAAATAAAATACAAAGAATAAGAATAGGTTAGAGAAAATTAGAGATGTGACACCAAGATGAGGCACGGGTATATCACTTTCTTTAAGATAATTCACGCCTCTCGCAGGTGATTTTTAGTATATCCACCAGGTGCAGCGAGTTTTAGACGCGTTGCCTCCGGGATACAACAACTCGGTATCCACACCGTTTATCCTTCAATATTCTACAAAAATAGGAGGAAATGACTCTCTCCAACACCCTTCTCTACCCAAGAGTTTTCTCACACAATATAAGCAAATAATATGAACACACTACAATTAGGTTGCACTTACAAATGTATCTCATACCAATTGAAGAAGCACATACACATATATATAGTGTAGTGAACCATCTTTTCAAATTCTAGCTGTTAGCCACAATTAAATAAATATTATAAGCTCTTAAAACAAAGAAACAAAGCACAAAGAAAACAGCCAAATAAAAGCCAAAACCATTCAGCCAATTAAAGTACTTCAAAACATTTTATAATGCAGTTACATTGTCAAAAACTGAATAGCTTTAAGGCTAATAACAAAAGCTTTTAAACACAATAAAAATAGAGAGAAGAGAAGTTGTAACATATATAACCATTGGGCCATTGATCATATAATATAATATATTTATTTTTAATGAAATACCAACAATTAGCAGCTTCGTCCATTATAACAAGATGGAAATAAAAGTCAGACAACACCATTATTACAGCCTTCAGTTTACTTGGAACGTATGCATCAGAGATCTTTCAAGGGAGTCAAAATTTTCAGTTATACAAAATGTCACATGATGCTGGTGATTGTACTCAGAAGGAAGGTGTTACATGCATAAAAAATGGCGAAGAAATCCTGAAATTGATGTGTGAGGACCTCTGGTGTTACATGCAGTTGTAATCCTACTCTTCCCATTCTCTCTTCGGCAGGAGTTATCACTTTCTTGAAGGCAACCCAGCACCGTAATAACAATTGACAATTAAAAAAAGACTTGGGAGTAACCGTTGCTCAAGTGAAATGTTATTAGCAAGCATTCTGATTCAGACTGAAAATTGGATCACTAAACTTAAACTCCCATTAATCAGATATTAAAATCAATATATGAAATCGAGACCCAAGTCAAGTGCTCTCCCTCTCAGAAACTGAATACGGACAAACAACAAATTGGGGATGGAATGAAAAGAAAGAAGTAAAAAATTGGAGTGGAAATGGCTCACATGGCTTTAACATGATGGGTGGGGCCATGTGGGCAACTATCATATATTGACTTGTCTAAAATATGTGCCAGTTAGGCTTTCATGTTCGTGCCAGTTCAATTGCCGATTATAGTAAAGCAAATTAGGCCTGAAATTTCTTTTCTAATGAGCAAGAACTGACCTAATAGGGAAGTCCTTGACATATCAGCTACCCACTAACGATGTTATAACTGGGGCCAACTACAGGAATTTATTTATATGCAAATGAAAGAATAAGGACTCATTTGAAAGGAAATAAATTATAGGGACCTACTTAAAATTTTACTCAAAATATAAGGACTTAGAGCATAATTAAACCTATTCTAAAATTTAAGAATTTTAGAGCATAAAAGGGCGACACATTTATATTTCTTGCAAGTTCATACTATGCAATTGGAAGCCCTGAATTTCGCAATATATTTTTGGTCACACTTTCCTTCATCAGTTTATGAGTATGGATGTTCCCTTCATAATTATTCTGCTCTATTGCTACTGATATTCATTCAATCAATTATTCATATTATTATTCAGAAGCAGCATAATTACATTCCGAAGGACAACAGAATTATTCATGACATGTGTATGTATATTTTTTTTTCTTTCTTTGCCATATGATGGAGAAAGTTCGATCAAGTAGGAGATTCATAACAACTTTATGGAAGACACCACCTAAACCAATTGCATTACGTGTGTGCTGTTGTATATTTGTATATATAATTGGCTTGAATCAAATAATTCTTGCATATATATAATGTCTCGATGGTGGAAACACATCTTTTTGCTAGAAAATAAGTAAAATATATTATTGGCTAAGACAAAAGGTGAAGAATTCCTTATAAGTCTTCTTTGGTATAGTAGCGTTGCCTTGAAGCTACCGCCCCAGTATTTGGGATATAGATATATCATAAAGCTATTAATTGTCTAATGTGTTTAAAAGAGAAGGAAATTCTCCTTGAAGGCATAAGATATCAATGATATAATAGGGAAAAGAGGTAACATGAAACAACAAGAGTCAAAGCATAAGATACTACACTCTTTTCTAATAGTTCTAACTTTGATAACGAGTGCAATATTCCTCACTCTATGTAACTTAATTATATAGGTCTTCTTTCGTCGCCTTGGAGCTCTTATATTGCAGATGCTTCCTCTCTAGCTTTCATTAGAGTTTAGTATTTTTTTTTTTTTTTTTNNNNTTTTTTATCCTTCTTCTCTTATGTACCAAGAACGTATATGCAAATATGAGTCCTTTTCTGTCTTCGTTAAGAATGGTGGCTATTATTTTGGCTCTTATGAAATTTTTTATAAATTTATTTGATTTAAGCAATATATGTTAGTCACGTCTTTTTTAAGACTAAGATGACCTATTAATAAGAAATATTTATCTATCAGATAATTAATGGATATTTATTTAGTTGTTCACTATCCCTTGACTCTAGTAATTAGCTAGTTGTGGGAAGAGTTATTTACTTTGAAATAACTGTTAAAGAGACAGTCTCCTTGATAGAAGGAAATTGTTACAAATAATGTTTATCTAATAGGGTCCCTAGCATAGCTTATAAATAACTTGTGATATTTTATCAGTTCAAGACAAAAGAAAAAGTTATAGGCTAGAACTGCTCTCTCAATTTTCTAAATACTACGCATCAATAGCTGAAGATTAGTAATTTCGGTATAGACTTATTGTGCA
The DNA here is from genome assembly GCA_003255065.1 of Cercis canadensis. NCBI lineage: Eukaryota > Viridiplantae > Streptophyta > Magnoliopsida > Fabales > Fabaceae > Cercis > Cercis canadensis. The sequence goes on along the minus strand of QAOA01008219.1, from coordinate 192,402 downwards.
TCAAATTTTATTTTTACATTTGGTATCAGAGCTTTTAATACCTCTGCTAGTTTGCATTTCTATGACTGCTTCTTTGTCTATTAGAAATATATTAATATATCTCATATTTGTTGTTCTGAGGATTAACTATGCTTTCATAGTTTAAAAGCTATGCTATTTGAAAACATAGAGAGGCACGCATATACTATTTTCCTTTGTTATATATACCAATATCCATTGAATTAAGATGAGCTGCAGTGGTGTAGTAGCCTTGGATGGTACCGTTGTGATGGTAGAGTCCATCATGTCATTCTGAACACTAAGAAAAGTAATGGATGGCTGATTGGGATTTTGGATAAGACATGATTAATTTATTAAATATTCATTCTTGTTTGTCCCTTTTCATGCCTGATTTGACCAAATTATTACTTGTCCATTCAATGGCTGCTTTTGTCTTTGGCCTCTATATTTTATTGCAAGAATTCGACTATGCCTTCTTAGTGTTTGCCTTACTCTTGTCCTCTAGTTTTTTTTTTTTTTTTTTTTTTTTTTTTTTTCTTTTGGTCTTTATTATTAACATGTTTGACCAAATTCCTATCTCTCTATGAATTCTTATTGGCTGCATGTCCAAAGCTTTTTATACAGGCTGTATGTATGTGTCTCGGTTTTCAGCTCTATGAGGTTATTTTATATATATTTTTTAACATGGCTGTATACAGTAAGAAGCATTATTGATGCTCTCGGTTTCTGGTCAACGTGGCTGTTTGTTTTATTCTTAACCTTTGGTTTGATTTAAAATAAATTGTTATAGTAGTTTTTTGGTCTATGTTATTTGCTGTTTGACCGAATTCTTGCATCTCTCTTGACATGCTAATTTGATAGTTAATGCAATATGTTATTAAGTTGTAATATATGTGTTTATTTAGCATGTTATGACAGAAAAAATAAATATTTGTTTGTTGTGCTTAAGACAAACTATATATGATAATAAATTAGATATCATTAAAAAGTTTAATCATCATATTCTTAGGAATAGCCATATCATCTTAGGTTGATGATGATGTATGATTTTAGTCACATAAAGCATTAGTGATTAATAGAAATAAATGGTATCTAATATGATACAATTAACTAATTAAAATAGTTACTTGGCTCCACAGAAAAGTGATTATTTAGGTTAGTTAATTGGAGTAAGATAATGAATAAGGCATTAAGGCAAAGTTTTTCCTAGGCCCATAGGTGTGAAATATTTTATTTTGATGTTATGTCCATTAGTCTTATTATTAAAGTTTTGTATAAATTTTATGCATGTTTTGCAACCTCTACCTATAGGAAGGTTAGAATTTATTTATTATTGGTTTGTCACTAGATAATTCAATTATAAAGTTATTTCGTTTCAAAGTATATATGTATGGTTTTCCTTGATACCTGCAATTTTTCCTACTAGTGCTTATATCAATGATAATATTCATGTTCCAATGTTGACTGATGATAACTATTCTGACTAGAAAGAACAAATTCTTTGGACTCTTTGATGTTGGGATTTGGACTTGGCATTTTGTGTGGATGAGGTACCACATTGTTGAGTGAGTTTTATACTCACTCTTTAGATGTCTTTTTGCAAAGTATTTGGTTGGTTTTTGAGGAATGATGGCCACTTATTGTAAGTTTTATGTTAAATTGCAGAACCAATGGACTAAAGTGAAGGAATGAAGTAAAGAGAGGATTTGGACAGAAAACCAGCGCCCGTGAACCAGCGCCGCAGCGCCAGTCACCAGCGCCGCAGCGCCCAGAACAGCAACTCAGGCAGTGCTTCAGCGCTGCAGTGCCCATCATTTAGTGCCGCCGCGCCCGTGCGCGGATTACTGATACACGTCACTCTGTTTCTCTAGTTTTAGGGCTTTTCTTGAGAAGTATAAATAGGATACCTAGGAAATTAGAAGGAGGTTCATTCTTAGACACTTTTGGAGGCACAAAGGAACTACTATAAATAGGATACCTCCATGGCTTATCTAGTATGAACTAATTCTCGTATCCCAAGGAACTACAACTGGTCCTTCCTTTGCCTCCTTTATGCCTCCAAAAGTGTCTAAGAACGAACCCCCTTCTAATTCCCTAGGTATCCTATTTATACTTCTCAAGAAAAGCCCTAAAACTAGAAAAACAGAGTGACGTGTATCAGTAATCCGCCCACGGGCGCTGCGGCGTTGAATGATGGGTGCTGCAGCGCTGAAGCACTGCCTGAGTTGCTGTTCTGGGCGCTGCGGCGCTGGTGACTGGAGCTGGGCTGCTGGAAGACTGGCGCTGCGGCGCTGGTTCACGGGCGCTGGTTTTCTGTCCAAATCCTCTCTTTACTTCATTCCTTCACTTTAGTCCATTGGTTCTGCAATTTAACATAAAACTTACAATAAGTGGCCATCATTCCTCAAAAACCAACCAAATATTTTGCAAAAAGACATCTAAAGAGTGAGTATAAAACTCACTCAACACACATGTTCCCATGGAAGAAAGTACCCAAGACCAAAGAGCTCACTATGAGTGATGGGAGCGATCTAATTGCTTAAGCTTAATGCTCATCAAGTCTCAATAAGCAAGAGTATTAGGGGTTCTATCCCTCAATGTGATATAACTATTGCTTATATGAGGGCAATTGAAGAGCAATTTGTGAGCTCTGAAAAGGCATTAGCCAACACCCTAATGAAGAAGCTTTTGGGCATGAAGCATGACAAAAGCAGGAGTGTGGGTGAGCACATTATGGAAACGAGGGACATTGCTGCCAAATTGACATCAAGTAAGATTGAAATATCCGAGTCATTCTTGGTGCATTTCATTCTCAACTCTCAACCTGCTGAGTATGGACCTTTTAAAATTTCCTATAACACATAAGGAAAAATGGTCAATCTATGAACTTTTGACTCTGTGTCTTCAAGAGGAAGAAAGGTTGAAGCATGAGACACTTGAAAGTATTCACCTAGTGACTCATGATAAGAGAAATGGCAAGAAAGGAAAAAGTGTTTTTGGAAAAGGCAAATACCTATTTGTTTAAAAGCCAAATGGCAATATAGCAACATGCTATTTTTGCAAGAAGCCTGAAAACATAAAGAAGAATTGTACTAAGTACAAGAAATTGCTCACTAAGAAAGGTAATTTTACCTTTACATGTTATGAATATTGTTTTATAGAAGCTCCTAGCAACACTTGGTAGATTGATTATGGTACTACAATTCATGTTGCTAATCATTTCCAGTCGACAGAAGGACTCTTCAAACAATAATTTTGGGCAAAGCTAATCAAAATTACGTTACTACTATTGAAAGAGATCATCATGATCCAGGGAGCTTTGATGTAAAATTACCCCAATGATAGAAAAGTTGTTACCATACAAGTCATGAAAGGAATTTTTTAAATTACTGATGACAACAATTTTTTTATATTTTCTATTTGTAGATAATTATAATTCTTAGATCTATTTGAATTAAGAAAGTTGGAATCAAATTCCCAAGAATATTGCTAGTTACATATTATTTGGTTGATGTGCAAAGTTCCACACGCATTAATCACAAATTATATTAATTGTGTATGTGAATTTGTATTGGTTCACTTAACAAGAAAAGTGTGTATACTTTATTAAGAGCAAAGAGTTATCAAGAAATGTAAAAAATGTTAATGGGATTGGGTCAGATGGTAAGGCCTAGGTTGATACTTGCTGCTAGTTGTCCCTCCTTGGTAAGCAATTTGTAAGTAATTATATAAGCCCTCCATGAGGTCTATGGCATGCCCCGATCTTGGAATAAGGAAGCCCACCATGAACTTCTGTTCATAAAAAAAACAAAAAAGAANAAAAAAAAAAAAAAAAAAAAAAAAAAAAAAAAAAAAAAAGCACAAGAAGTGTTCAAGCAGTATTATTCAATTCTAAAGCATAGCATTTGTCATCTTTAAATAATTCATTTAACATACATCATTTGTTGGTGATGTAGAAGCCCCTCATCAGAGCTTTGTACCTCAACAGTTGTTGCTGATATATAAAGCCCAGCGAGCACCTTAATTGAAAAATCTTTGTTCGTTAGTTTAAGAACAAGAATGATCGGAAAACTTTGCCTCTAAAAGTTTAAATCACACTTGAACCTCCCAATAAGAACATTCTATAACAAATATAAGGAATTTTACTTTCAGCCAAAAAAGCAAAAAGGCCAAAGAAGTACAAGAATCTGCCACATAGGTGGAAAAAAAAGATCCGCTTGTCCACAATCCACAGAAATAATAATTTGGCAAAGAATCTACCACACAATAAACATAAACTAACTAATTAATGCATATGATAATCAAAGTGAGTTAGACATGCTTTAGCGAGTACCCTTTGTTCCACTCCACATTCTCCGAAGTTGGTGAAGAAGTCATTGGTTCTGTGCCAACCAATTTGATACTAAAGATTAGTCTAAGTTACTTCTACGTATCATTTTGCCTACTTTGCAATGAAGTTAAAGGAGTCCCCTAGAGCACTTCAGCAATAAGTGGGGAGATAAATGTGCCTGAATTCATTTTCAACCTTTCCTTTTTATCTGTCTTCTTGCTTTGTCTTCACAAATTTAGGAGCAAGGGAATATATTTATATAACTCCTAGGCCTGAAGCCCATTTTTAAATGGGCATTATTGGATTTCTTTATATATAAAATGTCACTACTGAGAGTCGCACGAAATACTCCTAGAGGGGATTGAATAGAAGTTTTCTAAAACTTTTAATTTAATTTGATTTTAAACAAAACTTGTTCAAAGAACATAACAGCAAGCAAGAGAACTATTTCTAGAACTTATGAACTAGTTCTTTAATGAAACAGAAAAAAATAAACCAAGCTTAATCAAGGAATAACATATTCAGAACAAACCAGAAAATCAAATTGATGCATTACAAGCAAAACTAAACTTTAAACATGCATATAAGATCAGAAATAAAAGAGAAGAGTAGAGAATATCTTAGCCAAAGAGTTTATAGTGGTTCAGCACTAATGCCTACATCCACTTCTCACAAAGCTTGGGGTTCCACTATAATCAATTTTATTTGTCTAAGCTTCTTCAAGCTTTACAACCATGGTTTCTCTACAAAGCTCACCACAAACTTTTCCTATCTAGCATTACCACCATAAGTCACTCACATATTTCCCACTGAAATCTAAGTATAGAAAATCTCACTTAAGAGTAAAGCTTCATGAACAGAAAAGATCTCTCTCTCTCTCTCTCTTTTTCAGAGAAAATTTCTAAAGATAATTGTACTGAAGAAGAAGAAGAAGTAGAGAGATTTTAAGTACAAACTTGCTCAGATAAGAAGAACCCTTCTCTCATTCTAATTCTAACTCTCTCTCACATTGTATTTCTTCTACTCGAATTCTAAATCCTTGAGATAATCCTTTTAACCAGAAAAAGCACTATCACGTGAAGAGCCATATCCACCGTTGATGCAGGGACAAGTGTCAAAGAGAGATTCCAAGATGAGTCCACTACACATTTCTTTTGTCTTGAAATCACAAAAGAAATATCTTTACCAACTTTCCCTTAAAATACGGATCTACAACGGCACCCACATTGAGAAAGTTTTCTTCACATACTGAGGTGAATTTCTGACAGGATCAGAATAATCTTACACATTCTAGAGTCTTCACACATGCTTCAACAACTTGAATATTTGACTTCAAAGAGTGAGTTCTCTATATTAAGAACTAGTTCTTAAACAGAAGTAGAACTAGTTCTCAACTTTCCTTGCTAACATGTTCCTAGAAAAATACTAAACCATAACACAGGTTAGAAGAATAATAGTCATTTGTTATTATCAAAACATGATTAGAGAATTGTGGAGTTAACAATCTCCCCCTTCTTGATGATGACAAATACTTAAGGAAAATCTACCCCTGAATACATGCATACTCTAGAACTAGTTTCTGAACTAGTTCTAAAAGCAATTTTAAAAAAAAATTCAAGAGAAGGGAGTTTTCCAACAGAGATAATCTAAACAAAAATAATAACAGTTCAAATAGAGTATCTCAGATTTTTCCCCCTTTGTCATTATCAAAAAAGATAAGGGAGAACTAGTAGAAAAAAAATAGCTAAAATAAAAATAGTAGAATAGATACCAAAATATCAGAAACAAAAATACCATTGAAAGGTTGTAATAGTTCCAAAAGCAACAAAAATACCATTGAAAGGTCGTAATAGTTCCAAAAGCAAAAGACAGAAAAGGTAAACTATCAACAGATGCATGATGCATGAGATGCAGAAAATCACAAAGGCTGGAGATAGTCAAGATTACTGAGTACATAACTAAAATGGTAACAAAAGACATAAAAAATAAAAGCCTAAGAGGTAGATTTCTTGGAACTTTTCAGAGCTGCCAACTCTTTCTTTGTTTGAGCCAGTTCCCTCTCAACCACTGCAAGCTTAGCACTGCACTCAATAATAGAAGTGTGGAAGAAGTTGAGCCGCTTTCCAATTTGATTAGCCAATTCTGCAGGCATGACACTTTCTATCCACTCTTCATGATTAACCTTTTGAGAAGGAGGAGCTGCTGAGGGTTAAGTTTTCTGCTTCTTGTCAGACCTGGAAGAACTAGGTGCCGAAACAAATCTCTTACAAGATCAAGTAGGAGTGTGATCTAGAGAAGACTAAGAACTTGTTGAAATCTCTGACATTAGAGCCAATTTGGCAACAGGCACCACTCTTTTTAGAATAAGCTTGGGAGAAAAAGCTCTTAAGAGAATTGAGATAGGTCTACTCTGAAATGCTTGCAAAGTTTCACAACTAACACGCCATAAGGCAAACTAGTTTTAAGCCTGGTTCCCTTCACTGTGATGCCATATTGCTTAGAATCAATCTTGGCAAATTGAGTGGTAATCGGTGTTTGAGGTGATACAAAACATATAGATCAGGGGTAGCAAAATCATTGTGGCTACCAATTCAGGGCAAAAGTTGGGCAGTAACTAGTTTGGCTAGTGTTCTGGTTATGAGGTTAAAGCAATGTATGGAAGGAGGTCTTCCTTGGCCTCTAAATTCAAGAAAATCACAGAGAAATGTTATTGCATCTTCATAAGAAATTAAATCAGAGGGCCAAACCTTCTGCACAAATTTGTAGTCCCTAGAAATAGGTAGTTTAAGCACATTAGCTAACACTTTTTAAGTCAAAATAAATTCTACCCCAACCACATAACTCTTAAGTTAAATAGTTCTAGATTCAGTACCTTGTAATGGTTGTAAATGAGTGTAGAACAGACGAATTACCTTTGAGAGCAGTGGTTCATTCAACTTCAACATTGGAGACCATCCCATGTTGTCAAAAGCTTGTTTAATTTCTTTGATAGAAGATGTTCTGGATTCCTAAGCCACTAAACACCCAAGAGCTATTGTCCTATTCTCATAAAGCTTCTTGAAATTTTCTTCAAAAACTTTACTTTCAAACAAAGAAGGACTAAAGGTGAGGGATTTTGACCTTAGGAGATATAACTATTTTTTTAGTTCTTGTTCTGATTCTATTGCAATTTCAGATGAAGAAACTTGTTTATGAACAAAAGCAGGGTCTGATTCGGAGTTAGAGTCACCAGAGAAATTAGGTTCAAAGGCAACATGGGGGTTTTGTTCAGAATTGGATTTCTCCTCAAAAGGATAAGAGGAAAAGGAAGAATGGGAAGGAGGCATGGCGAGAGAAGTTTTTGGTGAGGTTGTTGGAGAGCGTTTTGAAATTGGTGATTGTAGAGGTTGAGGAATTGGTGATTGAGGAGGAGTTGTGGTTGGGGGAGACAAAATAGATGAAGGAGGAGCTTCAAGGAGGAGAATAGGAACTAAGGGCTCAAAAATATTCTCAACCATAACAAGTGAAGGTATTGGTGATGGTGGGTGAGTTAAGGGTTCTTTACCTTTCCTAGAAGATGAAGAATCCACATGCCTTATAGCTTTGGAAACAAGAGCATCTATCTCTTGTTGGTCTTCAGAGGAGGAAGAAGGAGGAATGTCGATGGGTTCCTATCACAACATACCCGAAGGTTGCTACGAAGCGAATGATGGACTTAGAAAAAAAGATTAGTTTTTGAAAGAAAACTTGGAGTCGCCACTAATTGTATTAAGAAAACGGGGAACAATTGGAAAACCACTTTTTAATTTAAAAAAAGGTCTGGGAACCAAAGAGGGTTCAGGAGTCTATTTATTCGTGAGGAAAGTGTTAGGTACCTTACAACATTCGTCTAAAAATGGTTACTCTAAATTAATTGTATGGACATAAATATGGCGAAAGTGTGTGTTTTATTTACCCCAAAATAATAAATATATTTACAGAAATATCTAACAAAAATAAAAACAGAGAATTTAAACATGCAATGCATGATTTCTCTACTGATACCTAAACTCTTCCACCCCTTAATCTCATCAAACGACCATCAAGGGTGGCGTTACCTTCACCTAGGTGGGATAGAGAAAGGCATCCCATATAAGATTGACTCGCCCTATCCTCCCAGGATAAGTGAAGGAGCATGCAGATACTATGCAAGACAAATATATTTTTTGTAGAGGAAGCTACAGAGATCTACATTGATAACAAGTCCGCAATATCTCTTTCAAAAATTCCGGTGTTCCATGATAGAAGCAAGCATATAGACACAAGATATCATTTTATTAGAGAATGTGTTGCTAGGAAGGAGGTGAAGCCCCAGTATGTGAAGACTCAAGACTAAATTGCAGACATTTTCACTAAGCCTCTGAAATATGAATATTTTGAAAGATTTCGGGCGATACTTGGAGTACAGAAGAAAATTTCAAATTAAGGGAGGATGTTAAAAATAATAATTTGAAATTGTTGTTTTACGTTATGTGTCTTTTGGAGTTGTGATTTTCATGTTTTTAGGGCACTCCAATAAAGAATTATTTCCATTTAGGAGGTATTACTATAGCTAGTGGGAGTTATAGAGTTTTACAATAGTTAGTGAGAATTATAGAGATATTAGTGAGAGTTATGCAGGGGTTATGAAACTCAAGGGACTTAGTCTCTAGAATTATCTTTTGTATCCTATAAATATCCCTTGTACTTGGATATTGTAATGCAAGAATTGACTGAAATATTCCTCTTCCTCTAACATTTTACACTATTATGTGTTGAGAATATCGATCCTTTAGATAGAAACCTATTCTCAGCATTTCCACAGTTGAGCACCTCTCAATGTGCAGCAGCGCAAACTGATTGAGCTTCATATTTCAATCCTACATAGCTTCATATTTCAATCCTACAGCTTGGTGTCAACTATTATTAATTATATAGAATTAGCTTCGTATTGTCATAGACTATGCGATTGTCAAATAACCAGTTCCAAATATTCTAGACAGAAATTTGGTTAAATTGTTTCATAGCTCCTTATATTAGCAGGTGTTGATAAACTGCATCTGGACTGGCAATGGAGCAGAAAACGGTTAAGGGAGATCCGAGCTGATGCATTGGTGCTTCCTCGAACTCTCAAGTCAGTGGGCAAGCCAAGAATAAAGAGAATGTGAATATTAGAGAAAACCTAGGGAATAACTTATCAAGTAAGATAAAAAAAAGTACCTCTATTAGCTTTGAAGGTAATATAATTTTTTTATTACGCTAAAATATATTATACTAACAACAAATCAGATTGATCCTCTTCTTTTCTATGCTTTGTTTGTGATATAGCAACTTTTCAAGTTTAATGACTCCCCATGTGTTGTTCATCCCTTGGAACCTTATCCTTCTTATCATAATTTTCTCATTCTGGATATTAAACAAGAAGTTTCACGCTGACGTTAGTTAGATGACGTCACTTGCATTCTCTCTCTCTCTACATGGAAAAATCTGTGTTTTACTGAAAAGAAAGCACTAGAACCAGACATTTGTTGAAAATGACCCAGGAATGTGAATAAAGAAAGCGTTCACTTGCAAAAAGAGATTCTCTTGAAATCTTTTCGAAAGTTGTCATTACCATGAATTCCCTTACCACACAAATTGATTGCACTTCAAAGGACAAGGGAAGACTATATAGCCAACTGGGCAAATAATAACTCATTAATAAGGGAAACTTTTGACAAATTTTATCAAGATTCCACATTTTCTGATATAAATTAAATAAATATTTCATTTTTATGTATATAAAAGTTTTCAAAATAAATATTTCCAAGACTATCTTAAATATTCTCATTAATATTCTTTCTTATCTAAAAGACACTTGGTCATAGCCAAGTGGCCAGGAAGGAATGAAATTCGAGGTGCATTTTACCTTACCAACGTATTGGATATGGTAAGCTTACCAAGCAGACGTGGCACCTCCCTTAGTCAACTTCAACCGGTTAAAGTATAGCAAGTAGAAATAGATTGAAATTTTTGTTTGAAGCCATGGTATTTTCTTTAATTTCACATCCACCACAATTTACACATTACTTTTTTTTCTTTTAAGGATAATTTATTAATATTAAGTACAAGAAAAATAACACCTATGTTAATTAGAAAAAATACCACTTACACATAAAGTTTCACATGATTTTTTTTAGAAGAGATTTCTCATACTTATGAACATAACACTTAGATTCATTACATTTCACTCATAGCTAAAAGGTTAATAATATGCTCTATTTCACAAATTGCCTTTTAGAAAATTTATCTAAATTGAAATTACCCAATTGCAAGTTCAATTGGATTAATCTCAGTTAGAGGATCTATCTATGTTAAGATTAATCTCAATTGAAAATTCGTTATTTACTAGTATATGAAATCATTATTTATATTTAATAATTATTAGAACTTAACAAGTCTACAACATATTGAAGTTTTGTTAATCGTGTATTGCTTAATTATATTATCTAAAACAAAATGTTTAATTCTATAACTTTTCTTGGAAGCAAATCATAAATATCTTTAATTTTATATCGTCTTATATTGCAATGTTGAATTACGTTGTTTGGTACGTTTGTATTAAATTATATAGTGTAGTTCAAGATTTTTATAAAATATAATATTATTCTTTTTTGTTAGAAAAAATATAAGATTATTTTATATTGTCATACTACGTAAAAAAAACATTTTTTTTTTTAGAGAACAACAATACCATTATGAACCAGAAAAATCTGAAAAGAGTATATCAGAGATGGATGGACACTACAAGAAAAAAATAATTTTCTCATAGATTTTTCCCATTGAACAAAATTCAGTTAGAAAATAATTCCATTTCTCACGGATTTTCTCATGAAAATGTGTTCCGTCAGAAAAATCATCCCAACCATCTTCTTTAATGTGGAAAGTGTTTTGACGGACGTTGTTCGTGAGAAAAATCAAATGTTCTTGCGGACTTTCTCATGGAGGCTTCACTCTGTAAGAACGTCTGTGAGAACACACTATGCACCATTTAATTAAAAATTTGAAATTTAGAGTTTTTTCTCACAGACAAAATCTGTGAGAAAAGTCAAGAGAATTAAGGAATTATCAGCCTCCCGCCTCCAGCTCACCTTCCTCATTTTCAAATTCTCTTTTCCTTCTCCTCTCCTTATATTCTCTCATCTACCTAGTGCGAATCCAGTTTTCCAGCTATTCTTCACCTCTTTCCGACAGCATCAAGGAGTTTGAAGCTCAATTTCTTTGGTTTAGATTAGAGGTAGGCCAATTTCTACCGATTTCTTGTTTATACTTTTGTCTATGAATGGAACTTGAAGTTCTTCTGTTTCTGGGTAGATTATCTTGTAGATATTTTTGTGCTTTTGTTGTATGAATTGTGTAGAATGATTTGTGCCATTTTTCTGGATTGTTTTGGATGTTGTAGAATTTATTACAATTTTGATTGTTTTAGGTATCTTTACAATATTGATTTAATGATGAAATTTATCAGATTGCTATAAATTTGGTTAGGGATTTTGTTGTATGAATTGTGTAGAATGATTGTGCTATTTTTTCTGGAGTTTTTTGGATATTGTAGAATTAATCAGAATTTTGATTGTTTTAGGTAAGTTTACGTAATGATTTAATGAATACATTGGTTAGATTGCTTTAAATTTTGTTAGGACTTTTGTTTTATGAATTGTGTAGAATGATTGTGCTATTTTTCTGGTTTTTTAATTATTGTGTAATTATGTGAAATTTTAAATTCCTAGTTTCTTCAAGGCTTAGGGGAGATTCTGCTAAATTTTTGTTAGGGTTTGGGGTTTATGATTTAGGGTTACGTGCTTAGGGTTTGGTGTTTGGGTTTAACAGTTTTGGGTTTAGTATTTAGGAGTTTAGTGATTTAGTGGTTTTGGGTTTTAGGTTTAGGGGTTGAGTGATTTAGGGTTTAGGGTTTGGTGATTAGGGTTAGGGGAGTAGGGTTTAGTGGTTTAGTGATTTAGGGTTTATGATTTTAGGGTTTAGGGTTTATGGCTAGGATTTAGTGGTTTAGGGTTTAGGGATTAGGATTTAGAGGTTTAGTGATTTAGGATTTAGGGTTTATGGATTTAGGGTTTGGGTTTAGGATTAAGGGTTTTTTCATTTAGGGTTTAGGGGTTCAATAACTTAAGGTTAGGGGTTTAGGGTTTAGTGATTTAGGATTTAGTAATTTAGGGTTAGGGTGGTGGGTCCATCTACGGGCTCAGTCCACTTATGTAAGTATTTTTGAATTGAGTTCATTAATTTTTATGCCTTTTAATTATATGTGTGTATTTCATACTAACATGCTACTTTTATTTATGCAGACTAAGTTTTAGAGACACCGGTCTAAGAGCCAACCCTAGTCCTTTTTCGTCTTTTGTTGAAGGCACCACATTATGGCTTAATGTTGTCGATGGCAAGAACAAAAAGGGCTGGGTTTATATAAGCTCTAGGGCCGATTTGTTGGACTCAGCCCAACCACAGGCTACCTAGCCCTCTGAGTAGTTAGATTCTCGGCTTCAGAGATTATGTCGCAGGTTACTGCCTTCACACAACGGGTGACCGAGTTGGAAAGCCTTAACATAGTGGTGTAAGTTCTTGGCGCCATTGGCACTTCCAAAGAGCGTCTCACTTCAATGTTAGCTCAGCTCTTGTAGTACTGAGGTCAGGGTGCATCATCCGCTGCGGCCCCACAGCCCTCGACTAACGATGATGATGATGCAGCTAAGGACTTAGGAGGCTACGACCATGAGGATTAGTGCTTAGGGCTTTCTATTGTACTTTTTTTTTTCATTGTATAACATTTTTTTATTGTAATTAAATTTAATTAATAAATTTGTATTATTTCTATCTGATTAATAAATTTTTATTTTTATATATTATGCATTTCATTAAAATTAATAATTAAATGTNTCTCTCTCTCTCTACATGGAAAAATCTGTGTTTTACTGAAAAGAAAGCACTAGAACCAGACATTTGTTGAAAATGACCCAGGAATGTGAATAAAGAAAGCGTTCACTTGCAAAAAGAGATTCTCTTGAAATCTTTTCGAAAGTTGTCATTACCATGAATTCCCTTACCACACAAATTGATTGCACTTCAAAGGACAAGGGAAGACTATATAGCCAACTGTGCAAATAATAACTCATTAATAAGGGAAACTTTTGACAAATTTTATCAAGATTCCACATTTTCTGATATAAATTAAATAAATATTTCATTTTTATGTATATAAAAGTTTTCAAAATAAATATTTCCAAGACTATCTTAAATATTCTCATTAATATTCTTTCTTATCTAAAACTTACAATATTGTATCCCATAAAAAAAAATAAAAAAAATACAATATTATAATCAAGATTACAGCCTTTCGAACACCTCTCTGAATATGAAAATAAGAAGAGAAGAAACATCGTAGAGAGCATAAGTTCTTTTGGCTTTATTGCATCAGTTTCTAAACAAATACAATGCAAAATGAATAAAATATAAGTAATGGAGTACTAGGTAGTAATAATATTTTATTAGAGTAAAATATAGACAGTGGAGTAGTTGTTACAAAAATAAGCTGCATTTCACTGCCTAAGGTATCGCGCTTCCTCTTCTCATATTCCCCTTCCACCCCCTACTTGATGGGTCTATAAAATGAGGCCTTTCTATCTAACACATACCAAAGTAATCTAAAGCGAATCAAAGAAACACGCTAGTTTAATTTTACTTTTCCATTTTTGCAAGTTGAGCATTCAATGTTTCCCTTTATATCTAGAACCCTCTTTGGTAGCAAACCACATCAACCCCAGGCTAAAGCTGATGGCCCGGAAGATATCAAAGGTATTGCCAATGTGACGGGAAAAGTCAGGGGTCACGCTAATGGCCTTATCAACTTCGGCGAGGCGTCACCTACCGGCAAAGGGTAAGCATGAATCATTTCATAACTTGAAGCAAAAATTAATGAAGAAATACTCACTACTGTTAATTAAATAATCTCTGTTATTGTCTAGCATATTATTTTGTATTACAAGTGATATTTGAATAAGATCGAGCTGCACATTTAGTATTTTGCTATATCAAATGTCTAGAACCCAAGATATGAACTGGTTTTTATGCCAAGATTGAAAAATTATGGGCAGTTAGAAGCAAGAAAAAGACACCAAAAAAATTCCACTAATGGCAAGTATGTTTTTTTTAAAGAACTGGAAATCTGTAGGCAGAAAAGAAAAAAAAATAAAAAACCTTTGAAAACCAGTTCTAAAGAAAAAAGCTCGAGTTAACCGTGACTGTTTATCATGAATTTAAAACCTAATGCTCTTTATTTCCACTTGAGCTGGCAGTTCTCGTCAAGCAACACAAGCAGGTTCTGACCTTAACCAACAGGCAGAAGCAGTTGGAAAGCTTGATGGTAGCTATAATGGTCCAGCTGGTGGCGTTAATGCTCCAGCTGCTGGCACGAAGAAGGTAAGAGGTTTGACCAATGTAACTGGTAACGTGGAGGGCACCGGCAATGGAGGAATCAACTTTGGTGGACTTACGTGGGATGATGATTCAGCGAAGAAAGGAACACAGAAAAAAAAAGTAACAAAACACTAGACTTCAATGACAGATGAAGATATCAGCAATAAACCAAAGCCAGAAATAATCTCTATTGTGTAATATGTAGTGTGTAATTGTTGAATAAGAGCTTTGGGAGGGTGTAATATCTATGCTTTCATGATCTTCTCTGAACTATGTTGTACAATGCATCTAATTAATGACTTTTCCTTATCATAATAGAGCATCTTCATAATAGTTTTTATTTTATTTTGGTTATGACTTACTTTAGAGCAGTGGTACACTGTATGGAAAAAAATAAAAAAAATCTATCAACTATTAAATATCTGTCGATAAATATGAAGCGGTATAATCTGTTTAGATATGTGTGTTGGCAGTTTAAAAATATCATCTCTACTGTGCCAAAAATCACTCAGAAGCAACAGCTAAGGCTAATTCAATCATATTGTAATTCAAGCAGCATAACCATTTTTAACAAAGTGACTAACGAATGAATTGGGATGGCACAACGCAACTGCCACTTCACCTTTCTTTTAGCTAAAAATTGAAGAAAGAAGTAAAAATAATATAAAAACAAGAAATAAGAGAAATAAAAGATTTAATAAGTAACTTTAATCCGTTGGAGAATAGAAGAAACAAAGTATATAATTCGCCACCGCAACACTTGAGGCATCTGTTGGAAAATAAAGGGTTTCTTTTTAAGAATAGTTCAGATTTTTTGGTTGACTGCTGCGTAAGGTTTCAATGGTTTTTCCATCCGAGCTTGTGTGTGAGATTCGGCAATGTTTTGTAGAAGAAGGAAAGAAAAAGTTGTCGACTGTTTTGGACAGTTGTGATCAAGTCAACGATTAGGCGGCGATTCCTTCTCCCAATGGGCTGAGTTTTTAACTGTTGATGGCTCAATCATAGATGGTGATTGGAGTTCTATAACCCTCTTAGGAAATTTGTTAAGAACAGTCACGTTTAATCGATATTTTTCAACTCCTAATTGCTGGTTTATCTTCTTTTTGTTGATTTTGATCAAGAGTGAGTGACCTTTGATATTGTAAATTAGTTAGTGTGTGATTTTAGGGCTTCCAAGTTCTAACTAGAAAAAACTTCTTTATATCAATTTTTTGGTGATAGTGGACATTTTCTGTCTTCCCTCTTTTTTCCTTTGTTCTTCTACCCGAATCAACAACCATTTCAACTGCTAATTAGAGAGTGTGAAATGATGATTTTGGGTATCTGTGAAGTTGGTGATGTTAATTATGAAAGGTGGATAATTATGGGGAAGGATCTTTGGGAATTCTAAGAGCAATTTGGTGAATATATGGGTGTCGCTTGTTTGGCACTTTTGTCTTCGTTGTCTATTTAGAACTCTGTCTATACTTTTCAGTTTTCTGTCTCGAGTGTTGCATTTGAGGCCATAATCACACAGTCCGAAAATGTCAAATTCAAGGTATATAGAAAAATCAAAGTAACTCAAATATGGGCATCCAAATATGGTTAAATTGTATACAACAGAAAATTTTCAAAGTAGGAAGTACTACAATTCCAATGACAAAAGTGGAACTATTAATTAAAACAACTTTGTGTGCAATCCAGTTGCTAAAGCTAAAGCTTTCACAAACTCTACATAATTAGTCTTTAACATATTCTACTAAATTATATGCAAAATCTCTATAGAGTAATAAGATGGCTTGTAACTCATTCTTCTCCAACCTACAAAATTAAATAAAAGGAAGAAACCATTTAGTATTTTTTCAACATGCTACCAAGTGTACTCAAAAATAGTTTTTTCATGGGACATTTTTTTATATCATATTGTTCATGCATTTTATAAGAAATTGTGTATTAAGACACATATTAGATGGCTTAATTTTTCAATAGTTTTGTAAAGACATTAAAATTATTGGGTGGGTATCACCTAAATCTACCTAATTGGGTGAGGGTAGCATTACCACCTCTTAAAAGGCTAGCTTAATCTTCACCCAACTTTTTATTGGAGGAAAATAAAGGAAGTGGAATAGTTGGTACAAAAGTAAGCTTAACTTCACCTTCTAAAATATCATAGTTTCTATTAGCTTAACCTCTTTTATCTCTAGATTTTTCTATTATATTACCCTTTGGCTCTTCCTAGACGGGTTTACAAAATGAGGCCTTTCCTGCTAACACATACCAAAATGATCTAAATCTAATCAAAGAAATTAACTAGTTTAGTTTTACTTTTCCAAACGTATATAATTAAGTTACATAAAGTGAGGAATATTGAACTCATTGTCAAGTTATAACTATTAGAAAAGAGTGTAGTATCCCATGCTTTGACTCTTCTTGTCTCGTGTTACCTCTTGTCTCTATAATATCATTGATATCGTATGGTTTCAAAGAGATATTCCTTCTTTAAACACACATTACATAACTCTCCTTAATGGCTTTATGATATATCTATATCCCAAATACTGGGGCAGTAGCTTGAAGGCAACGCCACTATGCCAAAGAAGACTTATAAAGAACTCTTCCCCTTTTGTCTTAGCCAATAATATTTTCTATGAAAAGGATGTCAAGAATTGATTCAACCTAAAAGCTTAAGCTATTAAGTGAAGGTCTAGGAATAGTTTTATATTTAACACACCCCCGCATGCGAAAGCGCTTTGGGCTTGAAGCGTGGACAAAACACAGACTCACTTATACCTTGTGTTGAAATTTCAATTTAATTGAGAAAGTGGGGCCAGAAAGATTCAATCTCCTGACCGTTTGGTCAAAGAGGCTCTGATACCATGTCATGAACCAATGAAACCTAAAAGCTTAAGCTATTAGGTGAAGACGCATAAATAGATTTATATCTAACATGCCCCCGCACTCGAAATCATGTGAGGCTTGAAGTGTGGACAAAACACAAACTCATTTATACCATGTGCTGAAATTTCAATTTAATTGAGAAAGTGAGGGCAAAATGATTTGATTTTCTGACCGTTTGGTCAAAGAGACTTTGATACTATATCAAGAACCAATTCAACCTAAAAGCTTAAGCTATTAGGTGAAGGCCCATGAATGGTTTTATATCTAACAAAGGATGTGTTTCCACCATCGAGAGATTAATATATATGCAAAAATTATTTGATTCAAGCGAATTATATATACATAAAGTTGTTACAAATCTCCTACTTGATCTAACTTTCTCTACAGGCAATATGCGGTTGTGCTCTGAACACTTCAAATGTATTTCATTAGTCCTCAACCTATGGTTCTTTCCATATAGGTAAGAATCCAATACTATTAGGTATGACCTTGAATGAAGGTTTCAGAAAAATATTTTGGATAAGGTATTATTTATTTCATTTCTTAGTGTAAAAAACAATGACAAATTATTCAGTATCTTAACATGCACAAAGAAATTCTTTCTCAATATGGGCCATGTACCTCTAAAACTAGTATGTATATATATATATATATATATATAAACAATAGTATATGATTGCATAGATGCAAATCTTTTCAACTAGAGAAGTAACCTCTACCAGTCTATCTTCAATATCTTGTGCTTTAAATTCTAAAATATGGAGATCAAAGTTGTTCCTTCTCAAAGTAGCCCAACGAAGTTGTACCTAAGCATTTCCAAGCCTATTTTTCAAATCAGTAGAACTTTCAATTAAACATTCAAAATTAAATGCTGCAATTTTTTCTGTGCCATATAAAAAAACCAGAAGCAATGAAGAATGCAAAGACATAAACAAGGGGGGAAAAAGTTAACCTCTTCCTCCAGAACCATAACTCGTTTCTCAGCATGCAATGAATCAGCCTGCCAGATAGGTCCACATAATTATCAAATACATGTAGTTCGTGGGGAGGCATCTCTCTGATGCATAAATCTTATCTTTCCAATTATGTGACAAAACAATATGTTATATCAGAAGAAAGGAAAACCTGGAAATTGTCTCAATCACAGAAACATAGATTAATGAAGACCTGATTATGTGTGTGAGGTGGTCTTGCAAAAATTTATTATTTAGAAAATGCAGACAACTTACTATTTTTCTCTTTTCCTTTTGTTGTAAAGGGGATGGGGGTGCTGGGACCAATCAAGAGATAGACCAAATAGTATAATGCTTCCTACTATAACATCAACTTAAATAAAAACATTCAGAGATAGAGCTTTTCCAACGAATAACAAATCCATTGAATATCTTTTCCAGTTTGGATGCTGCTATCCTTCATCTCAGGGAGTGATCCAGATAGGTCAATGCCTGCAATAAAATTGACTGCAGTTAATTCCATAGAGTTCTTAACTAAATGGTGTTCTCTGTACAAAGAAACATGCCCCAATCACAATGTCGCAGAGCAGGAGAAAAAGGCCTTTCATGTAGTAAGAAGTTCCATCCTAAGTGATTTACAATGGACGACAGTATTACTTTCATTAACAGAATTAATAGAGAGAAGATTTCAAAGTATATTGTTTTTTCTAGTTGGAAAAAAGGGAACTATATATACCTGTAAATTGAAGGCTGTGGCTATTATTGCCAGAGCAAGAGAGCTCGTCTCAATGACATTGAAGTTGAGGTCCATTTTGATACCCATTCCCCAAGCAACAACCACACATAGGGGAACCTGAATTTTAATTACATTTGCTTGAGGTAAGATTTTATTAATTCAATAGGAAATCTAAACAAAGACATACATTGATACTTGTCTTTTAGGACTATAAAAATCATGCTTTAATACTGAATTCTTACCTGTATTGTTAGCAAATCCTCATTAAACATGGTATTTAATCCATGAATTGGTGTTGATAGGTACCAAGATGTTGAATCAGGAATAAGAAAGAAGTTGGAAGCAATCCATGAAGCAAATGACAAGGAAACCAGGGTCATACAGAGTTTTCATAAAGACACGGGCAGGAACACGGCCGTGTTTCTCCCGTGTCTAACATCCAGAAGTTGCTGCTCAAGCTTATGGACAAACACAGCTGTGTGTGAGGGCGTGTTGAACAGGCAGAGTATACAAAGAAAGAACACGCCCAGAGCATGGAGACACATGGGTCATGTCTGAGGAACACGGGCTGGGACTAGAGAAGAACACGACCGTGTTTGGTCCCGTGTTCAATGACCAGGAAAGCAACTTAAGTGACACGCCCAAGTCCAGAAATAGAACACGGCCGTGTCAGAAACGTGTTCAAGCTAATTCTGATTAGAAGACCTAATTTTGCACAAGTATAAAAAGGGAATTTGATGCATGGGATGAGGAGGCCGTACTTGGGAAGAAAAGGAGGAGAAGAGCTAGAGCACGAAGGAGCAATTGCGACTCGATAGACATCTAGTTTCTTTTCTTCTACCTTTCTTATGTTGAAATTTATCTGCTTAATGTTATTAAATTCAGTCATGAGTAGCTAAACTCTTAATGTTAGGGGTTTGATGTAATTTAGTTGTAATGAGGTTTCAAGATTAAATGAACTTGTTCTAGTACAATTCTTCTTGTTGAATGGAATATACTGTTATTAATGCATTTAAATGACTGGCCTCCATTTGAATAGTTAAAGATTCGTTTCGATGCTAGGAATAGTAAGATCCGAATGTGCTCTGTGAATTCTGTCCTAAATTGAGTTAGTCTAGGAATAGATAACTTAGTTTAGGTGGTCTTAAATTAATTTCCTAGAGCTTAATCACCTAGACTAGTTAAATTGTGCCAAGGAATTGGACAGTTAATTAGGATAGGGAGGATTGTTTCACCAAGGAATTGGGTTCAATCACATTAGGAAAGAAACCAACAACAAATGAATTGTAACTAGAGTAAGTAGTTTAATATTGATCCCGATGTTACTTTGTCTATGAAGTAACCGAATTTGCAATTGAATGAACTCAACCCCTAACCTTTCTCATTCTTATCATCAACCTCACATTTAAATTGTTTTTTAAAAGTTATTTACGTAATCATTTGAGTTGTGTTACTTAGTAATTTCAGCAGTCATTTTTGGGCTGCCTTCAATCCAAAGTGTTATCTCTTCCAAATAGAACTGGTATTGGTGAAATTGGTAATTGCTAGCCTTAATCTTCGTGGGAACGATACTTTACTTATCATTATATTACTTGTGTGACCCAATATACTTGCCGGAAAAAGTCCCATCATACACCAATTTTGTTATTACCAAGCTAAATTCTTACCACAAACATGGCAATTTGAGTAGCAGAACCTAAAGCTACACCCAACGAGATGTCCTGCAGTTATGTATGCCATTAGTTTAAAGTGATACCTCAAGGAATTAACTTATGCTGAATTAGAAGAAGAAAGAATGGAATTTCATATAATTCTCCAAGTTCTCACCAGCTTGTGATCCTCCAAAAACCAAACAGCACAAGGACATAAAAGCAGAAATTATCCTTACAATAGATACATTCAATAATCCATCCAAAAAATACCTAAAAACCATAAAACAACCAGAAAGAACCCATACATCAAAAGCCCTAAACAAATTTAACAAAATAAAATGTAGAGAGAGAGAGAGAGGAGATTTTGGATAGAGATAGAGAATAGAGGAGATTTCGGATAGAGAGACCTACCTAAAAGAAAAGCAGCCAACTCACTTGGATGCCGCCTCTTGCCACCGGAAAACACCTCACACCGCCAAAGTTCAAAGCTTGAAGAAAATGGAGAAGGAAGCTCAGTCTCTCGGTGAAAGGAAATGGAGGAAATGAAATGGGAAAGAGGAAGAAGAGAAGATATTTAGAGGATTCCAACAGTATTTCAAACGGAAATTACTGTTGGAATTCGATCTAGATTCAAAAAAAATTTGCCTTCTTTGTCTTCCAGTTAGTGAAATGGGAAGATTTGGGCTTAATGAATTCCAACCAAATATTCCGTTGGAAATACCGTTGGAATCCCTTAGAAAAAAATTAAAAGAAAATTCTTTAAATGGTGCGATTTGGTTAAAAAATTTCTTTCTCCAATTTTTGAAAATTCCAATGGTAATTTTTACAAAAAGTTCCAATGATATTTTGTCCCATTAGAAAGCATATATTTTCTTATGGTATCTTCTCCAGTAGCAGACAGACCATAAACAAAAACAAGAGGCGTGAGATAAAATCCATCAGTCCCATCAGATTGCGTTATGAATCAAGAGACATGAAAGAAAACGAGAGTGAGGATTTTAGTCGAGAACAAATACGAAGAGGAATTTGATCGGTTAATGATGATGAGCATGTGTTTATAACAAGTGGTTTGGGATTTTGTGATTTCTTTTGGGCTGAAGTATCTGCTAAGGTTTCAAGTTATATTTGAACTTCAAAAAATTTTAAAAAAAATAAATTGGACCAAAACGGCATGGGGACGTATCCCGCCGTAACGAGTCCGTATCTAAAATTGATATGTATTCATAGAAACTCTATCTAGTCTTCATGCTCTTCCCCAAAAGCCATCTAACTAATCAAAGGGAAGAAGAATGAAAGTCAACTTCTGTTTGGTGAAGGGCTGAATCCAAACAAAAACACCAGACTTTGGGCCAAATTTTGTATATTAAAAATTTTGGGCTAAACCGAAAATTCAACAAAACCAGCTTAACTCATTAACTTACATATAGCTTGTCCTCCTTTCATTTGGCTAGCTATTGTACGTCAGTTATTGTTTTTGTGCCACAAGTTGCAATAAAGTCGCACTCCAAAGGAATATAAATACCATACAAAATTTTAAATATACAGAATCTGTGAAGATGCACACATCAGTGGTTTAGGTGCAAAGTACTATAAAAGATTGAACTCTCACACATGAAATAAAATAGAAGATGTTTATTTATATTACCCCAACACTCATGAGCTTTGGGTCAAGTTGTGATGGAGAATTTTGAAGACTTTCGTTATTAGATACTGTTATTTGGTGCCTTGAATTTAAGTGGGAGGTGCCTGAAGCACCATTGACCTTCACACATGATATCAAATACCGTGACTCATGATTTACATGGAGACAAATTTAGTTCACTTAGCTTGTAGAAGTTGATCTACCAGCCACTTCATATACTATGGATTAAAGCTGGCATTCGGTGGTGCAAGTCTTTGCCAACTACTTGCCCAAAATAGTCAGGCCATGGAGTAAATGAAGTTAGAAAATTATTCCCACTGTGCAGCTTTACACCGTAGCCTATGGAGTAGAATAGCAAACGAAGGACGTGAATTTGAGAAGCCATTTAATGCAAGAAGTGCAGGTGCCTATAAATACCAGCCCCTTCGCAAGCTATCTGTGGCAAGCAAAATCTGAGTGAAGCACTTTGGTTAAATACTAGGCATTGTAGTAGTGCTTTGGGTTAAAAGTATTACACTTCTTTTTGTATTTGTGAGCTTCTTGTATTGAGTACAGAGTATATACACTGGTGAGAAATATTATGAGATATTTGGGGTATATGAAATGTGAGTTCTTTGTATATTTCAACCCCCTTTGTGTATTCTTTCTGTTATAGTGAAATCTCTTTGTCGTATTTACCTGTGGACATAGGCCTTAAGCCAAATGACTTCTTTATGTCCCTCAATTTATTATTTGTGTCACTTTAATATATTGAGTTGCAACACACACAATATATACCTATATGATCATACTGTCTTCTAGAAGATTCAATTTATCAGGACATTAACTTCAAGGGAAGCTTTTCTAAAGTTGAGCGTATTTTAAAAACACTTGAATTCGAAATGTTTCATGGAAAAAATTGGTAGTATGAATTAAGGCAAAGAAGACCTTACAATTACTCGATTTTATTTAGTTTTCATCAATGTTATATTTTGATATTCTTCATTTTGATTAACCACATTAGACTGATAAATTGTCATAAATGTAGTGGAGCTTTATATATAAATAAAATACAATAATGCCCATTTAAAAGTGGGCTTCAGGCTTAGGAGTTATAAAAATATATATGTTCCCTTGTTCCTAAATTTGAGAAGAAAAAGCAAGAAGACAGAGAAAAAAGAAAGCTTGAAAACGAATTTATGCACATTCTCCCACTAATTGCTGAAGTGCTCTAGGGGACTTCTAGGTAGCAATGATACGTAGAAGTAACTTAGACTAATCTTGTATCTAATTGGTTGGTACAGAACCAATGACTACTTGAACGACTTTGGAGAATGTGGAGCAGAACACATAAGCATTCTCTAGGAGTTTGATACTTTTATTTGGTGCACCTTAAAATTCTAAAAGTTAGACCAAATCTGTTCAAAGGGTGCTTGTTAAAATATATCTCACTTTGATTATCTTAGGCATTAGTTAGTTTGTGTTTATTCTGTGGCAGGTTACTTGCCAAATTATTATTTATGTGGATTGTGGACAAGCTCTAGAATCGTGCACTTCTTTGGCTTTTTGCTTTTTGGGCTGAAAGTGAAATTCCTTATATTTTCTACCGTGCATTGTATACCCATGCTAATTTTTTCCATCAACCAGGCCTCAAAGTATTGTAACCACAAAGTCGGGCTGCACTTGATAAGAAAATTTTTTCGTGCCACAAGAAAATGCATCTAAGAATCAAAATTCTCTTAACTAGATCATCTTTAGAGGGAAGAAAATTTCTTTCTAAGTGGAGTAAAAGAAAAAAAAAGAAAAAGAAATATTGGGCCAACAAGGGCCATGCATTTACTCATCTTTCCGAATCCAAAGGTTTCATGTTCTTTCTCCACAAGGGGCCTTTTCCATTGGCTATTGTTCAAAAACATAAAAATTCACCAAACGGCCTTTGGTTAAGTGGTACTAAGGTTATTCTCAGAATTTGTAGGTTCTGTGTTCAAATTCAAAGTCTAAACCAAAGAACCAAAAAAAAAAAAAAAAAATCAAATACAAGGCATCTACCCCTTTCTGGACGGTTTTTTTTTTTTTTGGGCCATTTGTTTCAACTTTATATTTTCATTCTTCCAGTGTGATGCTTTTTATTTTTTTTCAGAACCATTTCAATCAATTGGTTTCCCAATTACTATATGCCCTGATCGTAGGTTGTGATTGGAACCCCAAAGTGCAGCTACAGAACCAAAGCAAAGAGACTGCAGAATGGAGATCGATGGCCTTCCGAGATTCCGGTGAGTGATGAATTTCAAATTCCACCTATTTTGAAGGAATTTTAAATTCATTATTTTACATGAATTTTAAATTCCACCCGATCCAAATGCATAGAATTTTAAAAATACATGTATTGTTTATCCAAACCTTGTATTTTCCTTTTTTTTGCATTCAAAAATCTTAGCCAAGAATTTATAGTGGTTCAGTACTAAGGCCTACATCCACTTCTTCCAATGCTTGGGGTTCCACTAAATCGAGTTTAATTTTTCCCAGCTTCTCTAAGCTTTTACAACTATAGTTTCTCTCCAAAACTCACAATGAACTTTCTCCTTCTAGCACAACCGTAGGAAGTAACTCCTAGATTTCCTACTGATATCTGAAAGACAAAATACTCAAATAAGAATCAAGCTCCATTAACATTTTCTCACTCTCTCAGAGAAGGTTTCTATAGATAACAGTACATGAGGAAGAAGAAGCAGAGTCCAGAAAATTCACTTGAAAGAGAAGAGCAATTCTCTCTCTCTTACTACTATTTTTCTACTTCTTGGCTTCTGAAGTTTTTGAGATCTCTTTCTTAAGAGGAATAGCATCATCACATGAAGGACAATAGTAGTCATTGATTTAGGGACTAGTGTCACACCAAGATTAAAAGAAACTCCACTGTCTATTTCTTTTGTCTTTAAGTGACAAAAAGAAATGATTTTATTTTACTAATTTCCTTGGAAAGGTGGATCTACAACGGCTCCCAATGTCAGAAAACTTTCTTCACAAGCTGAGGTGACTTTTTGACATGCTTAAAATAAGCTCACACATTCAAAAGTCTTCACACGGCTAGATCCAAGT
This sequence comes from Cercis canadensis, assembly GCA_003255065.1. Taxonomy (NCBI): domain Eukaryota; kingdom Viridiplantae; phylum Streptophyta; class Magnoliopsida; order Fabales; family Fabaceae; genus Cercis; species Cercis canadensis. The sequence continues at coordinate 166,673 of QAOA01008219.1, read as the reverse complement.
CAGCATCTTTGAATATTTGACTTCAGAAGACCGAAATAACTATTTTAAGAACTAGTTCTTACATGGAGGCAAAAGTAGTTCTCAAATCCAGTTCTCAACTTTCCTTGTTCACCTATTCTAAGAGAAAAACACTAAACCATAACACAAGGTTAGAGGAAATAAAGTCATTTGTTATCATCAAAACAAGATTAGATAATTGTGGAGCTAACAAATTCAAACATATAGTAATTAATAGTAATTAAGTTGACAACTAGGCCGAGATTTCTTCATCAAATGGGCTGAGTTCTTAATTTTAGATTGCTTGCACATAGATGGTGATTCAAGTTTTATAACCCTCTTAGGAAATTTGTTAAGAATAGTCATGTTTGATTGATATTTTTCAACTCCTAATCACTGGTTTGCCTTCTTTTTTATGATTTTGGTCAAGAGTGAGTGACCATTCATATTGTAATTAGTTCTTGTTTGATTCAAGTGCTTCTAACTTCTAACTAGAAAAAAGTATCCTTATATTAATTATGTGGTGATGGTGAACATTTTGAGTGAACTACAGTCTCACTACAATAATATCAGTAGTTTCCACGAATTTTTTTTGTGGGAAAAGCTGAATTTTCCATGGAAATTTGGAATTCCCACAAAAATTCTCACAGAAAATTTTTCCATGGGAATTTTCATTAAAAAAATATCATGAGAAAATTCTTGAAAATGAGTTTGTTCGATGCTATTTTTGTTGGTATTTCCAAGGGAACTATACCATGGGAAGTTTTTTTATCAAAAAAAATTCCCACAGAAAACGTATCCGTGGTAATTTTCTTTTAAATTTTCTAAAATTTCATTTTAGGGCATATCCTAGCTTCTTTTGATTATGCCATTGCAGATGGTTTGATATTATATAAAGTTTCATTACTGGATATATATATACACACAATATCTGTATGACCCTGTAGCAATTGGATCCTTTCATGCTATGAGAAATGGAATGTGGCAGCAGCAGGAAATTTTGGACCATAAAGAGGATCCATAAGTAATTTAACCCTTTGGTTGGTAATTGTTGCAGCTGGCAGTATTCACAGGAAATTTGTGTCCCGTTTAGGTATAGGAAATGGGGATGTAATCACTGTGAGTATTCCTTACTCAAAATTTACCTGTTTTTCTTTAAACTGTTCTAGCTAAAGTCCAAATAATATATGAGCAGCCTAACTTTTTCCTTTTCTGAAATGATGAACCAAAGGCAAATGCTATCAACACTTTCAACTCACACAAGACAACATATCCATTGATTTGGGAAGGAAATGCTCCAAAATTTTCTGCCAATCGTATTCCTAGATTCTCAAGTCAATGCTACACAACTGCTTTAAATTCAAACAAAGTTAAAGGAAAATTTGTTCTCTGTGAAACCGGTGGCATTGGAGTTCGCTTGGCAAGCGGGGTGGGTGTTATATCCCCTAATCCATAAGATCTTTGTGTTGAGTGAGTTTCATACCCACTCTTTAGATATCTTTTACTTAATTATTTGGTTGTTTATTGAGTTTAATTGTCATCTAATGGGTTGGTTATGTTAAATTATAGGTTTCATGGTTTAAAATGAAGAAATGATGATTTAGGACAGAAAGTAAGGGCTGCAGCCCTTAAAATCAAGAGCTGCAGCTCCTGGAACATCAGAATGCAAAAGTTGGACAGCAACCAAGGGCTGCAGCCCTTAAAATACAGAGCTGCAGTGCTCAAAACTCTGTTGGATAGAGGACCAGCGCCGTAGCGCCCGAAATCCAGCGCCGCAACGCCCATTTGCTGTAAAATTTGTGTTCTTGGCAGAGGAGCAACACCAGAGTTAGCAGAAATTGGATTTTCAGGCAGAGACCCAACGCCGCAGCGCCCGTTTTCCAGCGCCGTAGCGCCCATGCCAAATTTCTAAATACATGTCCTTTTTCTTATGTTTCCTTAGGGCTTTTGCTTAGGGGTATAAATAGAGACTTTTAAGAATAATTTGGGGGATTCTTTTTTGGACTTTTTGGAGGCAAGAAGGAGAGCAAAAACAAGGATTGGAGAAGGGCACAACAAGATTGGGGCTTCTCTTCAGAGTTTTTATTCTTCTTCCCTTTGAACCATGTCTAGATTTAATTTTACCTTGTTCTTCCTTTCTGCTATGAACTAAATTCCCTTCTAGGGCTATGATGTAGCCTAGCTAGGATGATTTGTGATTTTCTATTTCTTTAATTCAAGAACTCCTTTATTAAATTGTCTTCTTCTTCTCAAATCTTCATGCTTCTAATTGCTTGATCACCAATTAGTCGATTAGATAATTACAATGAGACTGGGAGGTAATTTGTAATTCAAGATCATAGAGATTAAGAACATAGGTTGCATGTAGGATAGGAATATACCTCCATGGCCTGTGTAGCTATTTAAAAAGAACCATAGAATTAAGTGAATTTCTAGGTTGTTCGCAATTCACATAGGAATATCGTGGGTTCATAACTTGGAAATACTTTTGTTTGACCTTGGGAAAGGCTAATAAATAATTTAGGGTTCTTGGCTAGCAATTAGGAAGAGTGTTCTTGGTTAATGAATTAGGAATAGCAAATCAGAATAGCTATGGTGAAATCAAAAGTTCTAGATGTTTTTCTCTCTTGATAATTCTATCATTTTACTAGTTTAGTTTGTTATTTTGCTGGTTTAAGTTTGTTTTCATCCTATTTTAGTTGTTTCTTGAAAATCTCTCTATATTGATTGATTAGATAAAATTAAGGTTAACCCAATTTCGGTAGTTGATACATTAGTCCTCGTGGGAACGATAACTCTATCTCATCTTATTACTTGGAAACGATAACGTACACTTGCATTAAGATTTCTCACAACACTTTGCAAGTCAAATACCCTCCAAACAGAACACGTCAATGATGAAGTGTTCTCTCATGTACTCGAATATATAAAATCTTCCAAGTAAATATATCAATCCATATGATATTTGTATAATTTAGCATGCACAAAGTGTCTACAACCACCAAATAGTATAGGAAAAGATTGATGAATCATACTTCTCTAACTCCAATAAAATTCTCTTCACAAGTCTTCACATGCAACACAAACTACAACCACCAAAAATAACAATAGAACACAACCCCCAAATAACAGTTACATTTTCTAACGTAAAATTGTTAAAAACTCGACCAACACCAAAATTAACATAAAATTGACAATTGATCCTACTCAAATTGTATAATAATAGCCCCAACTCAATTTTTTCTAAATACAACTTATTACATAATCAATTTTCAATAAAAAGAATTGGGATATAGTAGCCCTAATATTACATAAAATGCAAAATCTTTTAAAAAAAAAAACCAAAAAATAATAAAAACAACAATAATCCACTTATAGGACAAAACCCCTAAACATGGAGTAATTTTCAACTATTGTATAAAGCAATGTGTGGGGATTACCAACATGAGTAAGGGTTGGTATTTATCCATATCATTTCTTGTATCCCTTTCCATTTTCGCACACTTCTTATTTTTTACCTTCCCGTTTGCCACATCTCTTAAGAAGCATATCCTAATTGAAACCCCATTCCTGCCTTGCCACTGAACCAATAACATGATAGCCGCTCAACAAATTTAGCGAAAGGGTTGGAACAAGACCAAATTTTGACTGAAGAAGTGCAAAGTGAGGCTGAGTGTTTTGCTCGTGATGCATAGAATCTTATCAGTTGAACAACTTTTCCCATTAAAAGAGGGGGAAAAAAATACTTTTCTTAGTTCACAATACTTCTAATTCCTATGCATACAATTAACAGCTCTCTGTAAAACTGGAATAAGCTGCTCCACACAATGTGACAACATCTACACTAGGAAGATATGGATTGCATTCAATCCTCAGTTTATTGGATACAAACCACTGTAATAACCTTCAAATGGCCAGTATAATTTATTAGAAGTCCTTGCAGTAAAACATGTATGCTGCTTTTAAAACTAAGAAATCTCAATTATTCCTTCAAGAGTACATATGATACATCTTTTTTCTAGAAAAGGGATCTTATGAATTGTTTGTAACCATGCAAATCTTGTCTTGCTTACAGGGAACCAATATAAAATGGTAGTTCTCCAAGCACAGCAGACACATTTGCTAAGGACTCCTTCAGTTCACTCTATCAAGTGAAAGGGAAGGGGATCTCAGGTTTAACAAAGAATGTTTTATATATAAGATTGTCATTATATGGACAAGGAATGACATGATTTTGCAAAGCAAAACATTCTAAAGAATGTTGAATGCCTAGGGCCCGAAATGGCACCAAGATTCATTCTTAATATGCTCAACATCTTCCATGCCTAGTTTTTCTACTAAAGCAGTCATAAACAAATGTACTTTCTAAAATTTTTAGAACACTAATTATATAACTGAACTATTGGAAGCCTAAAAATTCATTAAAAATTAATGAAGAACTAACACAAGGTAGTATGTTAGCAAGCATAGATTATCCATAGTTTGTTTGGATACAATTTTGCAATACAAGGTATATGGGATGTGAGCTAAGCACTTTCATAAACCAATAACACAGTGACCCACTATTAGGCAACGTTGCAAACTAAAAACTTTGACTTAAAATTGCAGAAGAAGCATGTGAAAATGACATATCAAGTAGCAAATTTCCATGGAATCATATCCAGAGTGATAAAATATAGAATAGCAGCAATCTCTGCATAAATTGCCTGTAGTACTTTGGTACTCAGGCTTTATGTGATATCCGCCATCACAAAACCGGCCAAATGATTCTTACATTTCCACTTGAAGTAACACAAGTTGACTGGGTGCATGCCAGTATTTGTGTGCTTTATCAATTACTGATACTCAGTGTCCTATCGAGTTCTCATCACCTATACACCCTTGTTTCTTCCTTGAACTTAAATGATATGGGCACTAACAAGATAACTTCTCTATACCAAGGGAGTTTAATCCTAAGTCGGGCACCTAAGATGAATAATAATCTTCTATTTATCCTATTTTTAAATTGGGATTGCTGATAAGTCATTTTGTGCATAAACCAATAGCAAGCAACTTGAGAAGGGTTTGACTCAGGTTCCATTTGTTTCTTAATGGTCAAACTTTTGAGTTTTGACTAAAACAACTTTCTTTCACCCCAATCAATAAATTTATTCAATAAAAAAAATGATAGGGTAATTCAGATTTCAGAGTAGCTTATCAAATTATCATGTCATACGTTCTATTATACTTTGTAATACGTAAAATAGTGTACAAACCTTGTTAAATGGGCCACTTAGACTACTATCAATTCTCTTAACTGATTTAGGAACCTCAAGTTATTAGGGTGACTTAACTTGCTCAATGTATCGCAAGTTGAAATATACAGATAGATAGATAAATAAATAATAAGTAAAAAAAAAAAAAAAAAAAACTGGTGGTGAAAATGAGAATTTAAAGAAGCAGAGAATTTTCACTAACTGAAAATCTAGCTGTTATTCAGCACAATAAACTAGCCTGAGACTCAGATTTTTTATCTATACCTAACCTGGCATCAAAGCATTCATGTTGATATTTCAATATTCTCAATCAGGTTTCATTCAATTATGCAACGGGGAAGAAAGGGAATAGGAAGAAAACAGCATCAAACCAATATTTTAAGGACAACTTAGAATTTCAAAGTGCACTGTTTATTGAGTATGTTCATTAAATTCTATAAATACAGGACAATGTCCCTCTCATAACCTTCATCATGATTCCTTAATAAATTCCACATGCTAGCATACTTAAGAGAAGCAATTGAAGAACAAATTGATAATTTATTTACATAAACATCATCCACCATATATAATTAACTTCAAAGCCAAATGTAATAAATGATCAAATGGCTTTCAGATAGAGGTTTCAGCAGTGAGTCATGGTTGAAATAACAACCATTAAATAGAAAGAAACCTCTCAGCCATTATCTAATGATTTTCAGAATCAAGTTTCTTCTGTATTTAGTCATGGCTGACAAAAGAACCATTAAATAGAAAGAAACCCACCGGGGCTTTATGTAGGATATGGGTCAGAATTTTTTTTTACGAAAAAGGGGTATAATAATCATTGTAACATTTTTCCTCTCCAAACTCCCCAATTTAGAGGAACACGGAAATAGAACAAAAAAAGAGTGCGAGGGTTGCAACTTACCTATCAATTTATTTTCCTTTTTGAAATTAAATCTCCCAAACAAACTTTAAGGGAAACTAAATAGAGGATTATTTTGATGGATATAGTTATCTTTCACGGATTGAAGTGGTACTAAAAGTTTTTGAGAGACCAAATTGTCTATGCCTATATTTTTTATTGACAGTAAAGAGTTTTAGTCTTAGTTTTACCTTTTCGTCTATTGGTCTCTTTTTTGAAGGGAGATATGATGGTTATGTCTCTAAAACTGGCTGTGCTTTTTCCAACTTTAGATTTTTGAAATTCGCGAGCTAGTACTCTTTCCATTTGTAGTGGGGAAGGAGAATTCTTGGTGAATTATAGTAGGTTGCTTGGACTGTTATGGTTGTCATGATTTTACACTATTCTGGGTTGACAATTTTGATTTCTAGGGAGCTATGGCCTATCAAGATTCTTCTTTTATCCAAAGAATAAAATGTCATACAAGTAAAAAGAAGCAAGTTCTTGAGTGCATTTTGCTTTTTCTTCACTTGCAAAAAGGATAAGAAAGGACTACAACCAGACATTTGCTGAAAATGGCCCAGTAATGTGAACAAAGAAAACGATCACTTGCAAGAAGAGATTCTCTCTTGAAATCTTGTGTAGATGAGGGGGGACAATGCATAAATTTATGTTTTTCAAAGCAGGCGGCTTTTCACAGTATTCGAAAATCCTTTCACTAGTTGTATCATATTCTTCTCATTCCGGATATTAAAGAAAATTGATGTATGTGGACAGAAAATCATATCATAAAAAGAAATGATGAAGGGCAATTATATCTCACATAAAAACTTGATGCACTGAACAAATTTCCTTATTACACAAATCGATTGGGTTTGAAAGCACAAGGAAATACCATATCCAAGTGACCAGGAAGCAATGAAATTCGAATAATAACTCATTCATAAGGGAAGAATCTGTGTTTTACATAGGATTAAAACAGAAAAGAAAGCACTATAACTAGACATTTGCTGAAAATGACCCAGGAATGTGAATAAGGAAAGCGTTCACTTGCAGAAAGAGACTCTCTTGGAATCTTTTTGAAAATTGTCATTAGCATGAATTCCCTTACCACACAAATTGAATGCATTTCAAAGGACAAGGAAAGACTATAGCCAAGTGGGCAAATAATAACTCATTAGTAAGGGAAACTTTTGACAGATTTTATCAAGATTCAATATTTTTTTTATTTAAATAAATATTTCATAGGGAGCTGATATTTTTACATCTTAATTTTCTAATGTCACATCCTCTTTAATGTTTAAATATGATATAAATTAAATTACCCTCATTCAAAAATAGAAAGTTTTTAAAATTGACTAATCATATGTTCTCTTTCTAACTAAAAAAATGAAACTATAATTAATAAGAGTTAAAAAGAATATTATGATGAGCCAAATTTAAAAAATTTTATATTTTTGAATGAGGGTAATTTAGTTTATATTATATTTAAAAATTAAAAAAAGTATGTCATTAACAAACTAGAGTGTGAAAATAGCAGCTCCGTATTTCATATTATATTCTTATGCATATAAAAAATTTAAAAATAAATCTTTCTAAGACTGTCTTAAATATTCTCATTAATATTCTTCCTTATCAAATAGACAATTGGGCATAGTCAAGTGAACAGGAGGGAATGAGATTCGAGGTGCATTGTACCTTACGGATGTATTGGATATGGTAAGCTTACCAAGCTGACGTGGCACCTCCCTTAGTTAACTTCAACCGGTTAAAGTATCGCGAGTAGAAATAGATTGAAATCTTTGTTTGAAGCCATGGTATTTTCTTTAATTGCATATCCACCACAGTTTACACATTACTTTTTTCTTTTAAAAATAATTTATTAATATTGGATACAAGAAAAATAACACCTATATTAATTAGAAAAAATACCACTTACACATCAAATTTCACGTGACTTTTTTTTAGAAGAGATTTCACATACTTATGTACATAAGACTTAGATTAATTAGATTTCACTTAAGAACATAACACTTAGATTCATTACATTTCACTGATAGCTAAAATGTTAATAATATACGCTATTTCAAAAATCGGCTTTTAGACAAATGATCTAAATTGAAACTACCCATAATTCAATTGCAAGTTCAGTTGGATTAATCTCAATTAGAGGATTTATATATGTTAAGATTAATCTCAATTGAAAAATTCATTATTTACTAGTATATGAAATCATTATTTATATTTAATAACTATTGGAAGGTACCTTCAAGTCAACAACATATTAAAGTTCAGTTACTCGTGTAAAGCTTAATTATATTTTCTAAAAGAAAATGTTTAATTGTATCATTTTACTTGGAAGCAAATCATAAATATCTTGAAATTAAGCCACTAGGTATGATCTAGTAGTGAGAGGTTTAGGAGATTGTTGTGAGAAAACGGAGCGTAAGTGCACGCTATCGTTTTATAAGTAATATAATAAAAGTGAGTTATCGTTCCCTCAAGGATTAAAGCTATTAATTACCAAAATTGAGTTAATCCCAATTTTATTTGATCAATTGATTAAGAAGAAATTGTAAGAATAAACTAATTAAACTAAAAATAAACAAAAGGAGATAAAAATCAAGAATTAATATAAAGAGAAAGACTAGGGGTTCCGATTTCACCATAATTAATCCCGATTTTCATTCCTAATTTCCTTAATATAGACTTATCTTTCTAATTGCTAGCTAAGATTCTCTAATTTATTTATTAGTCTTTCACAATGTATAATAAAAATATTTCCAAGTTATGAACCCACTATATTCCTATGTAAATTACGAATAACTAGAAAATTCATTCAATTTTATAGATCTTTTTAATTGACTACACATGTCATGAAGGTATATCCTTATCCTACATGCAACCTATGATATTTATCCCAATAAACTGGATACACAAATCTCTTTGCGGTCTCATTGTGATTAACATATAAACTAATTAGTGATCAGACAATTAGAAGCATGAAGAACATAGATGAATACTCAAATATAAAAGATAAATCACAAATAAATTCTAAAAAGAATTAAAACTGTTCATAATTAGGTTACATCGTAGCTCTAAAAAGAAATTAGTTCATGACAATAAAATAAAGCATAATTGAATAAAATCTAGACATAGATGAGAGGGAAGAAGAATAAAACTCAAAGTAGAAGCCTAGATTTGCTGTCACCAATCCTTGCTCCGATCCTTGTCTTGCCTATTCTCTGCTCTCCAAAAGTCTTAAAGTCTAGATTCTTTTTAAAACCTAAAAGTAGCTATTTATACTAATTACAAATAATCCTAATGAAAATAGGAAAGAAAACTCCATGTACAAAAAATCAGCATACAGCAACGGGGCTCTCTTTTGGAAGCACAAAGGCGCTTTGTCTAGGGTCAATGGCAACTTGCAGGAGCTGGGTCGCTACCTTAGAGGGGCAGGGGCGCTTGGGACTTTGGAAATTTGCTTGGTGTCTGAGAACAAGGGTTCGAGCTCTCCAAGAATAGAGCTGGGGCGCTGGTCTTTTAATGCACGGGCGCAGGGGCTCTATTTTCCAATAGCTAGGGCTCTTGCTTTCATGGGCTACAGCTCTTGCTTGCTGTCCTAGCTCCTGAAATTCATCATTTTTNACTTGCAGGAGCTGGGTCGCTACCTTAGAGGGGCAGGGGCGCTTGGGACTTTGGAAATTTGCTTGGTGTCTGAGAACAAGGGTTCGAGCTCTCCAAGAATAGAGCTGGGGCGCTGGTCTTTTAATGCACGGGCGCAGGGGCTCTATTTTCCAATAGCTAGGGCTCTTGCTTTCATGGGCTACAGCCCTTGCTTGCTGTCCTAGCTCCTGAAATTCATCATTTTTTGCAATTAAAGCTGTGAAACCTATATATTTTAACTCAAACCTATAAAGTAATAAAAATACATTATTTAACACTAAATTTTCTCAAGAAACTTACAAAAATTAGATTGAGAGTTCATGAAGAATAGGTATAAAATACACTCAACAAATATCATATGTTCAAATCTCCTTGTCATATGTAACCAATAAAAATATCTTGAAATTACATGTTTATGCTAAAATAAAACTAAATTCAAGTATAATTTTTAACACTTGGTACTTTCTAAAGTTTATATAATATTTTCAAATTACATGTACATTTAATTATAGCTTGTCTCTTCAATTTTTTTTTTTTAAATAGTCATCGTAACCTTTATTATCATTACCAATATTACCTATTCTAGTTTTTCAATTGGATTAATTTTGTCCAATTATCCAATTGTTAACTTTTGTTAATGTTGTGAAAAATTTCATCGCAAGTGTACGTTATCGTTGCCAAGTAATAAGATGAGATAGAGTATCGTTCCTACAAGGACTAACGTATCAACTACCAAAATTTGGTTAACCTTAATTTGATCTAATCAATTAATATGGAGAGATTTTCAAGAAACAACTTAAAATGGAATGAAAACAAACTAAACCAATAAAATATCAAATTAAACTAGCAAAATGATAGAATAATCAAGAGAGAAACACCTAGGGTTATGATTTCACCATAATTACTTCCAGCTTTCATTCCTTAATCCATTAATTCCAATTTATCTTCCTAATTGCTAATTAAGATTCCCTAATTCATTCACTAGCATCTCCCAAGGTCTAGTGTAAACATCCCTAATTACTAACATTGTATATCCCTATACGAGTTACAATAATTATGAATTCATTAGGGTCTGTGGATCTTTTTAATTGAATACATGAGCCATGAAGTTATATTCCTATCCTCCATGCAACCCATAGTATTTATCCCAAGGAACTTGACACACAATTCTCCTTCTGGTCTCATTGTGATTGACAAATGATCTAATTATTGGCCAGACAATCATAAGCATTAAGTGACGAGATAAACACTCAAATTGAAAAGATAATTATGGAATTCAGTTCATAAGGAATTACAATTGGTCCTAATTAGGCTATATCGTAGCCCTAGATAAGAAAATTAGTTCATCATAGAAGAAGAAAACAAGAAAGAATAAAACCTAGACATGGTTCAAGGGCAAAAGAAGAAAAACTCTGGTGTGAAGATCGAATTAGCTTCGCGTCTCCTCTCTTCAATCCTTGCTTTGCCTCCCTTTTGCTCCCAAAAGTGTCTAAGAACGAAGCCCCATAATTTCCTAAGATTCCCCTTTTATACTTCCCACAAGAAAGCCCTAAAAACTAAAAGAATTAAAGCCATGTATGCAGAAACAGGTACGGGCGCCCCGGCCCTGGGTATTGGGCACCGCAGCCCTGTATCTCTAGAACAAGATTGTGCTTCTTTGTATGTGCAGGCGCCGTGGCCCTAGGTCTCTAGTTAGTACATTGGTTTTCCTCTCTTATGAGCGTCGCGGCTCTGCTTTCTTGGCGCCGCAACTCTTAGCCTCTAGTCCCATGAGAGTTTGAGGGCCGCAACTCTAAATCTTGAGGAGTGCAGCGCTAAGCTTCTGTCCAAGTCCTCCATTCTAATGCTTCAGGGGCTGCGGCTCTGCTTCTTTGGCGCTGTGGCCCTTGGATTTTGTCCCAAATTTTCTCAAAATCTTCATTTCTTTGCTTTAATCCATGGAACATACAATTTAACATAGAAATCCCATTAAATGGCAATTAATCCTCAAAAACTAACTAAATACTTAAGTAAAGGACACCTAAAGAGTGAGTATAAAACTCACTCAACAAATACCCCCAAACATAGCTCTTGCTAGTCCTCGAGCAAGGAAAATAATTTCTGATTTCTATGCTAACTCAAGAATGCCAACTCTTCTTAGTCACCATACAGGCCTCAGAGAATTCAATTAGCCACAACTCTTAGAAAACTTTCAAGATGATAAGCATGTATCTAATTTTGAACCACAGTTGATATCTTTGCACTAGAATTTTGTGTGTGTGTAAATAGCCTTGCTTACTTTACCATTTTTTTTTTAAATCAGATTATGCACACTCATAGCACTATTAGTCTCTACTTCAGTCTTTCGGAACAACATATGCTTGCTTTTCATGTCAATCTCCACTAATGTAGGCCAAACAACATAAAGGATCAATAGGACTTTTGTTTGCTTTGTAATGTGGCTAGGTGAAGGGTAAGATAAAAGACAACATAATGGTTTAGTTCACTCAACACACACATTTAGTTAGAGCCAGATTCACGAGCTAACACTCTTCTTTCTTTCACTTTTAACTCCCCCAAACTTATTTTCGTCTCTACTTTGATATCCACCAACAAAACTTTTATTCATTGTGGGTTACTACATCTTGAACTTTGTGCTTTTATGGGATTTCTTTTCTTTTCATTGCCCATTCCATTACTTTACAGCAAGATTGTAACTCTTTGACTTCGGTGGTATATTGCATTGATATTTTTCTTTTCTCCACTTATTCTTCCCACAACTCTTAGCTCTAAATGCCCTTTTAACTGAATAACGGTTTAAGTGAAAGGTACATAAAGAGATTCATCCAAAGGCTAAGGTTAATATAGGTGAAAAAGAGCAGGCTACGTTAAGCTCAACAGGGTGTGCTAATGATTCAAACATCATTCACAAGGTTAGCTAGAAAGGCCCAAACTGAATAAACACGGCCTAAATCATATCCTTCACATTGTATGGCCTAGGATTTCATCTCCACTGACAATCAAGCAAGTTCTAGTGTTCATGGGACTTTGACATAACTTAGTTCACATAATCATCTTTAAACAATGTCAAATTCAAGCAAGCAAAGCTATGTGCTTAGTTATTCAATGAAATTCAATCAAGCAAGAGTAAGCTCTGGAGTTCTCAGAGACATAAACATAGCATCTATCACTTTTCTAGAGTTGTGGTCAAGGGAAATTCAATCTTATCATCGGCCCAAGGTTTTTAGATTTTTTTTTTTGAAAAGATAGTAAACAAACTCCCTAAAATATACATGCCAATAATAAATAAAATCTCACACTCCCAAACTTAAGATAAAACAATGTCCTCAATGTTTGAATGACAAAAGAAAAAGGGGGATCGAGACTTCCCTGACGTAGCGGTGGGTCATGTGGCATTCTTGCCCTCTGGCGGAGCTAAAGGCTCATGAGCAGGTGTCATGGTGGGAACGACCCTGGGGCTGAGTGAGCATTGGCTCAAGAGCTGGTTGAGCGCCTGGGTTTGGAACTACATGAAGTTGTCCACCCAGTCTTGGAAGGACTGCTACTGGGTAAGAGTGTCCTGGATGGCCCCAAGGGTGGTGTGGATTCCTTGAATGTCATCCTCGATCCAATCAAACCTCTCAGTGGCCGAAAGAGGTCAGTGGGACTGAGAGGATTGTGAGGAGCTGGTTGCCTCAGTTGTGGAATACCTCAAACTCTTGAAGGCGTAAAAGGTGTTGTCCTCAATGGCATGATGGGGGAAGCAAAGTTCTTCATCAGCGCTCCATTCAACTCCATCATGTTTGCACATGTGAGTAATTAAGAAGGGGTGAGGTAGTCTACTGGTTGTGGCACCACGGAGAATGTCTAGGACATCACTGTGAATGATTCGACCCACATCAAGGGGGAGCTCAGCAATGATGGTGTATAGGAGAATGGCCCGCTTCGTGACAACATCACTGAGGTGGGTGACAGGGAGAAGTTTGGCGGCGAGGAAGTGCAGCCATGCTTTCCCCACAGTGTCGAGTGCATCCTTTGGGAATGAGATGGCTCTGTCACGAGACATTTTCCAGATAGTGTCAGGGCGACAAAGAAGTCGTGTAATCTCGTCCACGTCATAATCATCGGTCTTAGTGAGGGTCTGATAGGGATCGTCCTGGACTGTGGGGAGCTGATAAATTCAGCTGATTGTGCTCCAGCTAAAAGGGGTGAGCTTGCCGCGGACAAACACCTTGTCATTAGTATGCTCAGGAGTGTTGGCTTAAAATTTCCTCACAACGGGCACCACAGCAGCTTTACGTTGCTTGGCAAACTGTGTTCAATGGAACTTTGCAAGATGCCGGACAATGTCAACATAGTCACTGGTAGGAGAGAGTTGGATGTCCTGTTTCGGCACTATGGAGCGCTTAGTGATAGACACTTGGAACTGCTGGAAAGCCTCAGGACTAACAAAGTGATGCTTGTCATACATGGGTGGTGTAGAGGAAGTGGCTCCTCGAGTTATCTTTTGCTTCTTGGATAACATTGTGCAACTTCTTGAGACTGTAGGTAGAACTTGGAAAAGAAAGGTATAAGTGAGTCCATGGACAAGAGGGAACCACCAATGTTGTTATGTGTACATTGGGTGTAAACAAAATAGGGTTGGTAAATAGCATGGCCTGGACAAGAAAGGATAACTAGCCCAAAATGCTAAATCTAGAGACAAGAAGCACAAGATATCGGCAGTAAATACATAACCAAGGAAATTGGGTGCAGGCACCATATCAAACATACAGAGCATGCTATGGATGTGTATAAAACAAGGCATGTGCAAGCTTGTAGGCATGCTGTGGCACATGTGGCACAATGGCTGTGAAATGAGAAGCAAGCATTTTAATCCAACAAGATAAGAATGTCAAACATGAGCAAGCCAAGGCGAAAGACCAACAAGTAAAGGGTATACATGTGAGCGCACGAGGCACTTATAATACATGCACATAAAGAAGTAAAGTTTGCATCCAATGTAAAACATACCTCCTAAGGACAATGGCAAACAAGACATGCACATAAAATTTAATTATGGCAAAGAATTAGTTACGTAAGCATGACGAATACAGAGCCAAGAAAAATCTATGAATGCACCACATGATGGATACCAACATGCTAAAGAAATGGTAAAAATGAGGCATGTGCACATAAGTCCAACATATAGTGCACCTTGAACCAGCGCATCACATAACAAAGTATGCAAGCAAAAGATGTGGCTACTGAGGATTTTATTAGTACAAATTTACAAAGTGCTCAATAGAATGTGGTAAGAAGCAAAGTGCCTAAAAGGTGAGTAGGAAAATGCATAATGCAAAGGTCAAGCAAAATTTGGGAACATGAGCAAATATGACCAAAGCATGCAAGTCAAATAGCTAAGGTAACAACAACAACAACAAAATTTGCAAGAGAACAACAAATTGCACCCATAAAACACCCCAAATTCATTGAAATAATTCATCAAACACTTGGTGTGCATGTTAGAAAATGTAATTATTCAAGTCCATTGGATAACGGGTATTCCCTCCAAATGGCCAAATGGTATCTAGGAGGAAGAAAATAGAAGATTAAAGTGAGAAGATTACCTTGAATTGCCAAATAACACAAAGCCCATTTTTGTTGTACTTAAAGAACACAAGTGGTTGAATGTGTGAATGTGAGAGAAATTTAAAGTGAGAAGTGGTGGGTGAGGGGTAGAGATGTTCGAAATTAGGTGAGGAGGGAATGTGGAGGTGAAGTAAGGAAGAATTTGGTGATGGTTGTGTGTGTGTGTGGGTTTGTGGGTGAGAAAGGGATTTGAAAGAGAGGGAAGAAGGCAAAGGCTTGTGTAAATGTGTGTGGCTGGAGGGGGAGAAGAAATACTTTGACCTTAACCACTTACCCAAAATGCACCGTGGGGTGCTTTCAAAAAGATTTTGCTTCTAGATGCTTGGGCGTTGCAGCCCTTAATGGGGGGCACTGCGGCTCTAAATCCTGAGGGGTGCAGCACTGTCTCACAAGTAAGTACCTCTTTGTTTCAGCTTACGGGCGCCACGGCTCTTATTCCAGAGGGGTACGACGCTAACTTGTTGTGCTACCAGTGAATGCTGGGGCGCCGTGGCCCTTGCTCTCGACCAAAGGCACTCTCTTAAGCATTATAATGCCCAGACGGAGATGATTTCACACCCAGTAAAGTCCCAAGACGCAATTTTCACTGAGAATGGAGATGATACCTTGCAAGAATAAATGCACCAAGCATTAAACCCAGCATCAACAACCTATTAAATCAAATAAAGGAAACATAAACAAGAATAAAAGGAAGAGAATGTGCTAAAAGCACTTGAGTTACCTCCCATTGAGTACTAAATTTATAGTCTTCAGTCAGATTGTCTCTAAAAGGATTACTTGGGCTCTTCAAGGGTGATGGAAGATTTGGGAAAATCTTTCACACCATCAACATAGCTCTTGAGCCGCTGACCATTGACTTTAAACTTTTTGTAGGAACTTTGGATTTCTACCGCACCATGAGGAAATATTGGACCACAGTAAAAAGTCTTGGCCACCTGGATCACAACTTCCCAGGGAAGGGTTTTAGAAGAGAGTTAAAAAAGAGGACTTGTTGACCCGGAACAAAGTCACGTTGCACAATATGCTTGTTATGCCATTTCTTTGTCCGCTCTTTATAAAGCTTGGCATTCTCGTAAACCCTTTGACGAAACTCGTCCATTTCATTCAGTTTGAGACATTGCTTTTTACCCGCAGCTTAGAGATCAAAGTTCAACTTTTTGGTGGCCTAGTAAGCTTGATGTTCTAACTCGATAGGCTAGTGACAAGCCTTACCAAACACTAACCGGTACAGAGACATACCGATAGGTGTCTTAAAGGCCGTGCAATAAGCCCAGAGTGCATCATCGAGCTTTTTGGACCAATCATTTCTGTTGGCATTCACTGTCTTTTCTATGATCCATTTCAGCTCCATATTTGAAATCTCTACTTGACCACTTGTTTGAGGATCATAAGGGGTAGCTACCTTATGCTTGACCCCATACTTGGCTAGTAAAGTTTCAAGCTATTTATTATAGAAATGCTTCCCCCCATCACTGATAATTGCTCTTGGGGTTCCAAACCGAGGAAGAATGTTCTTTCAAAGGAAGTTCACCACCACTCAAGAATCATTAGTGGGGAATGCAGTAGCCTCAACCCATTTGGAAACATAGTCAACCGCTACCAAGATATATTGGTTGTTGAAGGAGGATGGGAAGGGTCCCATGAAATTGATGCCCCATTCATCAAGTAGTTCTACCTCCAACATAATGGTCAGAGGCATCCCGTGACAGTTAGAAATATTCCCCGTCCGTTGACATCGATCACAAGAAGATACAAAGGCATGCACATCTTTGAACAAGGTGGGCCAATAAAATCCTGACTGAAGAACTTTGGTGGTTGTTCGGTTAGCTCCAAAATGACCACCATACTCTGAAGAATGGCAATGATGAAGAATGTAAGCCATCTCCGCTTTAGGATCACATTTTCTAATAATTTGATCAAAACAATGTTTGTATAGAAATGGGTCATCCCAAAGATAGTGCTTCATATTAGAACAAAATTTCTTCCGCTGTTGACTACTTTGCTCCGGCGGAAGTGTCTTTGTTGCTAGAAAATTTTCAAAATTTGTAAACCAAGGGGGCTGTCCAGTTGTGATACGATAGAGCTGCTCATCAGGGAATGCATCATCAATTTGTGGAGTTAAAAGTGCATGCTGCTCATGTGGTTCTAACTGAGAAACGTGATCTGCCACCACATTCTCCTTACCTTTCTTATCTTTAATTTCAAGGTCAAACTCTTGCAGCAGAAGTACCTACCTAATAAGTCTGGGTTTTTCATCTTTCTTCTCAATCAAGTACTTGATAGCTGAGTGATAAGTGAAGACTATCATCTTTGTGCCTATTAAGTACGACCTGAACTTATCAAAAGCAAAGACCACATCCAAGAGCTCCTTTTCAGCGGTGGCATAGTTCATCTGTGCAGGATTCAGAGTGCGACTAGCATAGTAGATAACATGAAAATTTTTATTCCGGCTCTGTCCCAAAACAGCCCTGATGGGAAAGTCATTGGCATCGCACATCAACTCAAATGGAAGATCCCAATCCGGAGCTACAATAATAGGTGTAGAAATTAGGGCTTTCTTTAGAACTTCAAACGCCACTAAGCAATCTTCATCAAATAGGAAAGGAACCCCTAAAGAAGTAAATTACAGAGGGGTTTAGTGATCTTAGAAAAATCCTTAATAAATCTTCTGTAGAACCCAGCATGCCCCAGAAAACTGCGCACTACTTTGACAAATGAAAGAGGAGGCAATTTCTCAATAGTGGCAATCTTTGCCCTATCCACTTGAACACTGGCAACAGAGACTTTGTGGCCCAAAACTATGCCTTCTGTCACCATAAAGTGACATTTTTTCCAGTTTAGTACCAGATTCGTTTCCTCACATCTTTTAAGCACGAAGAAGAGGTTCACTAAGCAAGTGTCAAAGGAATCACCAAAGACGGAAAAGTCATCCATGAAGACCTCTATGAAGTGCTTCACCATGTTAGAAAAGATCGCCATCATGCACCTCTGAAAAGTGGCCGGTGCGTTGCATAACCCAAAAGGCATGTGTTGGAAGGCGAAAGTACCATATGGGTAGGTGAAAGTGGTCTTCTCTTGATCTTCTGGTGCTATGGAAATTTGATTGTATCTAGAATACTAATAACACATTATTTTATACTATTTGTTTCCCTTATACTTAGTCTTTTAGTGTGTGTTTCTAGTATTTTTATGGCTTTTAGACATGTTTTGTAGATTTGGACTTGTTGGTGCTTGTAGATTTTAATTGCTTAATTGTTAAATTTTGGCACTGCTTACATTTTTCACCATATCTTTTGCTACAGATGTTCAATTGATCTGATTCTAGTTTCGTTGGAAAGCTGACAGAAAATGACATATTTCATATGAAGAGACCAGAAGCTGATTCTCTCGTCTGGACAACTGAAATTCCTGTGCAAGCAGTCCAGATTTTCTGCTCCGCCCAGCACTCCGCCCAGCATTGACTGATTCCTTTCCTTAGGGCTGCCTATTGGACCAGAGCATGTTTATTTGGGCCAACATCTGCTTTTTGGGCCAGCACACATGACACTAGGGCTTGATCATGTTTTTACCATTAATAATTTAGGAAACTAGGTTTATTTTGTAATTAGGAAACCATTAGGAAACCTAGAGGAGGCAGCCAGCTAATATATATTCTCAAGTTGTTGAGGCAAAACATACACAATCAGAAGAGATACGAAATTCCTTGAGCTGTTGCTGCCTCCTTTGTTGAGTTCGTTTTTCCCCTTTGCTTTGTGTTCAAGTCTTCCATGGAAGGCTAAGTTCGTTTGTAATCAATTCAAGAGGAGCTAAACTTGACAATCCAGAGTTCCTGTGCTTCAACCGGGTTTGATTTAATTTAATTTGAATTACTACTTCTCCCCTTCATGTGATTGAATGGTACTTTGATTCTATGAGTTGTATGAATTTAAATCGGTTGATTAGATTCATAACAGTAATCAGATTGATAATCATACTCTAAAGGTCTTTAATATATGGTTAACTTGGATAATTCAGTTATTAAATTAATCTGGATTTAGTGATATAGAGCGGTTGCCTAGAGTCTTAATTCCATGATTAATTGAATCCTGATTGGTAAATCAGTAGGAATTCTAAGTGTTATTGTTAGGGGTTCCAGGTAACACTTAACCAAGAATTAAATCAGATCTAGTTTATCTTTAGTGAACAAGGATGGATTAAGGTTTGGCTGCCTGCTTGAGTTGATTGCGTTTTCTCTTATTTGATAAATTCAGTTTACTGTTTCCTTAATTCTTAATATATTTCATTCAACACAAACCCCCCTTATTCTGTTCTTGCTTAAGTTCTTAAAAGATTAGTTGTTCTGGTAAATCCTTGGGAGACGACACTGGTTGCATTCTATACTACAATTTAGTTGCAATTAGTAGTTTAATTTTGTACGGTTTAGCACCCATCAAATACCTATTAAGGAAGCAATAGTAGGGATGCCCAACTAGTTGATCGAACATCTGATCGATGAAAGGAAGAGAAAAGTGGTCCTTTTGAGTGTCTTTGTTGAGCTTCCTGTAGTCAATGCATACTCGCCAACCTGTCACTGTCCTAGTGGGGATCAACTCATCTTTCTCATTTTTTATCATGGTCATCAGACTTTTCTTGGGAACCACTTGCACAGGACTGACCCAGGCGTTGTCGGAGATAGGATAGATAATCCCTGCATCCAGAAGCTTCAATTTTTCTGCTCGCATTACCTCTTTCATGCTGGGATTCAATTGGTGTTGGTGTTCCACAGATGGTCGGTAGCTTTCCTCCATCAGATCTTGTGCATGTACAAAGAAGGGCTTATACCTCTAATATCAGCGATGGACCACCCAATGGCAGTCTTGTGCTCCCGAAGCACCCTCAGTAGCTTATCTTCCTGATCATTTGTCAAAGAGGCAGAAAGAATTACCGGCAAGGTAGATGATTCCCCGAGAAAGTCATACTTCAGATACGCAGGTAATTGCTTGAGCTCTAAAGTTAGTGGTTTTTGAATGGATAGTACTGGTCTACTGGCCCCTTTTCCTAGCTCTTCAAATGGATGATGGATAAAAATGGGAGCAGTGGCCTCAAGCTGACTCACATGCCCGAATCTCTAGATGATCATGACTAGAACTACCAAACAAACACCCCTCAAGTGGTTCTATAGGACTAGTGGCTTGGACAAAGTCTCTGGTACTCATCAATGACGTCAATTCTGAAACAACTATCACCATCAAAGGGGTACTTCATGGCCTTGAAAACGTTGAAAGATACCTCCTCATCTTGTACCCTCAAAATTAATTGGCCCTTCTGTACATCAATTAGAATCCTCCTAGTAGCTAAGAACGGTCGACCAAGAATAATTGAGATTTCTTTGTCTTCCTCCATGTCTAATACAATAAAATCAGCAGGGAAAATGAACTTGTCCACCTTGACTAGCACATCTTCAATGACACCCCTTGGATATTTAATGGATCGGTCAATAAACTATAATGAGACTGTGGTAGGCTTCGCTTCACCAAGACCAAGTTTCCTGTAAATAGACAAAGACATGAGAATAATACTAGGACCTAAATCACAAAGAGCCTTACCGAAAAAAGAATCACCAATAGTACACGGGATAGTAAAGCTCCCTAAATCTCTTAATTTATGTGGCAGTTTCTTTTGAAGAATGGTGTTGCACTCCTCAGTAAGTGCAATAGTCTCGAAGTCTTCCAACTTCCTTTTGTTAGACAAGATGCCTTTCATGAACTTGACGTAGCTGGGCATTTCTTCAAGAGCATCTTCAAATGGTATGTTGATGTGCAGCTTCTTGAACACTTCTAAAAACTTAGAAAACTGTGAATCGAGCTTCTTCTTGTGAAATCTCTGAGGAAATGGAAAGGGTGGTACATATGGTGGAGGGTTGTCTGGGAATAACTTAGATGTTTTCCTAATAGACGACACAAGAGTTTCCACTAGAGTATCTTCCTTTACCTCAATCTCGACTAGCTTACAGGGCACCTTCCTGGCAATTTCAGAAGGCTCATCCACGGTCTTACCACTGCTAAGAGTTATGGCCTTTATGTGTTCTTTAGGATTGACCTCTGTGTCACTGGGCAAAGATCCCTACTGTCTGGTAGTGAGCAAGGTGGAGAGTTGACCTATTTGAACCTCTAGATTACGAATGGACGCATTTGTTCGGGTCACGAACTAACTTTTATTCAAGGTCAACTGGGCTAGAGCATCTTCGAAGGAAACCTTTGCTTGCACAAGTAGACCTTGCACAGGTGGTTAATGGTTAATTTTCCAGGAAAAATTTGGGTGATTCCTCCACCCCAGATTGTAGGCATTGGAATAGGGATTATTTTACCTGGTATGATTTCCCACATAATTTATCTCCTCTGATTGAGATGTAGAGAAAGGATTGCCCACCTGGCAATCTGTGCTAATATGAGAGCCACTACAATGGTCAAAATTCTTCGGAGGTGAGTGAATGACATTGACATTCTGGATGATTAACTGTTTAGCTAGAAAGTCAATTTTAGCAGATAGAGCTGGGAAAGCATCAACCCATGCACCCCAAGTACCTTCCATGAAGTTGACCTCTCAGTAGGCCACTGATAAGCGTTGGTAGCCATCTCTTCTAACGATTCATTAGCATCTTCATATGTTTTCCTCATCAAAGAGCCACCAGCAGCATCATCAACAATAGCTAACAACTTTTTTTTAGTGGTGGCATAGTTAAGTTGAGCAGAATCTTGCACATGACTTGCATCATATATGGCATGCAATAACTTATTTTTTCTCGGCCCCAAAACAGCACCTACAGCTATATCACTAGCATCACACATAAGTTCAAAAGGTAAATCCCAATCAGGTGGGATCACCACAGGGGCAGTAATCAACTTTTGCTTCAATGTATTAAAAGCTAACAGACATTCCGTATTGAAAACAAAAGTTTCATCTTTAACAAGTAGGTTACACAGAGGTTTAGCAATTTTAGAAAAATCCTGGATGAATTTTCTATAAAAGCCAGCATGTCCCAAAAAACTACGCACCCCTTTGACATTAGTAGGAGGGGGTAATTTTTCAATCACCTCTACTTTAGCCCTACCTACCTCTATCCCCTTGGCAGAAATTTTATGTCCTAAGATAATCCCCTCTGTCACCATAAAATGGCACTTTTCCAATTCAAAACCAAATTGGTTTATTGGCATCTTTTTAACACTAAAGACAGATTATGCAAGCATATATCATAAGAAGAGCCAAAAACAGAAAAGTCATCCATAAAAATTTCTATAAATTTCTCATTCATGTCAGAGAATATGGAAAGCATACACCTTTGAAAAGTGGCCGGGGCATTGCACAATCTGAATGGCATCCTTCGATATGCATAAACTGCATAGGGGCAAGTGAAGACGGTCTTTTCCTGATCCTCCGGAGCTATGACAATCTGGTTGTAACCCGAATACCCGTCCAGAAAATAATAATGCTCATGACCGGCTAGGCACTCAAGCATTTGATCTATAAATGGGAGAGGGAAATGGTCCTTCCTCGTGGCATCATTTAGTCTTCTATAGTCGATACACACGCACCATCCCGTGACCGTTCTAGTGGGAATTAATTTATTCTTTTCATTCATCACCATTGTTGTTCCTCCTTTCTTGGGCACCACCTGAACTGGGCTCACCCATGAACTGTCCGAGATGGGGTAAATAACTCCAGCATCTAGGAGTTTTACCACTTCCTTTCGTACTACTTCCTTCATGATCAAATTCAATCTCCTTTGGGGTTGTACGACAGCTTTGTGGTTCTCTTCCATGAGAATCTTGTGCATACAAAAGGATGGACTGATGCCTTTTAAATCAGCAATCGACTATCCAATGGCGCTCTTATACNAGGCGCTCATGCATTTGATCTATAAATGGGAGAGGGAAATGGTCCTTCCTCGTGGCATCATTCAGTCTTCTATAGTCGATACACACGCACCATCCCGTGACCGTTCTAGTGGGAATTAATTTATTCTTTTCATTCATCACCATTGTTGTTCCTCCTTTCTTGGGCACCACCTGAACTGGGCTCACCCATGAACTATCCGAGATGGGGTAAATAACTCCAGCATCTAGGAGTTTTACCACTTCCTTTCGTACTACTTCCTTCATGATCAAATTCAATCTCCGTTGGGGTTGTACGACAGCTTTGTGGTTCTCTTCCATGAGAATCTTGTGCATACAAAAGGATGGACTAATGCCTTTTAAATCAGCAATCGACTAACCAATGGCGCTCTTATACTCCCTCAACACTCGTAATAGTTTTTCCTCCTCAACCTTAGTTAATTCAGAATTGATGATAACGGGAAATGAATTATTCTCACCAAGGAAGACATACTTCAAAGTCACAGGTAGTGACTTGAGCTCAACTTTTGGAGATTGCTCTTGATTCTCATTCTTTTTTAAATATTCTAGCTTTGGTGGTGAGGATGTCGAATACGATGGTAGAGCATCCAATAATGCTACATGTTCCGCGCATGCTGAATCTCTTGCTAAATCAGTCATGGTCACTGCATCCACCAAGACTTTTTCAAGAGGACAAGATGTCAGATTCTCCCTGAACGTGCTAGCAATGATAGAGTCCAGAATATCCAGGCGGAAGCATTCTTCTTTCTCCATAGGGTGTTGTATCGCACTGAACACGTTGAAAATCACCTTCTCATCTTGAACTTTCAGAGTCAGAGTCCCATCAGCTACATCTATCAATGCTCTCCCAGTAGCTAGAAATGGCCGTCCCAAGATCAGTGGAATCTCTTCATCCTCCTCTATGTCTAGAACAACAAAATCCACCAGAAAGATGAACTTGTCTACCTTAACCAAGACATCCTCTACTAGACCGTAGGGATGTTTGATAGACCGGTCGGCAAGTTGAAGCGTAATCATGGTGGGTTTTGTTTGACCAATTCCCAGCTTCTTAAAGATGGACAAAAGCATGAGACTCACACTTGCTCCCAAATCACATAACGCCTTCCCAAAAGTAATGTCTCCAATGGTGCACGAAATGGAGAAACTTCCAGGATCTTTGAGCTTTGGAGGCAATTTCCTCTGTAGAATAGCACTGCACTCCTCAGTTAACATGACTATCTCATCATCTCCAATTCTTCTTTTATTGGTCAGAAGATCCTTCATAAATTTAACATAATATGACATTTGTTCCAGTGCTTCAGCAAAAGGTATGTTTATCTGCAATTTCTTGAAAACCTCTAAGAACTTGTTGAATGGCTTTTCATCCTGGTGTTTCTTGAGCCTTTGAAGAAAATGCACCTTGACTGAAGGTATTGTAGCACAAGGCCTGGTCAATTTCTCGCATTCTTCTCTACTTTCTGCCTCTATGGGACGGCTAGATGCTGTGTCCCCATTTGTCCTAGTGACCTTACCATCTTCCTCTTCTGGTGGTTCTTGTCTTGGGATGGGCTTAAGCACTTTTTCACTCCTTGTAGTTATGGCCTTCACATGCTTCTTAGGATTTGGAATTGTATCACTGGGTAAGGAGCCTTGAGGTCTGTCTGCCAATTGTCTCGCTATCTGTCCCACTTGAGTTTCCAACTTCCGAATTGATGCATCTTGATTTCTGAACCCGCTCCTGGTTTTCTCCATAAACGTTGCAGTTTTCTGAATGAAAGTCGAGGTTTGAGTGGTCAATTTCTCTAGTGCATTCTCCAAAGAAGGACTCTTCTCATTGGTTTGAGATTGTGAAGCCTGACCTTGAGTTGACTGTTATGGGGATTGATATAAGTAATTGGGTGTGTGGGAACCCCCTTGATTTCCTTGATTACCCCATGAGAAATTTGGGTGATTCCGCCACCCCGAATTGTATGTAGGAGCATAAGGATTATTTTGCTGTCTTGGAGGGTTTCCCATATAGTTCACTTGCTCTTGAGACACTGGCGGACCAAACATGTTGCCCGGACACTCTCCATTAACATGGTTCCCTGCACAGAAGTCACACACTGGTGGAGAAAAGTTGACTGCATTCACGTTAACAGTCTCAAACTTCTTGGAAAGCTCAGCCACCTGTTGTGATAATAACTTATTCTGAGCTAATAGTGCATCTAGTGCCCCGACTTCCATCACACCTCTCTTGACTATGGATCTCTCTCCTTGACTCTGGTAGTCATTACAAGCCATCCTCTCAAACAAGTCCCAGGCTTGCTCCAGAGTTTTATAATTCACAGCTCCTCCTGCTGCAGCATCTACATTTATCTTTGTGTGAGGAAGCATACCATTGTAAAAACTCTGGATTTAGATCCAAAATTCAAAAGAGTGATATGGGCATCTCCTCAGTATATCATTGTACCGCTCCCAAGCCTCACTTAACGATTCTTTATCTTGTCGGCGGAATGAAGTAATTTCTGTCCTCAACCTTGCTGATTTAGAATGAGGGAAATACCGAGCGAGAAACTTATTCACCAAATCTGACCAAGTGGTGATGTTGCCCCTTGGTTGAGAATCCAACCAGCTTCTGGCCTTATCTCGCACAGAAAAAGGAAAGAGCCTGAGTCGAATTGCATCATCACTGACCCTATTCAACTTCACCATGTCACAAATCTGCAGAAAGTTTGCTATGTGTCCATTTGGATCTTCTAGCACACTTCCACTGAACTGATTGTGTTGTACTAGCTGAAGCAGAGCTGGTTTGAGTTCAAAGTGATTGGCTTGAACTGGTGGTCTTGTTATACTCGCTCCACATCCTGCGGCTGTTGGGATGGAATACTCCATGAGCGTCCGAGGTGGAGGGTTTTGTGCAGCTCCATTGTCATTATTGTTCACTGGAGGATTCTGGTTTTGTTCTGCCATGACTGTCGGTTGTGCTTGTCTTGCCTTTCTAGCTTGCTTGTGAAGTCTTCGAGTTGTTCTCTCAATCTCAGGATCAAAAGCTAATGAGCTGGAATTGAGAGTACCTCGCATACACCAAGATTAAAGTAGGATAAGCAATTAAGAGAAACAAGTTAACAGCAGATAAAATATTTGAACCAGATTTACTAACAAGAATTTCAAAATCCAAATTAGGACCTAACTAGTTACTATTAATATTGCTTAAATACCGTTAATCCCTGGCAACGGCGCCAAAAACTTAATGGGACTTTTTCCGGCAAGTATACTGGGTCACACAAGTAATATAATGATAAGTAAAGTATCGTTCCCACGAGGATTATGGCTAGCAACTACTAATTTCACCAATTCCAGTTCTATTTGGAAAAGATAACACTTTGGATTGAAGGCAGCCCAAAGATGAGCAGCTGCAATTAACTAAGTAATNGATGGGACTTTTTCCGGCAAGTATACTGGGTCACACAAGTAATATAATGATAAGTAAAGTATCATTCCCACGAGGATTATGGCTAGCAACTACTAATTTCACCAATTCCAGTTCTATTTGGAAAAGATAACACTTTGGATTGAAGGCAGCCCAAAGATGAGCAGCTGCAATTAACTAAGTAATAAAACTCGAACAATTAAGTAAACAGTCTTTCAAAAACAATTTAAATGTGATATTGATAATAAGAAGGAGAAAGGTTAGGGGTTGATTTCATTCACTTACAAATTCGATTACCTCATAGACAAGGTAATCTCAAAAACAATACTGAACTACTTATTTCAGTTACAATTCCTTTGTTGTCGGTTTATTTCCTTAATGTGATTGAACCCAATTCCTTGGTGAAACAATCCTCCCTATACCAATTACTTGTCCAATTCCTTGACACAACTAATTAATCTAGGTGATTAGGTTCTAGGAAATTAATCTAATACCACCTAAACGAAGTTATCTATTCCTAGATTAACTCAATTTAGGACAGAATTTATAGAGCACATTCGGATCTTACTATTTCTAGTATCGAAATGAATATTTTAACCATTCAAATGGTAGCTAAGCATTTAAAGGCATTAATAACAGTAAATTCCATTCAACAAAAGGAGTTGTACTAAAACAAGTTTATTCAATCTTGAAACCTCATTGCAATTGAATTACATCAAACCCCTAACACTAAGAATTTAGCTACTCATACTTGAATTCAATAAAAGCAAATAGGTAAAGTTCAACATGAGATGAAAAGAAGAAGAAGAAGAAGAAGAAGAAGAAACTCTATGTCGATCAAGTCGCAATTGCTCCCCTTCCTCCTCTAGTTCTTCTGCTCCTTTTCTTCCCAAGTACGGCCTCCCCTGACACATGCATCAGATTTTTTTTTATACTTGTGCAAAATTAGGTCACTTAGTTAGAAATAGCTCGAACACGGCCGTGTTCCTTTTCTGGACATGGGTGTGTCACTTATGTTGCATTTATGGTCATTGAACACGGTCTCTAACACGCCCGTGTTCTTCTCTGGTCCTGGCCGTGTTGCTTAGACATGGTCTGTGTCCTTCTCTGCTCTGGGCGTGTCCTTTCTTTGTAGACTCTGCCTGTTCAACACGACCTCACACATGCCCGTGTCTGTTCTGGTCTTGGCCGTGTCTGTCTCCAGACAAGGTCAGTCTTCTCTTGGACCCTCTGCTTAAACAACACGGCCTTGAACACGGTCGTGTCTGTTCTTGTCTGAGGCCGTGTTTGTCCATAAGCTTGAGCAGCAACCTTTGGATGTTAGACTCGGGGTACACACCGTCGTGTTCCTGCCCGTGTCTACCTAAAAACTTGGTGTAAGGCTGCTTTCCTTGCCATTTTCTCCATGGATTGCTTCCAGATTCTTCTCATTTCCTGATTACCCCTATTTGTACCTATCAAAGCCAATTTATGGATTAAACACCATGTTTAGAGAGGATTTGCTCACAATGCAGGTAAGAATTCAGTATTAAAGCATAGATTTTATAGTCCTAAAAGACAAGTATCAGTAGCCATCTCTTCTAACGATTCATTAGCATCTTCATATGTTTTTCTAATCAAAGAGCCACCACCAGCATCATCAACTAAGGTCTTGGTGGAATTTAGCAAGCCATTATAAAATGTTTGTAACTGCAGCCAGTCAAGAAGTCCATGGTGGGGGCATCTTCGAAGTAGCTCTTTGTATCGTTCCCAAGCCTCTTCAAGTGACTCATTTTCCAATTGATAAAATGTGGTGATGTCATTGCGGAGCCTGGTGGTCTTAGCAGGTGGGAAGAATTTGGCCAAAAACTTTTGTGCCAAAATGTCCCAGGTGGTGATGGTCCCTATTGGTAATGACTGAAGCCAAGACATAGCTTTATCCCATAGTAGAATCGAAAAAGTCGGAGGCGAATGATGTCATTACTAACCCAGTTGTGCTTGAAGGTATCGTATATCTCCACGAACTCAGAAATATGAGCATGAGGGTCTTCATTCTCTAAACCACTGAACGGGGCTGACTAGACCATGTGGATTATAGCTGCTTTAATCTCAAAGGAATTTGCTTCAATAGTCAGTCGCCTTATACCAGAAGTGGTGTTTGTGACTGAAGGTAGAGCATAATCACGGAGTGTCTTCGGAGGATTTTCGTCTGCCATTGTGTCTATCAAAAGTCTGGTAAACTCTTCTCTTGCCTTTCTATTCCTTCGACAAGTCTTTTCTATCTCAGAATCCAAAGGAATTAGAGAGCTACTTCCAAATTTTCTCATACACAAAGAGAATTCCTGCAAGTGGCAGCAAGTAATGCACTTAAATAAATCTGTGAATGATAAACGATTAGACTAAAATCAAGATCACTGAGTATCGGTATTGATAACAAATTAGTCTCCGGCAACGGCGCCAAAAACTTGTGAAAAATCTCAATGCAAGTGTACGTTATCATTTCCAAGTAATAAGAAGAGATAGAGTATCATTCTCACGAGGACTAACGTATCAACTACCAAAATTTGGTTAATCTTAATTTTTTCTAATCAATCAATATGTAGACATTTTCAAGAAAAAACTTAAAATATAATGAAAACAAACTAAACCAGTAAAATATCAAATTAAACCAACAAAATGATAGCATAATCAAGAGAAAAACACCTAGGGTTCTGATTTCACCATAATTACTTCTAGCTCTCATTCCTTAATCCATTAATTCCAATTTATCTTCCTAATTGTTAATCAAGATTCCCTAATTCATTCACTAGCCTCTCCCAAGGTCTAGTGTAAATATCCCTAATTACTAACCCTGTATATCCCTAAACGAGTTACAATAATTATGAATTCATTAGGGTTTGTGGATCTTTTTAACTGATTACATGAGCCATGAAGGTATATTCCTATCCTCCATGCAACTCATGATATTTATCCCAAGGAACTTAACACACAATTCTCCCTCCGGTCTCATTGTGATTAACTAATCATCTAATTATTGGCCAGACAATCAGAATCATTAAGTGAGGAGATAAACACTCAAATTGAAAAGATAATTCTGGAATTCAGTTCATAAGGAATTACAATTGGTCCTAATTAGCCTACATCATAGCCCTAGATAAGAAAATTAGATCATCATAGAAGAAGAAAACAAGAAAGAATAAAATCTAGACATGGTTCAAGGGCAAAAGAAGAAAAAATCTGGTTTGAAGATCGAATTAGCTTCGACTCTCCTCTCTTCAATCCTTGCTTTGCCTCCTTTTTGCTATCAAAAGTGTCTAAGAACGAATCCCCATAATTTCCTAAGATTCCCCTTTTATACTTCCCACAAGAAAGCCCTATAAGCTGAAAGAATTAAAGCCACATATACAAAAATAGGTACGAGCACTGCAGCCCTGGGTATTAGGCACCGCAACCCTGTATCTCTTGAACAAGATTGTGCTTCTTTGTACGCGCGGGCGCCGCGGGCCTAGTTTATGGGCACCGCGGCCTTGGGTCTTTGGTCAGTACACTGGTTTTCCTTTCTTACGGGCGCCGCGGATCTACTTTCTTGGCGCCGCGACTCTTAGCCTCTGGTCCCATAAGAGTTTGAGCACCACGACTCTAAATCTTGAAGGGTGCGGTGCTGAGCTTCTATCCAAGTCCTCCATTCTAATGCTTCGGGGGTTGCGGCTCTGCTTCTTGGGCACCATGACCCTTAGATTCTATCCCAAATCTTCTCAAAATCTTCATTTCTTCACTTTAATCCATGGAACCTACAATTTAACATAGAAATCCCATTAAATGGCAATTAATCGTCAAAAACTAACTAAATACTTAAGTAAAGGACACCTAAAGAGTGAGTATAAAACTCACTCAACAGTTAATTATGCTGACATTACTGGATGATGATTAGCATCTTCCATAATTCATTGATCTCCAATGATGATTACCATCTTGCATAATTCACTCGATGATGATTTGTGTTAATGATCTTGGTTGAATATGTCCCTTCATTGAGACTCATTCTATCCAAGCAGATATCAGTGTTAATGTATACATAGGTTTTTAAGATTATTAATCTATGTCATTCTACCAAGGTTATGTCTTTTGCACTTGTTCTCTTTCCGTTGGAAAAGCAATAAGGGAGAATCACCAAAAGAAAAAAAAAATTAAGGCAAATTTCTTTTCGAAGATTGTCTTAAATATTTTTTTCTAAATTAAGCAATAAATTTTCTAATGACATACATATAAATTGATACCTTTAGAAGGCATTTGATATATAAAATCTTAAAACTCATTATAGTTATCGATTTCTTGATAATTTAAATTCAAAAAAAATTACTAAGCATGATTTTGTTATGAAAATTTAGTTTTCAAGATTTCTTAATTCTAACACCCCAAAAGCAAATCAGAAAATAAACCCACGTATGAAACACCTCATTGACTAATTGCTTTATTGAATGGCAACAAAAAAATATAGGTAATGGAGTACTTGGTAATTGGTAGGCAATAATATTCCCATTCGGCCCTACTCGATGGGTCTATAAAATGAGGCATTTCTTGCTAACACATACCAAAGTAATCTAAAGCTAATCAAACAAACATACTGGTTTACTTTTACTTTTCCATTTTTACAAGTTGAGCATTCAATGTTTTCCTTTGTATCTGGATTACTCTTTGGTAGCAAACCAGATCAACCCCAGGCTAAAGCTGATTGCCTGGAGGATATCAAAGGTATTGCCAATGTGACGGGAACAGTCAGGGGTCACGCTAATGGCCTTATCAACTTTGGGGAGGCGTCACCTGTTGGCAAATGGTAAGTATGAATCATTTCATAACTTGAAGCAAAAATTAATGAAGACTCAATACTGTTAATTAAATAATCTCTGTTATTGTCTAGCATATTATTATGTATTAGAATGTGAAACTTGCATGAATCTTGATCAAGATTTGATGAACCACACGAGATGTAGCAGCAAGAGAAAGATTAAGAAGAAGAAGAACAAAAACTAAAGATTATGCAGAAGCTATGGTATTCTGTAGAAATGCATACCAGAAGAGAGAACCATATGAACTGAAGATAATCTTCACTGTATTGATTTCATAAAAATAGAATTGATAAATTATACAATGCCTAGACATCAGAATATATAGAGGCAAGTTACTACTCAACCTTTCTCTAGAAGCTTTTAGTAGTAGTTAGTTGATAACAGAAAATAACTAACTCTAATGACACCTAATGACAGCTAGCTATAGGCTTATAACAGAATGGACACATCAACTTAATGAACACATCATCCATTATTTGACTTTAGTTTAACATTCCAACTATAGGCTTATAACAAAATGGACACGTCAGCTTAATGAACATGTCATCTGACGGCTGCCGAACCATACAAAATTACAAAACTAATTGCAATAGATTTGTAGTATATAGTGCAACTAGTGTTGTCTCCCAAGGATTATTCACCAGAACAACTAATCTATTAGGACTTAAGCATAAATAAAATAAAAAGGGGTGGTTTGTGTTGAATGTAGTATAATAAGTACTCAGAAAGCAGTAAACAAATTGATCAAGTAAGAGAAAACGTAATCAAATCAAGCAGGAAACCAAACCCTAATCCGTCCTTGTTCACTAAAGATAACCTAGGTCTTATTTAATTCTTTGTTAAATGTTACCTGGAACCCCTAACAGCAACATTTAGAATTCCTACTGATTACCAATCAGAATTCAATTAATCTTGGAATTAAGAATCTAGACAACCGCTCTATATCACTAAGTCCAGATTAATTTAATAACTGAATTGTTAAAGTAACCATATATTAAAAACCTTTAACATATGATTAGCAGTTTGATTACTGTGATGAATCTAATCAACCAATTTAAATTCATATAAAGCATGCATACAATTAAAATACCATTGAATCACATGAAGATGAGAAGAAGAAGATAATCAAACTATATTAAATCAAACCCGGATTGAAGCACAAGAACTCTGGATTAGCATGTCTGGATCTTCTTGAATTGATTACAAAAGTAGTTAGCCCTCCATGGAAGGCTTAAACATAAAGCAAAGGTCTAAACTCTAACTCAAGAACAGGAGGCAGGAGCAACTGATGGTAAATTCGTGATCTCCTTATTCTCAACAATCTTCAGAATAAATACTAGCTGGCTGCCTCTTCTAGGTTTCCTAATTACAAAATAAACCTAGTTTCCTAAAACTTTAAAGGTAAAAACGTGATCAAACCCTAGTGACATGTGTGCTGGCCCAAATAGCAGATGTTGGGCCAATAAACAGGTACTGGTCCAATAGGCAGGCCTAAGGAATGGAATAAGTAGATGCTGGGCGGATGCAGAAAATCTGGACTGCTTGTACTCGAATTTCAGTTATCCAGGCGCGAGAATCAGCTTCTGGGCTCTTCATATGAAATGTAGCATTTTCTATCAGCTTTCCTATGAAACTAGAATCGCATCAATCGGACATCTGCAGCTCAATATATTGTGAAAAATGTAAGCAGTGCCAGAAATTTACAATTATGCAATTAAAATCCAAAATCACCAAGTCCAAATCCATAAAATATGTCTATGGGCTATGAAAATCAGTAGAAACACATTCTAAAAGTCTAAGTATAAGAGAAACAAATAGTGTAAAATAATGTCTTATCATAATCCATTATATGATTTTAGTTTAACATTCCCCCTCAAACACAAGGTGCGAGGTAGCACATTGAGTGTTACGATTGGAGAGAAAGAGCTTGGTGGACAAAGGCTTAGTGAGGATGTTTGCCAATTGATCTGAAGAGGGAACATGGCAGAGCTTGAGAGATTTGTTAAGCACTCTTTCTCAGACAAAATGACAATCAAACTCCATATGTTTTGTCCTAGCATGCAAGACAGGATTGACTTCAAGAAAGGTTGCACTAAGATTGTCACATAGCAGCAAAGGGGGAGAAGGCAAAGGCAACTTGAGTTCCTGAAGCAAGGATTGCAGCCAAAGTAACTTAGAAGTGGCATTTGCTAAAGCCTTGTACTCAGCTTTAGTACTTGAGCAAGCTACCACTTTCTGTTTGCTTGAAGTCCAAGAGATAAGATTGGAACTAAGGAAGATAGCATGGCCACTAGTGATGTGTCTATCATCAGGATAGCCAACCCAACCTAAATCAAAATAAGCAAGCAAGGACAGTTACTGTGACTTAGTGATGGTAAGACCATGGGACTGTGTGCCTTTAAGGTACTTAAGAACACGTTTAGCAGCATGGAAATGCAAATATGTGGGAGCACTCATAAATTTACAAAGTTTGTTTACTGAATAGGAGATCAGGCCTAGTTATGGTGCAATACTGAAGAGCACCTACCAAACTTTTGTAAAGCAATGGTTGAGATAGCAATGTCCCATCAGAAATGGAGAGAACCTGGTTGTTGATCATTGGAGTAGGAGCTGGTTTGGCATTCTCCAACCCTGCTCTATGCAGAAGATCAATAATGTATTTGGTTTGGGACAAATGCAGCTGCTGAGGCATTCTGATAGTCTCAATGCCCAGAAAATATTGAAGAGCTCCCAAATCCTTTAAAAAGAAGGCAAAATTTAAGGAAGTAACAAGAGACTGAATGAGAGCAAGACTAGAGTCAGTAAGTATGATATTATCAACATAGACTAATAGATAAAGAACAACACCAACAGTAAAGAAGACAAAGAGGGAGTTATTAAAAATAGTGTACTTGAAACCCCATTGTAATAGTGTAAGCTTAAGCTTATTGAACCAGGCTCTAAATGCTTGTTTCAAGCCATAGAGGGCTTTACGTAATTTGCAAACATGACGAGGATAAGAGGCATCTTCAAAGTATTGTGGCTGTTTCATATAAACCTCTTCCTGCAAGTCACCATTCAGAAAAGCATTATTGACATCTAATTGCTGAATTGGCCAATCATTGGAGAGAGAAATGGTAAGAACTATTCTAATGGTGGCTAGCTTCACAACTGAACTGAAAGTATCAAAATAGTCAATGCCATAGGTTTGAGTAAAACCTTGAGCAAATAGATGAGCCTTATATCTTTCAATGGTCTCATCTGGTTTATACTTGAGCTTGTAAACCCACCTACAGCCAATTATATTTTTACTAGTGGGATAAGGAACAAGATCCCACGTTTTGTTAGCTTGTAATGCTATGAATTCTGTAGTCATGGCATCAAGCCACTTAGAAGACTTACTAGCCTGAGTGTAAGTGGAAGGCTCAAGAGTAGCAAGACCACAGGTTGTGGTGTATACCTTAGGCTTGAAAATCTCATTCTGACTTCTTGTAACCATTCTGGAGGGAAGCAAAGATGGAATAACTAGAGCTAGTGAAATTGGAGATGAATTAAGAGGTAGTAGAAGCAGAAGAAGAACTATCTGTGTCTCTTAGGTGATCTGTGTGGAAAGAATCAATGGCAAGCAAATTTGGTGAGCAAGAAGGATTGATGGAAGCAGGCAGAGTAGGTGATGAGGAGAGAACAATTGGAACATGGCAATTAGAAGAATGGTGAGAGTGTTTTGTGGAGGGTACTTGAAAGGGAAATATTGGTTCCACAAACACCACATGTCTTGAAATGTACAGTATTTTGGAAGTCATATCCAAGCAGAGAAAACCCATGTGTTTATTATTGTATCCTAAGAAACAACAAGTAACAGATCTATCTTGTAG
Organism: Cercis canadensis; assembly: GCA_003255065.1. Taxonomy (NCBI): domain Eukaryota; kingdom Viridiplantae; phylum Streptophyta; class Magnoliopsida; order Fabales; family Fabaceae; genus Cercis; species Cercis canadensis. The sequence goes on along the minus strand of QAOA01008219.1, from coordinate 131,296 downwards.
TTCATGAGATATGTAGGGCCTTAAGCAAGGAAAGCATAAGCATCCAAACACTTTAAGCTGAGTAAAATCTAGTATTTTCTAGTATAATAGCTCATAGGGAGATTTATGATTTAGAACTCTTGTAGGTAGTCTGTTAATAAGATATACAGTTGATTGAAATGAAAATTACCAATATTTTGTGGGAATACCTGTAGTAGTAAGCAGGGACAAGCCAGCCTCCACCACATGCCTATTCTTCCTTTCAACAATTCCATTTTGCTGAGGTGTATATGGACATGAGAACCTATGCTCCATACCCAGTGTATGAACTAATTGATTGAAACTCACAAATTCCCCTCCAAAGTCAGACTAAATAGCTTTAATTTTGCAATCAAACTATCATTCAACCATAGCTTGAAATCTTTTGAACATAACTAATGCATTAGACTTAGAATGCAGTAGATAAAGCCAAGAAAAATGACTATAGTCATCAATTAATAACATAAAATAAAAAGCTCCATTAACAAACTTAATAAAGGGAGAACCCCAAAGATCAACATGAATCAACTCAAAAGGTTTCATTGATCTAGTTATAGATCTTACAACGGGTAGCTTATGGCTTTTTGCCAATTGACAAGAGCTGCATATAGGTGTTTTATTGAAAAGAAACCTAGATAATTTGTACTTGGCCATATCCCTATTGATTACATCAAGAGTAGGGTGTCCTAATCTATTATGCCACAACTATAAGTCTAAAACAGATTTATTTGAAACTATACTAAAAAACTTGAAAGGCCTTAGCAGAAATGGAGTCAAGAGTGTTGCCAGTAGTAAGTCTAGTCATGACTTTGTATAATCCTTGATCAATTCTTCCTTGGAGCAGGACCTCTCGAGTTGTCAAATCCTTCACAAGAAAGCAAGAGGGATAAAATTCTACACAAGCACCATTATCTTGGCATAATTTTCTTACAATAACCAAATTGGCAGTTATTTTAGGAACATGCAACACATTTTTTAGCAATAAGGGTCTTTTAGTTGTTAGAATGGATGTAGTACATGTGTTGAGCATAGTTAAACTCTTACCATTTCCCACAGTGACTCCTTCATCCCCAGCAAAAGGATTGTGTAGAGACAGGTTGCCAAGATTTGCTATGACATGGTGTGTAGCACCAGTGTCCAAATACCATGGTATTTCTTCAATAGTTGAGGAGGTAGCCATGAAGGTTTGTGGTTCTTGATTCTGTTTGGAATTGGTAGCAACAGTCTTTGGTTGATAGTTGTTGTCAAAACGATGCCAACAGTCTACTGCCACTTGTCCTGGCTTATGACAGATTTGACATTGAGATTTCTGAGTTGGTCCATTTCCAGTCCTGTTCTTTCTGAATTAGCCTCCTTGGCTCAAGAAATGCCTTGCTGGTGCATTTCCATTTCCAGAATGAGAACTAGGATTACCATTGAATATTTTCTTTCCTGCAACTTGATTAAACGTTGTTGCATTGGCCTGAACTAGGACTTGTTCATCCATAGACCTTTGTCTCTCTAATCTTCCTTCAAAACTAAGGAGATGACTTTGCAAAGTTTCTACAGAAATTGTTGCAAAACTAAGAGGAGCAACAACTGAGTTATACTCAGATCCTAGACCATTAAGAACAGCCATGATCTGATCATCTTCAGTCACATTTTCTGCAATGGCTCGAAGATTATCACAAATATAACAAAGAAAGGAACATAGAAAAAAAAAAAAGTAACAAAATACTAGACTTCAATGACAGATGAAGATATCAGAAATAAACCAAAACAAGAAATAATCTCTATTGTGTAATATGTTATGTGTAATTGAATAATAAGAGCTTTGGGCGGGTGTAATATCAGTGGTTTAACTATGTTGTACTGTGCATCTAATTAATGATTTTTCCTTATCATAAAAGAGCATCTTCATAATAGTTTTTAGTTTATTTTGTTTGTTTATGACTTACTTTAGAGCAATGGTACACTGCATTGGAAAAAAAAATTCAACTATAAAATATCTGTTGATAAATATGAAGCAGTATAATCTGTTTAGATATATATGTTGGCAGTTGAAAAACTTCATCTCTACTGTGCACAAAATCACTCAAAAGCAACATCTAAGGCTAATTCAAACATATAGTAATTCAAGCAGTATAACCATTTGAAACAATTAATTGCCACCATCCTCCATCTTTTCTCAATAATGCTTTTCACGCTTCACCTTTTCAATTTCTTCTCACCTTCCTCTTCAGCACTTTGGCATATCCTTCACTATACCCGATACCCATATTGATCCTTTAGATAAAAACCTATTCTCAGCATTTCCATAATTGGGCACCTCTCAATGTGCAGCAGCGCAAACTAATTGTGCTTTATATTTTAATCCTACAGCTTGGTGTCAAGTATTATTAATTATATAGAATTAGCTTCGTATTGTCATAGAATATGCAATTGTCAAATAACCCATTCAAAATATTCTAGACAGAAATTTAGTTAAATTTAGTTTACTTTAGTTCTTCCATGATTAAATTGTTCTGTAGCTCTTCTTATATTAGCAGGTGCTGATAAACTACATATGGACTGGCAAAGAAAGAGAAACGGTCAAGGGAGATTAGATCTGGTGCTCTGGTGCTTCTTCTATCGCTCAAGTCAATGAGCAAGCCAAGAGTAAGGAGAGTGTGAATATCAGAGAAAACCTAGGAAATAGCTTATTAAGTAAGATAAAAAATACCTATTTTAGCCTTGAACTATAATCTTCTTGTTATATATATTATCAGATTGATCCTCTTCTTTCCAAGTTTAATGACTTCCCATGTGTTGTTCATCCTTTGTAAAGTTTCAAGAATAGAAGGAAGAAACTGAACAGAATCAAAGAAAAAAAAGTTCAGAACCAGAGGATGAGAAATTCACTTCGTATATTCTCTTAGATCATAAATGAATTGTACAAGCACACTGTTTATATACAGTAAACCTGCCTTGCTGTCAAACTAAAGTAGTTACATGCCAGCTCAATTAACTACAAGCTAAGCTACCGTAGTTAAATAACCAAGTAACTATAGTTAAATAACTAACTAACTGAACTAAAAATTTAACTAACTAATTAATCTTGCAGCTCAAGCTTATGGACAGCAGCTCAAGTATATTTACATATCTGTACAGCCCCCCTTCAAGTTGGAGCTTGGGAATGATGAAAATCTACCAAGCCTAACTTGGACATAATAGAATTGAATTGTGGACCACCAAGGTTCTTGGTGAAGACATCTGCAAGTTGATGCTTGGTGGACACATGATGAGGGAGAACAAAACCAGATTTGTAATGATCACGCACCAGATGACAGTCAATCTCTATGTGCTTGGTGCGCTCATGAAAAATAGGATTAGCATTGATATGTAATGCAGCAGAATTGTCACACCAGAGGGAAATAGGTAAAGGAATGTGAACTTTAAAGTCCTGGAGAATGTAACTGATCCACTTCAGTTCGCAAACAATGGTGGCAAGGCTGCAATATTCAGCCTCTGCTGAGGACCTGCTCACTGTGGATTGCTTCTTGGTTTTCCAAGAGATTAATGAACCTCCCAAGAAAATACAGTAACCAGTGATTGAACGTCTAGAATCTTTGCAAGCCGCCGAATCAGCATCACAGTAGGCTGTAAGAGATGTGTCAGTGGCAGAAGGAAAGAACAAGCCTCTTGATGGGGTGCCTTTGAGGTACTTAAGGACATGAAGGGCTCCATTCCAGTGTGCCTGAGTGGGAGAATGGAGGAATTGGCTAAGCTGTTGAATAGCATGAGTAATATCAGGCCTTGTGAGGTTGAGGTAAAGTAATCTGCCAACCAACCTGCGGTACCTCTCTGGATCAGTCAAGACAGTACTAGCAGAAGAGAAGTTCTGACCCTTTGGTAATGGGGTAGCAACAGGTCTGGCACCAAGGAGACCAGCATCCCTGAGAATATCTAGGACATACTTACTTTGAGAGACATAAGTGCCAGAAGGTCCACGTGCAATCTCAAGCCCAAGGAAGTATTTGGCATAGCCCAAGTCCTTGATGGTGAAGGAAGCATGAAGGAAGTCTTTGACTTTCTGAATGGCTGGCTCATGTGTTCCAGTAATAAGAACATCATCAACATAAACTAAAAGTGCCAAAAAAGAATCTGAACTGGACAAGGTGAATAAGCAATGATCATGAGCACTCTGTGTAAAGCCATAGCTTTGAAGCTTAGAGCAAAACTCAATGTTCCACTGGCGGGAGGCCTGTTTCAAGCCATACAGAGACCTCTTGAGCAAACAAACCTCATTGTTCTTAGCTTTAGCATAGCCCTGAGGAGGCTGCATGTATACCTCTTCATCTAGGTAGCCATGGAGGAAGGCATTATTAATGTCAAGCTGGTGTAGAGGCCAATTCTGAGCAGTAACAATGGCCAAGAAGAGGTGCACTGTGACCAGCTTTGCCACAGGAGAGAAACTGTCTTTATAGTGAATGCCCTCAATCTGATGATATCCTTTAGCCACTAGCTTGGCTTTATAGCGATCTATAGTGCCATCTGGTAGGTACTTTACCTTATAAACCCACTTGGAACCAATGGCTTTCTTGCCATTAGGTAAAGGGACTAAATCCCAGGTATGATTAGACTCTAAGGCCTCCAATTCCTTATGCATGGCCTCAATCCATTTTTCATTTTTGATAGCATGATGATAGGTATGTGGTTCAGGAACAGTAGACACATTAGCAAGAAATGACATGTAAGAGGTAGTAAAAAATGGGGATTGATGGTAGGGAAAGGTGGGGGGTGTGTAAAATGAGGAACCTGGGGAGAGGGTAGTAAGTGAAATGGGAACAGCAGTTGGTAAGTCAGAGGGAATTATCACAATAGAAACAAAATCATGCATCCAGGCAGGTTTGAACCTTGGTCGAGTACTATGCCTGAAATTATGAGAAGAAACAGCACCAGATAGGGAAGAGAGAGGTGGAATGGGTGAGGGTAATGGAGAATTCAAGTTGGAGGTAGGGGAAGGAAGGGTAGGTTGGCCAATACCAGTATCAGCAGGGATAGGAATGGTAACAGGAGTAGAAAGATCAGATTCAGGTTGGTTAATGCCAGTATCAGCAGTAACAGGAGTGGTGACAGGAGAAGAAGTAGAATGGCAGATTCAAGGAAAGGGAGAGGGAGAGAGACCTTACTGTCACCAGAAAGAGTATCAGCATAAGGAAATGTATTTTCATGAAAAATTACATCACGAGAAGTATAAAATTGATGGTTGTCTAAATCATATACCCTATAGGCCTTTTGACATGTGACAAAACCTACAAAAATGCACCTATATGCCCTGACCTCAAACTTGTCTTTATGTGGCTTGGTGTTGGTAGCATAACATAAACAACCAAANAGCACCAGATGGGGAAGAGAGAGGTGGAATGGGTGAGGGTAATGGAGAATTCAAGTTGGAGGTAGGGGAAGGAAGGGTAGGTTGGCCAATACCAGTATCAGCAGGGATAGGAATGGTAACAGGAGTAGAAAGATCAGATTCAGGTTGGTTAATGCCAGTATCAGCAGTAACAGGAGTGGTGACAGGAGAAGAAGTAGAATGGCAGATTCAAGGAAAGGGAGAGGGAGGGAGACCTTACTGTCACCAGAAAGAGTATCAGCATAAGGAAATGTATTTTCATGAAAAATTACATCACGAGAAGTATAAAATTGATGGTTGTCTAAATCATATACCCTATAGGCCTTTTGACATGTGACAAAACCTACAAAAATGCACCTATATGCCCTGACCTCAAACTTGTCTTTATGTGGCTTGGTGTTGGTAGCATAACATAAACAGCCAAAACATTTTAAGAGAGTATAATCAGGTTGTTTATGATGCAAGACCTTATATGGTGTTTTCCAATCTAAAAAATGAGCAAGTATTCGATTAATGAGATAAGCTGCCATTAAAAGGGAATGACCCCAAAATTCGATTGGTAACTGTGATTGAAACATTAAGGCTCTGGCAATCTGTAAAATATGCTTATGTTTCCTTTCAACAATGCCATTTTGTTGGGGAGTATAGACACAGCTTCTGTGATGCAGGATTCCTAATTTAGCCAAGAAAGATTGACATTCATGGCTAGTGAATTCAGAACCGTTGTCTATCCTAATGCATTTTATTTGTTGTTTAAATTGATTATATACCATTTGAAAGAAAACCTTCAAAGTCTATAGTGTTTGGTGTTTATGAGTAAGCAGAAAAATCCAAGTTGCTCTACTGCAGTCATCAACCACAGTGAGCATGTAATGAGCTCCTGTAATTGAAGGTTGACTGTAGGGTCCCCACAAATCAATATGTAAAAGGTCAAAGGGAGAATCTGACTTAGTGGTACTAAGAGGAAATGACAATCTATGTTGTTTTGACTTATGACAGATATCACATGATGAAAGCAAAGTGGTATCGAGTTCCTTGAGAAAGCTAATATGCTGTAAAGCCTTTAAAGAGACATGGCCAAATCTGTTATGCCACAAAGAGGCAGAAATTTTATTGGAATTTCCAAAGACAATACAAGGTAGTTTAACAGAATTGCAAACAGAATTAAAAGGGAACATGACTGAGTCAGTCTGGGTATTACAGGAAAGAAAAGATGCTGAAGCATGGAAAGAAGTTTTGTCTAAAATGTACAAATTGCCAACCACTTTACCAACTGCGAGAATGGCTTCAGTTTGTGGGTCCTGCAGGATGCATTTGTCAGGAAGAAAGGTGAATTTAAGCTATGCTGTTTGGCATAGCTTTCTCACAGACAGGAGATTAAATTTGAAACTAGGGACATAAAGTGTTTTAGTCAAGGTTATGGTTGGACTAAGGTGAGCATCTCCTGTTTGTTGAACCAATTTTACTGAACCATCAGGTAAAAATATTGGAGTAGTTTGTGTGACTGGTTTGAGGTTATGCAGTAATATGATGTTAGTGCACATGTGATTTGATGCACCTGTGTCTACTATCCAAGTTCCAAGTTCCATATTATCAACTAGATGCATAACAGAATGGAGAGCAGTATTAGAAATGTTACCTGCAAAGTTGTCAAGTTGTGCAAAATTTGCTTGCTCCTTCAACATCTTTGACAGCTCCTGTTGTATCAATTTTGTCAAAGTTACTTTCTGATCAATGTCTTTCCTTGCAATATTGTTCATGTTAGCATCCAAGGGGTTATCAGCAAAATTCACAAGATTCCTTCCTCCCATAGCTTGATTTCTTTGTCCCTTGAGTTCTTTATACCAATCCGGATACCCATGCAATTTGAAGCATGTGTCTTTAGTGTGACCACTTGTGTTGCAGTGAGCACAAGACAGCCTATCATACTTCTCATTTTTCTTGTCATAGTTGCCTGGCTTCTTATAGCTTCCTCTTCTAACTCCTGAACCTCTTCCCATAGGAGTCCTTGCTAGCATGGCAGAGTTCTCCACTTTCCCAGCCAAATTGAGATGCACTTCTCGTTGCTTTTCAATCCTCAAGATTATAGAGTATGCCTTGTTGACTGAAGGCAGAGGATCCTTAACTAGAATTTGGTTCCTTACATGATCATAGTCATCACTAAGCCCCATTAAGAACTACAACAGCTTGCTAGATTGAGCAAGATTAGAGACCTTCTTTGAGACCTCACAAGTGCAATTCTTACATGTACATTTTGGGATTGGTTGCACACAAATTAACTCATCCCAAAGCTTCTTCAGAGTAGTGAAATATTTCACTATTGATTGACTTCCTTGAGAAATAGTGGTTATTTCTCTTTGAATTTGATAAATCTGTGGTCCATTAGATTCACCAAATCTTTCTTCCAGCTCCATCCAAAGGTCTCTAGCAGTCGATGCATAGAGAAAAGCTTCTACAATATCTTTGGAAATTGAATTCAAGATCCATGATCTAATCATGCAATCAACACGAATCCACTAATCATACTCAGTGGAACTTTCGTCAGGCATTTCACACCTTCCATCGATGAATCCTAGCTTCACCTTTGCTCCAAGAGCTATTCTAATCGATCTACTCCAAGACAAATAATTGTTACCTGTCAGAGGAGTTGTAACAAGTTGCATTCCAGGATGATCTGAATTGGCCAATGCCATGGGATCTCCATTTGAATTGCTCGACATTTCACTGTTCTTCGAACCAGTTCTAGTTTGCACCGAAGCAGTTTCTGCTTCCATTCTTCAAGTTGAATAAAATCAACCTCTTCAATCTTCCTCAGAGAAGTTCACAAGTTGAAGACTCTAGTAAATCTAGATCAATTTGCTCTGATTCCATGTAAAGTTTCAAGAATAGAAGAAAGAAACTGAATAGAATCAGAGAAAAAGAAGTTCAGAACCAGAGGATGAGAAATTCACTTCGTATATTCTCTTAGATCAGAAATGAATTGTACAAGCACACTGTTTATATACAGTAAACCTGCCTTGCTGTCAAACTAAAGTAGTTACATGCCAGCTCAATTAACTAAGCTACCGTAGTTAAATAACCAAGTAACTATAGTTAAATAACTAACTAACTGAACTACAAATTTAACTAACTAATTAATCTTGCAGCTCAAGCTTATGGACAGCAGCTCAAGTATATTTACATATCTGTACATCCTTTGGAACCTTATTCTTCTTATGATAAAAGAATATAAAGAAACCCATTATTTGTCACAACCTAGGGAAATGGTCACAACGTAGTAAAAGTAAGAAAGTTCTTGCTTGCAGTTTGGTTTTTCTTCACTTAGCTACCTTTTCAATCTCTTCCATACCACAGTACCACCGTTTTATGGTTAAGCTCTCTCTTTAGCACTGAACTTCAACGCCCTTTAGGAGTTTGTCAGGTTCACCATTTGAAATTATTTAATAAAATTTATTTGGTGCTCCTTAAAATTCTAAAGGTTAGAACAATTTTTTTTTTCAAAGTGTGCTTGCTAAAACATATCTAACTCTTTACAATATGTCTTAGGCTTTATTTTAAGTTTATTCTGTGGCAAATTCTATGTCATCAATCCATCATTTCTATTGAGCGTGGACAACTTAATTTTTTTTTTTTTTTTTGCAGTTATGTGGCTGCTCTTGAATCTTGTACTTCTTTTGCATTTTCCTTTGTTTTTATTTTTTCTCTTTGTTTGAGATGAAAGTGAAATTCTGATATATTTTCCATCAAACATTATGGTCCAATCGTAAAGACCTTTAATCTCCTTGCTTACACAACAAGAAAGCTGATTTAGTTGAGATAAAAATCCGTCTAACATATTTATCGATTATCAAACCACGTCCTAAAATAAGTCATAACTAAAATTTAAGGACAAATTATTTTCCTTCACTAGCTAGAGAAGGAAAAACTTTCACTAATAAATTAAAAAAATTCCATTGCTAAAGGTGTAAACATATTCTCTAAAAAGCAATTAAGTTTATATTTGCCCTAATTTCCTAGCTATTATTAGTGCACTACAATTAAAATGCGTACTTTTTAGGGTCAGGATTATGAAAAAAGGTTTAAATGGGTGTAAAAATTAGTAATATCAATTAAAAGTTAACAATCTGAAGCCGTTGCTAAAAATACTATCATAATAACTACTCTTAATAGTTATCTATCGTAGAAAATTATTAAACAATGAGTCAATTTTTTTTTTGATAAATTCAATGGAAAATTGAATTATAATTCTCAAAAGTCAAAATGTGAAATTCACGAATATCTTCTACATCAAATAATTCCTAATATTTAACGATGTACTGATTACAAAAATTTAAAATCACAATTAGTCCATCTATTTAAGAAAGTACTCCCAAAACGATTGAGATTGCAAGGAAAAAAAAAAAGACTTCATATTTCCTTGCAATGAGCCAATGACAAACTCTACATAATTAGTCTTTAGCATAATTTACAAAGGATTTTGATCTTGTATATCTCTGGTAGAGTTTAAAGTATACACCAATGGCTTACTAAACTACATGGAAAGTCTCTTCAAAGTTATAAGATGGCTTGCAGCCCATTCTTCTCCAACCTACAAACTTGAATAAAAGAAAGAAAACATTAAGTTTTTTTTCTTTTCATTCATTTTTTTCAGCTTTTTTCCACTTCAACAACACTGTTGGCCATTAGAAAACTACCACTTCAGATTTTAATGTGTCACACATGCAGTTAATGGTGAAACATCATTCTTCTGTCACAAGTTAATAGACCTTAGTAACGATGGACAATTTTTTATGGATGTTAATGATTAAAGGACTATTTTGTAATTACAGTTCTTTAATGACTATTTTATTTAACTCTAAATCTTTAAGAGACTCAAATTTAAATTTAGTTTTAAATGAATGAAAGAAAGAAAATAAAAATGAAAGTTTGAATTGGACATATATGTTAAACAAAAGAAAAATTATGCTTATGAATATATGGATATGCTTGGACAACTATCAAAAGTAGGAATTTTTTATCCTAAAAGAATATAGTTAGTTTAAGTGGTTCCTATGTTACCATTGCACTGAGTTCCATTATGATGAACTATTTTGTTCAAGTCTAAATCTTTGAGGGATGCAAATGTAAGTTTACTTTTAAATAAAAGAAAGAAAACATAAAAATCAAAGTTTGAATTGGACATTTATGTTAAACAAAGGTAAAATGAATGCTTATGAATATAATGTATATGGACATGCTTGGCCAACTATCAGAAGCAAGAATTTTTTACCAATTCAAAAAGGTAACAACCTAAAAGAATATAGTTAGTTTAAGTAATTCCTACGTTTCTAGTATGATGAAAGTTACACACAACAAGAGATTAGGAAAAAATTAGCTTCAGATGAAAAAGGAAAAAAATACCCCCAAATACAAAAATGAAAAATATAGTTAGTCTCCATAGAGGGCAACCCTTTACTATTTTGCCAAGCCTTCTTCAGCCAGTATTGCTTCTGTTACATCATGGTTTTCTTCCTTTGTGCCTTGCTTTGTCTTATACTTCCATTTTCCAATCATAGTCTTCTCATTCTGGATATTAAACAAAAAGTTTCACGCTGACGTTAGTTAGATGACGTTACTTGGATTGTCTCTCTCTCTTTCTCTACATGGAAAATTCTGAATGAGGAAAAGAAAGCGTTTCAAAGCACTACAACCAGACATTTGCTGAAAATGACCCAGGAATCTGAATAAAGAAAGCGTTCACTTGCAAAAAGAGATTCTCTTGAAATCTTTTCGAAAGTTGTCATTAGCATGCATTCTCTTACCACACAAATTGATTGCATTTCAAAGGACAAGGAAAGACTATAGCCAAGTGGGCAAATCGTAACTCATTAATAAGGGAAACTTTTGACAGATTTTATCAAGATTCAATATTTTCTGATTTAAATAAATATTTCATAGGAAGCTGATATTTTCACATCTTAATTTGCTAATGTCATACCCCCTTTAATGTTTAAATATGATATAGACTAAATTACCCTCATTCAAAAATAACAAGTTTTTAAAATTGACTAATCATATATTCTCTTTCTAACTAAAAAATGAAACTATAATTAATAAGAATTAGAAAGAATATTATGATTAGTCAAATTTTAAAAACTTTTTATTTTTGAATGAGGGTAATTTAGTCTATATCATATTTAAATATTAAAGAAGGTGTGACATCAACAAACTAGAGTGTGAAAATAGCAACTCCATATTTCATATTGTATTCTTATGCATATAAAAATTTTAAAAATAGATCTTTCTAAGACTATCTTAAATATTCTCATTAATATTCTTGCTTATCAAATAGACACTTGGACATAGCCAGGTGGCTAGGAAAGAATGAGATTCGAGGTTGCATTATACCTTACCGATGTGTTGGATATGGTAAGCTTACCAAGCTGACGTGGCACCTCCTTTAGTTAACTTCAACCGGTTAAAGTATAGCAAGTAGAAATAGATTGAAATTTTTGTTTGAAGCCATTGTATTTTTTCTAAGTTAACTTCAAGATTCATGATTCAAATAAATATTTTATATCATATTCTTATGTCTATAAAAATTTTAAAAATTAATTTTTCTAAGACTGAAATATTTTTTCTAAGTTAAACAATAAATTTTCTAATGAGGTACGTGTAAATTTACACCTTTAGAATATGCAAAATCTTAAAACTCTTTATAGTAATCAATTTCTTGATAATTTAAACTCGAAAAAGTCACTAAGCAGCATGATTTTCTTAATTCTAACACCCCAAAAGCAAATCAGAAAATAAACCCACGTATGAAACACTTCTTTTACTAATTTCTTTATTCAATGGCAACAAAAAAAATATTGTTAATGGAGTACTTGGTCGGGAATAATGACTTTTTATTAGAGAAAAATAAAGACAGTAGCGTAATTGTTACAAAAGTAAGCTGCATTTCACAGCCTAAGGTATCGCGCTTCCTCTTCTCATATTCCCCTTCCACCCCCTACTCGATGGGTCTATAAAATGAGGCATTTCTATCTAACACATACCAAAGTAATCTAAAGCTAATCAAAGAAACACACTAGTTTAATTTTACTTTTCCATTTTTGAAAGTTGTGCATTCAATGTTTCCCTTTATATCGAGAACCCTCTTTGGTAGCAAACCACATCAACCCCAGGCTGAAGCTGATGACCCGGAAGATATCAAAGGTATTGCCAATGTGACGGGAAAAGTGAAGGGTCACGCTAATGGCCTTATCAACTTCGGCGAGGCCTCACCTGCAGGCAAAGGGTAAGCATGAATCATTTCATAACTTGAAGCAAAATTAATGAAGAAGGCTCACTACTGTTAATTAAATAATCTCTGTTACTGTCTAGCATATTATTATGTATTACAAGTCATATTTGAATAAGATCGAGCTGCACATTTAGTATTTTGCTATATCAAATCTCTAGAACCCTTGATATGAACTGCTTTTTATGGCAAGATTAAAAAATTATGGGCACCTAGCGGCAAGAAGAAAAGGAAAAAAAGCCCACTAATGGCAAGTATTGTTTTTCTGTTTTTAAGAATTGGAAATCTGTAGGTAAAAAGAAAAAAAAAAAAAAACTTTGAAAATCATTTCTAATGGAAAAAAGCTTGAGTTAACCGTTACTGTTTATCTTGGATTTAAAACCTAATGTCCTTTAATTCCACTTGAGCTGGCAGTACTGGTGAACCAAAAAAACCTGGCTCTGACCTTAACCAACAGTCAGAAGCAGTTCTTAAGCTTGCCGAAGCAGTTGGAAAGCTTGATGGTCCAACTGGTGGCCATAATGCTCCAGCTGCTCGCACGAAAAAAGTAAGAGGTTTGACCAATGTAACTGGTAACGTGGAGGGCACCGGGAATGGAGGAATCAACTTTGGTGGACTTACGTGGAATGATGAAGAAGATATCAGCAATAAAGTAACAAATTAACACTAGACTTCAATGACAGTTGAAGATATCAGCAATAAACCAAAGCAAGAAACAATTTCTATTGTGTAATATGTAGTGTGTAATTGTTGAATAAGAGGTTTGGGAGGGTGTAATATATGTGGTTTCATGATCTTCTCTGAACTATGTTGTACCGTGCATCTAAAATGACCTTTCCTTATCATAAAATAGTATCTTGATAGAGTTTTTTAGCTGCTTTTTTTTTTTTTTTTNTTTTTTTTTTTTTATGACTTACTTTAGAGCAGAGGTACGATGCATTGGAAAAAAAAACTATCAACTATAAAATATCTGTTGATAAATATGAAGCAGTATAATCTGTTTAGATATATATGTTGGCAGTTTAAAAACTTCATCTCCACTGTGCCAAAAATCTACAAAGATATAACTTAATAAACCATTTAGAACAGAACAGAAATTAATCCAGAAAATCAAAGATGGAGAGAAAGAAAATCTACAAGAGTCTTTATAGTGGTTCGGCTTAACATGCCTACATCCACTTCTCATATTATGGGGTTCCACTATTCTTCAAGTTTATTTTTTCAAGCTTCACAACCATGATTTTTGTTTTCCAAGCTAACCATGAACTCTCTCTCTATAACTCACTAGATATCACTCTCATGGATTTCTCCCATAGAAATCCAAATACAAAACCCAAGTTTTTTAGTTCAGCTCCAAAGAAAGAAATTCTCTTACAGAGTATATATGATACAATGAAATTCTTGCTACATGAAAAGATAACCGAGAGTAAGAAGAAAAGTAGAACTCCTGAAAATGGCTTCCTTCTCTCTCTAAAATATTTTCTTTTCACTTCTCTTCATGCTTCTCTGAAGCCCTTGTTCAATCTCTTGATATATCTTCTTTCTTGTGCACGTGTGGTACTTTGAAAAAGCTAAGGAGAGGTCTTCCACTAGCTGACACAAAGCCCATCATGCACCATGACATTTTGTTCTTTTTAAAGAAAAACTTGTCCATGTGTAAGAGAGAGTAGATAGAAAGTATCCCTTGAAAGTGGATGTTACGTTAGTCACTTTTAAGAGGCAACTTCTAATCTCAACTACCACATTTTTTTAGAGAGACTAAAAAGACAAAAGCCACTGGAGTCTTTGACACAATTGTTCACCTACACTACATTTATAAATGAAATTTTATCAAAAGATATAAAAAATATTCAGAGGAAGGTGGCTGAGATGCAATGAGAACTGCCAATTGTGCTTTTATGACTGCCATATCCTTTTCAATTGTTGCTAACTGAGCATTATAGTCAAAAACCAGATTCTAAAAGAAGTTCAAGTGCCTGCCAATTTGATTAGCTAGCTCCTTAGGTTTAACTGAAGCAATCCACTCCACATGATCGATCTTTTCAGATGGTTGAGCTAGAGGAACTTGTTTCTTGGGCTTCTTGGAGGGTTGAGAACTGGTTAGGGTTGTTGCAGCATGCCTTTTGGTCTTAACAGAAGAAGAACTGGTTGATGCTGCAGGGTCCTTACCCTTTGTAGATGAGGGCCTCAAGGAAGGTTCAGGGGATGAAGTGGCAACAGGGAGAGGTTTTAGAATCAGCTTAGCCAGTAAGGGTTCAGAATCAAACTTGGATAGATCAACTTTAAAGTACTGGCAGAGTTTGACAATTAACATCCCATAGGGTAAACTGATTTTAATCCTTGTCCCTTTAATAGTTGCAGCCATTGTAATTAGGATCAACCTTGGTAAATTCAAGGACAGTTGATTTTCAAATGGTATAGCAAATAAAGGTTAGGTGTAGAGAATTCACTATGACTGCCTATTATGGGTAATAATTGAGAGGTGATAAGCTTAGCAAGGGTTTTGGTTATGGAGTTGAAGCAATTAATAGATGAAGATCTACCCTAGCCTTTTTTATCATGATAGTCACAAATTGATGCCACTGCATCATCAAAGGAAATAAGTTCAAAGGGCCAGACTTTTTGAACAAACCTACCGTCCCCTTTAACAAGTAATTTCAGAATGCTAGCCAACACACACGCATATATTACCATTTTTATCCTAGCAACAAAAGATTTCAAGTATACAACTCCAAAATTTGAGCCTTTAAGAGGCTGCAAATGTGCATAGAAGAGTCTTATTACCTTGGGGATTATGGGTTCATTGATCTTGAGCATGCTGGACCACCCCATGGTTGCAAATGCTTCTTCAATGGACTTGGTTTCAAATGAGGGAGATTCCCATGTGACAATGCAGCCAGGTGCAATTGTCCTCTTGTCATATAGCTTAAGGAAGTTCTCCTCAGCAGCAGCACTTTCAAATTCAATGTTAACACTCTCAGGTGCAGTACTTTCAATAGTACTTTTACAAGCAATTTTAGCTTTTAAACTAGTGGATTTTGAAGCTTCTTTGGTCTTTGAAGCTTTAGCTCGAGGAGTAGTTGTTGTAGGATTAGGAGTAGAGACTTTGGCCCACGGAGTTGATACTTTTGTCTTAGGGGTAAATGTTGTTTTCTTGGCTAGCATTTTAACTCTCTTGGGTCTTGCAGGAGGTTCTGAGGGTTTAGGTATTGATGCTAGTTCTGATTCTTTGGAGGAAGATGACATTTGAGTTGTGTCAGCTGGCGGGTCAATAGGGATTTCTGATGGTTGGGAGAAAATAGATGGTGATTGAGAGGGTTTAAAGGTAGGAGTAGGAGAAGGAATGGGAGATAAAGGAGGTGTGGCTGAAGGAGAGGAGGTTGGAGGTGCTTCGAGCAGCAACTATGGCAACAACGGTTCAGAAATGGGTTCAGGAATAGGGGAAGGTAGAGGAGAAGGCCTTTTACCTTTGCCTTTGACTGATTGAGAAGCAAACTTTCTTGATCGTTGAAAGATTTGAGCAAGACCCTCTGGTTCCTCAACAGAAGAAGAATCTGAGACCTCTATAGGTTTACCAGGTGAGTAATTTACTGGAGTTTTCCCTTTGGACTGAGCCCTCAAATGTTGGCTTACCCTTCTTCTATCCATGACTCTAGCTTTTGACAATCTTGCTTTAAGGACTAGCAGTTAATAGAGGTAGTCACTGACACTCACCGAGAAAGGAAGAAGATCGTGCAGAGGAAATACAGGAAAAAAGGAAAATAGGGGAAGGGAAGATGAACAGTTAGGTTGCAAATTTGAAGAAGGAAAAAAATTAAGCCCGGGAAGACTATAGGATGAAATAGTGCATTTTTTGCAAAGGTGAGAGATTGGTCATTATGAAACGTGCGTTTTGGCCAAAGGCCAAAAAACCGCAGGTGGAGAGAATGGAGGCCCATAGTTAGCAAAATTAACACCAGCCCAAAAAGGAAATAAATCCAAAACTAAATGAAGAAGGCCTTTTTAATGGATCAATTCACAAAATAGTATTGCCCAAGAAAATTGTTGTGGCCTTTTCAAATAAAAAGCCCAAACATAATCAAATTTATTTAGAAAATTGACAGCCCATAAAATTAAAAAAGGGTCAAGGAAAATATTGGGCACACACAAAAAATTGCCAAACTTTCATATTTCTTTTTCAAAAATTTCAGATGAAAAGAGTATTTACCATAACCATTGAACAGCCAAAAAAAAATTTACCAAAAAGAATGAGAGATGCATATGAACAAGCATTATGTACACACACAAAGACAATTCATCAAGACATATTTATCATGCCCAGTTCATGTCTCAGGAAACAAAATCTAGCTAAGGGTTTTGTAAAAATATCAGCAAGCTGATCTTCAGTGTCAATAAAAGAAAGTTTTATGTCACCCTTGAGAATGTGATATCTAAACAAATGATGTTTTATGTCTATATGCTTGGTCCTAGAATGTTGTTGTTTCATTCAGAGTACTTTTGAGCAGCACAGTCAACAACCATGTACTCAGCTTCAGTTGTTGATTGAGCAATTGAATTTTGTTTCTTAGATTGCCAAGACACCAATCCTCCTCCCAGAAACTGACAACCTCCACTTGTGCTATTTCGATCAATAGAACAACCAGTATAATCATAATCTGTATAAGAAACTAGTTCGAAAGAAGTAGTTCTACTGAACCATAAACCAACATTCACATAATTGATTAGATATAGAAAAATTCTTTTGATGGCAGTTAAATAAGACTCCTTTGGATTAACTTGAAATCTGGCACATGCATAAACAGAGAAAATAATGTATGGCCTACTAACAGTCAAATACAGTAAGGATCCAATCATACCTCTATACCTTTTCTCATAGACAGATTTACTGTTTTGGTCCAGAACTAGTTTTGTAGCAGGACTCATAAGAGTTGAAATACCTTTTGCATTGCCCATGCCAAAACGTTTAAGTAGCTCTCTTGTATATTTAGACTGATTAATGAAGATTCCATCTCTGATTTGCTTCACTTGAAATCCAAGGAAGAAGTTAAGTTCTCCCATCATACTCATTTCAAATTCACTCTTCATTAGAGTCTCAAAATCATTCCACAACTCATGATTAGTTGATCCAAAAATATTTTAATCAACATAAATCTGAACTATGATGATATTATGAGATAATCTTTTAGTGAATAGAGAGGTATCTACTTTCCCTCTTGAAAAATCATTTTTCATAAGAAACTCATTGAGTCTATCATACCAAGCTTTAGGAGCTTGCTTGAGACCGTAGAGAGCTTTGGAGAGTTTAAACACATGGTTAGGAAAGTCTAGATTTTCAAAACTAGGAGCCTATTTAACAAAGACTTCTTCATTAATATAACCATTTAAAAAAACACTTTTCACATCCATTTGAAAAACCTTAATGCCTTTAAAAGATGCAAATGCAAGAAACATTCTAATGGCTTCTAATCTAGCTACAAGAGCAAAAGTTTCTTCAAAGTCTATACCTTCCTATTGATTAAAGCCTTGAGCTACAAATCTTGCTTTGTTACTCACAATCTTGCCATCCTCATCAAGCTTATTTCTAAAAATCCATCTTGTGCCAATGATTGTGTGACCTTTTGGTTTAGATACAAGAGTCCAGACTTGGTTCCTTGAGAACTGATTCAATTCTTCTTGCATTGCCATGATCCAAGCCTCATCTTCTAAGGCCTCACCAATTTTGGTGGGTTCAGACAGGGATAAGAGAGCCAGGTTCACATGCTTATCTCTAAGAGATTCTCTTGTATTGATCCCTCTTTCCAAGTCTCCAATCACTTTTTCAACTTGATGATATTTAGAAGTTCTGGTTTCTTTTGGCAGTATGTCTTTCACATTTTTCTGTGGAGCTTCTTCTTGAACTGGTTTTGAATGATTTAATTCAGACTGAACTAGTTCTGAAAGATTTAATTCTATGTGAATTGAGTCACAAGGTATTTGATCTGCTGCTTTCTCTTGTATGATCTCTCCCTTAAAAGGTGCTTTGATGCTTTCCAGCACTATCTCATTTTCCTCAAGAGTATTTGAACTCAAAGGATAGTTAGATTCATCAAAAACAACATGCATTGATTTTTCTACAATGAGAGTCCTTTTATTAAAAACTCTATAGGCTTTGCTAGACATAGAGTATCCCAAGAAAATAGCTTCATTAGATTTTGAATCAAATTTTTCCAAATGTTCTTTTTCATTTATTAACACAAAACATTTACAAAAACATGAAATTTGCTTATATTGGGTTTTCTCCCTTTCCAAAGCTCATATGGAATTTTCATCAAAATGAGCCTAACTAAACATCTATTCAGAATATAACATGTTGTGTTTACAGCTTTAGCCCAAAAGTATTTTGGCAAATTATTTTCGTGCAACATAGTTCTGCCCATCTTAACTAGAGTTCTATTTTTCCTTTCTCCATTTTGTTGAAGAGTTCTAGGACAAGAAAAATTATGGTGGATTCCTTGATTTTCACAAAAAAATTTGAACAACTTATTTTCAAATTCTCCACCATGATCACTCCTAGTTGAGGTGATGGCAAAACCATTTTCATTTTGGACTCATTTGCTGAGATTTTCAAAAACATCAAAGGTGTCATCCTTATGAGCAAGAAAGAATACCCAAGTAAACCTTGAAAAATCATCCAAAATAACTAAACAATACTTCTTTCTATTTAAACGTGATGTAGATGCTGGTCCAAAGAAATCCATATGAAGAAGTTGGAGTGGCCTAGAAGATGACAAATCTTTTTTAGACTTAAAAGAGGATTTGATTTGTTTACCTTGCTAAAAAGCAACGCAAATCTTATCCTTTTCAAACATTAGTTTACGTAAACCCGAAACTAGTTCTTTCTTAGAAAGCTTGGAAATAAGTTTAAAGTTTGCATATCCAAGTCTTCTATGCCACGACCAAGAGTTATTGCTTTGAGAGGAAAAACATGTTTCCTTTTTAGATTTCAAAGAATCTCTAGACACAGTATATACATTGGAACTTCTTTGACCAACAAACAAAACATCATCAAAAAATTTTCTTGTGAATGATGCAATGAGGAGTTTCAAAAATGATTTTATGACCCTGATCACAAAGCTTACTTATGCTCAGCAAATTATACATCAAACCTTTGACCAAGTCGACATTGTTAATGAAAAGATTAGAAGTTATTTTGATTTTACCTAATCCAACAAGTCTACCTTTGCTATTGTCACCAAAAGAGACATCTCCCAAATCCATTTTGTTAAAGGAGACAAACTTTGAAGGATCTCCAGTCATGTGCCTAGAACAGCCACTGTCCAGATACTAACAATCACTTTTAGCTTGATAGCAAACTTGCAATAAGATCACAGAGGCTTAGGTACCCAAACTTCTTTGGGTCCTTTCATGTTAGAAGCAAATGTGCTTTTAAACACCCATACTATTTTTCTTGCAGCACAAAGTTTTTTATAGGAGCAAGTATTAGGAAAATGTCCTACACATCCAAGTAAAAGCAAGTTCCTTTAGAAAAGGAATGTGAGGAGGAAGGTATGACCAAAAAGTTTTTAGAAACCTTTGAGGTGCTAGGTTGAACATAACCTAAACCAGTTCTATCATTGCTTACTCTTTGCTTTCCCAAGATGGAATTCAAATTATTTCTTCCTTTAACAAACTTGGCTAAGTCTCCGGGTAATTCATTTACTTTTCTTTTCATCTTGTCATTTTCATTTTTGAGAGAAGAAGTAAAACAATTTTCCTTTTCAAGAACTTCATTCTTATGATAAAGAGTTTTAAGTCTATCAGCCAAAAAAACATTATCTTTCTCAAGTTCATCTATCACATTAATCTGACTTTTTATGATTTCGTAAGAGTAATGAGTTTTGCTACTCTTTTCTCATAATCAAAAGATAAATCATCAAAAGCATGACTCAGTTCATCATAAGTAGGAAGTAGTTCAAGATCTAGTTCTGTTACCTCATGCTTTTCTCTAGAACTTTCTCTTGTGCCATAAGACACAAATTGATAATATTTTCCTCTTCTGATTCATCACTATCTGAAGTTGAGTCCTCATCATTCCAGGTAGCCATTATGGCTTTCTTCTTCCCATTTTTGAAGAATTTCTTCTTCTTGAGGTTTGGACATTCAGGTTTAATGTGACCTAGTTTCTTGCACTCATAGCATATGATAGGCTCTTTGTTGCTTTCTTCCTTAGTGAAGTCTTTGTGTCCTTTCGGTGGAAATCTTTTCTTCTCCTTTCTTTTCTTCATTAGATCAATAACTCTTCTTGTAATCAATGCTACATCATCTTAACTTGAGTCTAGTTTTTTCTGAGTACTTGACTCTAGAATAGTAGAAGCAAAAGCCAAACTTTTCTTTCTTTCACCAGCAATGTTCTTCTTTTGCATGATCAACATTTAATGTGATTCCAAAGTGCCTCTTAGAGAATCTACAGTGAGTTCATTAGATTCTTCAAATTGGAGCAATACGGTTACTTTGGAATCCCATTTATTAGTGAGACATCTTAGAATCTTCTTGACTTGTTCCTTTTGAGTGTAGACTCTTCCAAGACCTTTTAGACTATTGATGATGCTCAAGAACCGAGCAAAGAAAGAGTCCAGGGATTCATCTTGAGTCATGTGAAATATTTCATATTGAGAAGAATAGATATCAATCTTAGCTTCTTTTACATGGCTTGTCCCTTCATGAATGGCAGCAAGTCTATCCCATATTTCTTTTGCAGTGTTGCAAGAAGCAATGTTTTCTTATTCTGTTGCAGATACACCACAAACAATGTTGTATCTAGCTTTGGAATTTAGAGTGAATTTGAGCTTGTCTTCAGTGGTAAACTCATGTTCTTCTTTTGGAACAGTAGCTCCTTCCACTACTTTGGTAGGAGGTGTGAGACCATTTCTGACTATTTGCCAAACTTCATAGTTGATTGCCTCAAGATACATTTCCATGTGTTGCTTCCAGTAGGGATAGTTTTCTCCATTGAAGAATGGAGGTTTGTGAGAAAAGTGAGACTCATTTTGTTTGTTCATGGTACTTGCAACACAAACTTAATAGGATCTTTAGCTCTTGGTTAGTTAGACCAGCAAAGAAAAGATGAGCACAAGCTCTGATACTAATTGAGAGTTGTAGAGTCTATTCTTAGAGGGGATGAATAGGAATTATTAAAAATTGTTCTTAAAACAATTCTGATATAGACAAATTCAAATAACAAATGTGTTGAAGAACTAGTTCTTTCAGTCTAAGAACTAGTTATTTGACAAATACTATATTTGAATGCAAAGAGATAACTTAATAAACCATTTAGAATATAACAGAAATTAATCCAAAAAATCAATGATGGAGAGAAAGAAAATTTGCAAGAGTCTTTATAGTGGTTCAGCTTAACATGCCTACATCCACTTCTCCCATATTATAGGGTTCCATTATTCTTCAAGTTTATTTTTCCAAGCTTCTTCAAGCTTCACAACCATGGTTTTTGTGTTTCAAGCTAACCATGAACTCTCTCTCTCTAATTCACTAGAGATCACTCTCATGGATTTCTCCAATAGAAATCCAAATACAAAACCCAAGTGTTTTAGTTAAGCTCCAAAGAAGAAACTCTCTTACAAAGTATATATGATACAATGAAGTTCTTGCTACATGAAGAGATAACCAAGAGTAAGAAGAAGAGTAGAACTCTTGAAAATGGCTTCCTTCTCTCTCTAAAATATTTTCTTTTCACTCCTCTTCATGCATCCCCAAAGCCCTTGCTTAATCCCTTGATATATCTTCTTTCTTGTGCACGTGAGGTACTTTGAAAAAGGATAAGGAAAGGTCTTTGTTGTGTAAAAACTAAAAGCAAGTGTACGTTATCGTTTCCAAGTAATAAGGTGAGAAAAAGTATCGTTCCTACGATGACTAACGTATCAACTACCGAAATTTTGTTAACCTTGATCTTATCTAATCAATCGATATGGAGAGTTTTGCAAGAAACAACTTAAACCAGAAAAATCACAAACTAAACCAGCATTATGAAAGAATTATCAAGAGAGAAACATCTAGGGTTCCGATTTCACCATAATTACTTCCAGTTTTCTTTCCTCATTCCATTAATCCTAATTTATCATCCTAATTGCTAATCAAAATTTCCTAATTCATTCACTAGCCTCTCCCAAGGTCTAGTGTAAATATCCGCAATTACTAACCTTATATATTCCTATACGAGTTGCAATAATTATGAATTCATTAAGCTTGATGGATCTTTTTAACTGATTACATGAGTCATGAAGGTATATTCCTATCCTCCATGCAACTCATGACATTTACCCCAAGGAACTTGACACACAATTCTCCTTCCAGTCTCATTGTGATTAACAAATCATCTAATTATTAGCCAAACAATCAGAGGCATTAAGAGAAGAGATAAATGCTCAATTGAAGAAGTAAATCACGGAATTAATTTCATAAAAAATTACAACTGGTCCTAATTAGGCCACATCATAGCCCTAGATAAGAAAATTAGTTCATCATAGAAGAAGAAAACCAAAATGAATAAAATGTAGTCATGATTCAAGGTTAAAAGAAGAAAAAACTCTGAGTTGAAGGACAAATCCACTTTGCGTGTCCTCCCTTCAATCCTTGTTTTGCCTCATTTCTCCTCCCAAAGGTATCTAAGAATGAACCCCTTCTAATTCTTAAGTTTCCCTATTTATACCCCCTAAGAAAACCTTAAAAATTTAAGAAATAAAGCCCACGAATTCAGATTTCAAGTATGGGCGCCGTGGCTCTGCTTCCCTAGAACAAGGAATACTTCTTTGTACGTGCAGGCGCCGCGGCCCTGGTTTATGGGAGCCACAGCTCTCTTTCTCTGGTCCCTTGTGAGTTTGAGCACTGCGGCTCTGAGAAATGAGCGGTGCGGCGCTAAGCTTCTGTCCAAGTCCTCCATTTTGATGCTTCAAGAGCTATGGCTCTGGTTTATGGGTGCCACGGCCCTTGGTTTCTGTCCCAAATCTTCTCAACATCTTTATTTCTTCACTTTAATTCATGGAACCTACAATTTAACATAGAAATCCCATTAAATAGCAATTAATTCTCAAAAACTAACTAAATACTTGAGTTAAGGACATCTAAAGAGTGAGCATAAAACTCACTCAACAGTCTTCCACTAGCTGACATAAAGCCCATCATGCACCATGACTTTTTGTCCTTTTTAAAGAAAAGGCTTGTCCATGTGTAAGAGAGAGTAGATAGAAAGTATCCCTTGAAAGTGGATGTTACATCAGTCACTTTCAAGAGGCAAGTTCTAATCTTAACTACACATTTTTCTAGAGAGACTAAAAAGACAAAAGCCACTGGAGTCTTTGACATGATTGTCCATATCAGGAAGATTGAAGGACTCTCATTATCCAAAAGCAAGAACTAGTTCTAAAGAATAAGTTGAGCTAGATATTTTAGGACTTCTTTCCACACCTGTTATAAGTAAGAACTTAAATAGAAACAACACAGGTTAGTAGAAATGAGACATGTTTGTTATTATTAAAATAGGACTAGAGACTTGTGAAGCTAACACTAGGCAATAATAATATTTTATTAGAGTAAAATATAGCCAGATGACAGATATCAGCAAAAAACCAAAGCCAGAAATAATCTCTATTGTGTAATATGTAGTGTGTAATTGTTGAATAAGAGCTTTGGGAGGGTGTAATATCTATGCTTTGATGATCTTCTCTGAACTTTGTAGTACAATGCATCTAATTAATGACTTTTCCTTATCATAAAAGAGCATCTTCATAATAGTTTTTAGTTTATTTTGTTTGTTTATGACTTACTTTAGAGCAGTGGTACACTGCATAGAAAGAAATAAAAAAACCCTATCAACTATTAAATATCTGTCGATAAATATGAAGCAGTATAATCTGTTTAGATATATATGTTGACAGTTTAAAAATACCATCTCTACTGTGCCAAAAATCACTCAGAAGCAACAGCTAAGGCTAATTCAATCATATTGTAATTCAAGCAGTATAACCATTTTTAACAAAGTGACTAACGAATGAATTGGGATGACACAACGCAACTGCCACTTAACCTTTCTTTTAGCTAAAAATTGAAGAAAGAAGTAAAAATAATATAAAAACAAGAAATAAGAGAAATAAAAGATTTAATAAGTAACTTTAATCCGTTGGAGAATAGAAGAAACAAAGTATATAATTCGCCACCGCAACACTTGAGGCATCTGTTGGCAAATAAAGGGTTTCTTTTTAAGAATGGTTCAGAGTTTTTAGTTGACTGCTGCATACGGTTTCAATGGTTTTTCCATCCGAGCTTGTGTGTGAGAGTCGGCAATGTTTTGTAGAAAAAGGAAAGAAAAAAGTTGTCGACTCTTTTGGACGGTTGTGATCAAGTCAACGATTAGGAGTTTTTAACTGTTGATGGCTCACACATAGATGGTGATTGGAGTTCTATAGCCCTCTTCGGAATTTTTTTAAGAATAGTCACGTTTAATTGATATTTTTCAATTCCTAATTGCTGGTTTGCCTCTTTTTGATGATTTTGGTCCAGAGTGAGAGACCTTTGATATTGTAAACTAGTTAGTGTGTGATTTTAGGGCTTCCAAGTTCTAGCTAGAAAAAACTTCTTTATATCAATTATTTGGTGATAGTGGACATTTTCTGGGAATTCTAAGAGCAATTTGGTGTATATGGGTGTCGCTTTTTAGGCACTTTAGTCTCCGTTTTCTATTTAGAACTCTGTCTATACTTTTCAGTTTTCTGTCTTCAGTGTTTCATTTGAGGCCATAATCACACAGTCCAAAAATGTCAAATTCAAGGTATATAGTAAAATCAAAGTAACTCAAATATGGGCATTCAAATATGCTTAAATTGTATACAACAGAAAATTTTCAAATTGGGAACTACTACGATTCTAATGACAAAAGTGGAATTATTAAAACAACTTTGTGTGCAATCCAGTTAAAGCTTTAGCAAATTAGTCTTTATCATATTCTACTAAACTATATGCAAAATCTCTTTTATAAAATGGCTTGTAACTCATTACTCTCCAACCTACAAAATTAAATAAAAGGAAGAAAACATTTAGTATTTTTTTTTTTTCAACTCTTTTCTACTTCAATAGCACTGTTGGCAATTAGAAAACTGTCATTTGGGATTTTACCTTAGTAATAGTAAAACATTTTGTCATAAATGTTAATGATTTAAGGACTATTTTATAATTTATTCTTTCAATGACTATTTTGTTGAGGTTTGAATCTTTAAGGGACACAATATAAGTTTACTCTTAAATGAAAAAAATTAAAAATCAAAGTTTGAATTGGACATATATGTTAAAGAAAGGCAAAATTAATGCAAGTTAGGACTGTGAAGGACCATTTCAACCAAAAAGCTTAAGTTGTTAGGTGAAAGTCCACATGAATGATTTTATATCTAATATGTCATCGCATGCAACAGCCCTTTGGGTTTGAAGTGTAGACAAAATACAGACTCACTTATTTAACCTTTTTTATTTGTAGATTGTTCTATTATATTACCCTTTTTTTTTTTTTGGTAATATAATGGGGCAAAGCCCAAAAGAAAGGAAAGACTACAGCACCAAAGCACGGGGCAAGGAAGACCCCATCTCATCAATAACAAGCAGACGCAGAAGTTCTTGCGGAGGGGCCGCTAGATGCAAGACGCCCAGAGGTTGACTCAAGCTGAAAGTAGCGAGCCAATCAGCGCAAGCATTTCCTTTTCTGTTTGTGTGTTTTACCTGAACTTGCCACTCATGTTTCATTAAACCAGAAATCTTGGAAAATAACTGAGAGTGCCTTCCACCATGGTTGACGGGATTTGAGAGAAGATTCACAGCAGAGAGGGAGTCAGTTTCCAAGATAACCCTCTTGAAGCCCAATCTCCAAGCCAAAGCCAACCCTTCCAGAATGCCCCATAGTTCTGCACAGAGCGCAGACGTGATACCCAGGTTACGCACAACTCCAGCCACCCAACCACTAGAGGCATCTCTGAGCAAAGCTCCGCAACCCGCTAGACCTGCATTTCCTTTCGAAGCACCATCGGAGTTGATCTTAATCCATCCCACTTCCGGCTGAACCCAAAGCACAGGAGAACAAACAGGGGGGAAGGGGACAGGGGAGACCAAAGAAGAAATATTGCAGCTCTCAATGAAATCAGTAATTATCCTGCATGGGTTTGGAGGCCGAGTGAAGGTGGGATCAAACATAGCCAAGTTTCGCCACTTCCAAAGCAACCAAGAAGTGACTGCCCATATTATATTCCATTGCTTTCCTGCCCCACCGAGATGTTGTCCCAAATTCATATCTATCCATTGAGAAAAATCCCACGTGAAGAACTGGACCCTCATAGAAGGCTTAACAAATTGAACCCAAATCCTCCAAGCATAACCGCAGTCTCTTAGAACATGGAGAGAGGTTTCTTGCACCCCTTCACAGAAGAAACAATTACCTTCAGTACCACTCCACTTGCGGCATTTCTCCCCAGTGAGCAGCCCATTTTGCGAAAGCTGCCAAAGGAAAAGTCTGATGAGTTCAGGACCTTTCCACTTCCAAATCATATTCCAAGTATCACTAGTAGGTTTCCACTGACTTTTCACCATACTCGTATAGGCACTGCTAACTGAAAAAGTGCCCGAGGAATTCTCTGCCCAAAAAATGGTATCTTCAATAACGTTCAAAGAGGGGGGAAGTATCGCATGAATTTTGATACAAAGTTCAGGAGTGAGATTGCTATTAAGAAGCTCCCAGTCCCAATCACCAGAGTCAAGAGTGAAGTTAGCAACAAGGGCTTCCAAGTCTTTATCTGGCACCGAGAAAGGAACATGCTCAATCAAGCTACTTACACCATCCACCCAAGGGTCTAACCAAAATTGGATAGTTTTTCCGTTGCCTAAATTCCAGCCCAAGCACCTTGATAAAAAAGGCCAAATAACCCCAATAGCCTTCCAAGAGGCCGAGTCCCCAGATCTGACATCAATGGAAGAGGTCCAAGAAGAACCTCTGCCATATTTCCCTCGCATGACCTGAACCCAAAGATCAGTCGAGTTCATTCTGAGCGCCCATCCCAGTTTCATGATACAAGAAAGATTCATGGCTACCAACTTGCGAACCCCCAAGCCACCCCTATTCTTCGGCATGCATAAAGTATCCCATTTAACTGTATGAACTTTTTTGGAAAGTTCATTGTGACCCCAGATGAAGTTCCTTTGAATTCTTTCAATATCATAGCAGATAGATTTGGGAAGCATAGTCGATTGCATGGCATAGGTTGGGAGAGCGCCAATAACTGAATTAGCAAGAGTCACCCTACCCGCCATAGAGAGGCAATGCATTTTCCAGCCAGCTAAACGTTGCCTAGTTCTGTCTACTAAATAGAGAAATTTAGACTTAGAGGCTCGACCATGGGACAAAGGTATGCCGAGATATAAGCCCAGGTCACAAGACACAGAAAAGCCACATTTATCAGAAATGGCCAGCCGAGACGCCTGGCAAACATTTTTAGAAAAGTAAAGGTGAGTCTTGGAAACATTCACCTTTTGCCCAGACATGGCACAGAACTTGCCCAAGCAATCCATCACAATATCCAATTGGGTAACAGAGGCTTCTACGAACAATAAGAGGTCATCTGCAAACATGAGATGGGAAATAAGAGGACCCCCTCTCCCGGCACGCATGGGTTTCCAAAGGCCTTCCTCCACCACTTCAGAGATAATGTGCGAGAGTTTATCCATACACAAGACAAAAAGGTAAGGGGATAACGAATCACCCTGTCTAATACCCCTCTCCGGTGTGAAAGTCCCAGTTTTACCACCATTCCAGAGAAGATTCATGGACACAGATTGAACACAATCCATAATAATGTTTCTAAGCCCTGAAGGGATATTGACTTCACCTAGAACTTCATCTATAAAGTTCCACTTCACTCGGTCATAAGCTTTTTCCAAGTCCACCTTGATAGCCATGAAGCCCCGCTTACCCCTGACCTTATGCATAGAATGCAACATTTCATGGGCAATGATAATGTTGTCTTGTATACATCTCTTGGGCACGAAACTTGACTGGAAGGGAGAGATCAGCTTAGGCAACAAAGGCTTCAGCCTGTTAACAATGATTCTTGTGATGCACTTATACGAAACATTGCAAAGGGAAATGGGACGAAATTGGGACATGAACTCAGGTTTCTCCGTCTTTGGAATAAGGACCAGGAGAGTATCATTAAGATCAGCAATACTTCTAGTACCAGCAAAAATTTGGCTAGCCAAGTTGAACATCGGCCTACCCAGGGTGCCCCATTGGGATTGATAAAAAATGGCAGGATAACCATCTGGGCCCGGCGCCTTAAGAGGCCCCATACCAAACATGGCAGTCCTAACTTCTTCCACCTGGAGGGGGTTCGAGAGATCACACAAGGAAGCTTTTTCCAACTCCGGAAAGAAGTACTTGGTGGTCCAGTGAACCTGGGGAAGCTCATTAGTGAACAAATTTTGATAGAAGTTAAGAGCTAGCTCTTTAAGCTCAACATGGTCCTCAATCCACCTACCAGCATCATCTCTAAGCATTTCTACTTTGTTGCGTCTTCTACGAATAACCGTTTTAGTATGATAGAACCGGGTGTTTCGGTCACCCTTAGCCACCCATTCCGATCTAGATTTTTGATGCCAAAGTATTTCTTCATGTTTTAAAACTTGCTGAAGATCAGAATTCAAAGAGAACTCCAAGCTATCGAGGAAAGGGTTCCAGTGCCTATGCATGGCACGTTGCACCCCCTGGATCCTATTGAGGAGACGAGTCTTTTTTCTAAAGATATTGCCAAAAACCTCCTTATTCCACCCTTTAAGAATTGGAGTAAGATTAGAAAGACCCTCCGGAACGGAGACAGAGTGATCCCAGTTTCTAGCCACAACATTTGAGAAGTCATTATGAGTTAACCAAGCAGCTTCAAAGCGGAAGGGTCTCGCTACTCTGCTGGAAGAAGGGTTGCTGAAGACAATAGATATGGGATGATGATCAGAATAGATACGGGGGAGGACAACCGCTTTGGCCTCATCAAAACGAATTCTCCAAAGGCTGTTACACAGCACTCTGTCAAGTTTCTCAAAAATGCGGTCATAACCATTGATCAGAGGACCACGCCAAGTGAGTCTCGAACCAGTAGTCTCCACCTCCAAGAGATTGCACCCATCAATCCAAGAAGCAAACCTCTGGCATCTCCTCAAGTTGACAGAAGCCCCACCTTTTTTCTCCCCAGCGTGAAGGAAGTCATTGAAATCTCCGGCAAGCATCCAAGGAGAAGCCATGGTGCTTGCAATTTGCTTCAGTTCTGCCCATAAACCAGCTCTGGTATCGTAGCAGGGACTGGCATAAATGGCAGTAAAGTACCACCCTGCACCATCTTTGACAGAGAATCTCACATGAAGAAATTGAGCATGGGAGTTAAGAATCTCAACCACTAGATTCTCAGACTTCCACGCTAGCCATATACCACCCGCTAGGCCATTTCCATCTGAGACAGCAGAGAAGTTATAGCCCAGTTTACGTAAAATATTGGGAGCTTTACCACTGTTAACTTTTGTTTCCAAGAGAACAAAAACTTCAGGAGCGATAGGACCTAACGTGGTCTTAGCTGCCCTTAAGAAATCAGAGTTGCCTGCACCTCTACAATTCCACACAATAATCTTATTAATCATAAGAAAAAGATAGAAGAAGAGCCAGGCCAATTAAGACATTTGCATGTCTTCTGCCTCCATGGAACTTTCACGTTCATTTCCCACCAAGTTTGATACCGGATGGTCATCGAGCATGGGCTCGCCTTCGAGCGACGTAGCAGAAACAGAGCATAAGTCTGGGGGCTTTTGAGCATGGGATTCGGCCAAGTGTTCTTCATCAGGTGGGTCCACCGATCGGTGACTAGGAGAGAGCGTCCCACCAGGAATAAAGGACGTGGCCTTTTGAGAAGGTGATCCCTGGGAAGTATCATGGCTAGGACGGAGATGCACGTTATTAATAGCTCTAGAATGATACGTAAAGGGCTCCATCCTGTGATCAGTAGGCCCACTGCCTTTAGGAGCTATGTGTTTCTGGGGTTGACTTTTAGTAACCATCTTTCCATCACCTTTCTCTTGCTTAGATTTCTGACTTGGGTAATTATCACATGCACATGGGGCATTTAATGCAATACTACTCTCTCCCTTACGAAGGTCATTTTTTGAAGCTTTGGGCATGTCAGAGATTGGTTCCGAGGTCCCTCCATCTTCATCAAGAGCGGCAAACCGTGAACCCCGTGATTTGCCCATACTTCCCTGAATTTGCTCCCCTGACACTCCGCCCCTTTCTTGACTCAGAGTATTCAAATCTCTCTTCTTGTCTTGTCGAAACCGCTTTGGTTTTTGCACCAACATCCAGGGTCCAAACTTACTATCAGCTACAGTGGTATCCCCATGGGGGGGTCCGGCCACCACTTCGGGCTCACCCTCCTCCCTGGGCTCCGTCGGCTTACCAATGGGTTTAACTGAGCACCCATCCTTTAAATGACCATAACAACCACACTGGAAGCATATAAGGTGTATGCCCTCATATTCGATCAAGAAAGAAATGCCGTCAATGCAAAGGTGAGATAACAACAGCTTTGTGAGGTTTACTTCTACACAGAGCCTTGCAAACTTCCCTCTTGCCTGCAAGAAAGTGTTGTTATCTACTTTCACAGTGCGTCCAACGCAGTTCCCCAACGTGGCTAAGATATCTTTATCGTAATACTCCATGGCTATGCCGGGGAACCTAACCCACACCATAACCGAGTCAATAGAAGCAAAAAATGGATTGAAGTTTGGCTGCCATTCTCTTATAGTCAGGTAATGGTCGAAAATCATCCAGGGGCCTCCAGATAATGCAAAGTCGTAGTCATGTTCAGAGCTAAATTTAACTAGGAAGAAGTCATTTCCTAAGTCAATGATGGTCATGATTCCCTTAAGGGACCAGATTTGGGTAAGCTTTTTTTCCAAGAAGTGGAACCCAACTCTTTTCCCTAGAAGTTTGATGATCAAACTCTTTTTCCATGGCTTTCTGATGCGTTCTCGTTCCTTAGACGACAGTTCTATCATGGGGCATAGAGGATCCTCATTCCTGTAAGACACCTTGATTCTTGATCCAAGCCCATAAGTGGAGTTGACATATCCTCTATCCTCCTCCTCCATTTCTGGCGAGTCCTCTTCATCCTCTGTAGCCTCTTCGACGTCTTCAAAATCAACGCCTTCGAACTCGGTATCAGGCATTCCTCCCATGAGGGTATGTTTGTAAGATAAACAGGTACCTGCATGCAGCCCAAGGTCCATGTCTTCCTGCTCTACTAGGTCATACGCAGTAGGAAGAGAAGAAACTCCATCGAACTCTTTTCCTCCCCCTCCCTTGATTTTTTTCACACTCCGAGCAGTGTTATCCACCTCCACCAGAGCCTTACCCCCCGCCGTGGTTACTCGCTCTCGCTCCTCAGAACAGTGCATGCTTACTCTCCACTTTCTTCTTTGTTCCCTCCCCTCCCCTTTATGGGCTACTCTTTACGGCTGTTTGGGTAACGGGAAAATGTCATCTAGTTGACTTGCTGCTTGCTGCTTTGCCTTGCAATCTTTTCCCTTTCGCATCGCTATTATATTACCCTTTGGCTCTTCCTAGATGGGTTTACAAAATGAGGCCTTTCCTGCTAACACATACCAAAATGATCTAAATCTGATAAAAGAAATTGACTCGTTTAATTTTACTTTTCCATTTTTGAGCATTCACTGTCAATCATTGCAGCTGGAATCGCCAGCGTTGCTGGCATAGGAAAACCTCGACCAAAACGAGATCGAACCAAGGCTAACGCTAATGCTCCTAAATGAGATGATTAGCCTCAGTTGAACGGTTATAACAAAAGTGGCACACAGCATATCAAAGGTATTTCCTATCAGATTGGAAACATCAAGGGTGACGCCAAAGGCGTTATTAACTTAGCCAGCATAAGGGCCTCAGCTGCCACCCACAGATAAGCATGAATCATTTCATAACTTGAAGCTTGAGTTAACCATTACTGTTTATCTTGAATTTAAAACCTAATGCTTTTGAGAGGCACTGGCACTCCTCCACCAGCACAACCATACCCTCAGCTTGAGAAAAAAGGGGCAGTTGTTGAGAGGCTTTATGATAAGGTTGTTGCTGCAAAAATGATTCAGCAACATCTAGCTCCTCTCATTCTCCAGGATCGGGCGCCAAATATATCATTACTGGCATGCAGACTATTAAGGTTTGAGAAATCAAATAGATTCCGTGGCGGGCAGAAATGCCAATTGAGGAATCAACCTTGGAAATATTATTGTCTAAGTAACAATAGGTAACAGTGAAGAAATATCAGCAGTTAACGAAAGAAAGAAATAATCTCTCTTTTTGGCTTGGCTAATATGTAGTGTGTAATTGTTGAATTCAAGCTTTTTGAGATTGTAATATCTGTTGTTTCATAATATTTGTTTTGTAAGATTTTGGTTCATAACATGCTTAGGGTAATAATACAGCTAATGGGAACTTTAGCTCTGGAAGGACTGATGGTTGAACAGCCAAGGTATCTTAGAGAACTGGTAGGACAGCTGAGAGAAACCAAACTCGTAGTCAAGGGAAGGAGGCCTGAGGCTCTGCATCCAGCATCACTGACAATTAACTTTAAGCTAATGGAAAATAAAAGACACAAAACATTTAATTATCCGCCGCATCACTTGAGGCATCTGAAACTCTGCAACCAGAGTTTAATGTTGTTCTCTCCAATATGGAGGATGACCCAAATCCATGTGAATTATATGGGTTTTACAAGTCTATAAATGTGAGGGTTTCTTTTGAAGAATGGTTCAGATTTTACGGGTGACTGCTGCATAAGGTTTGAGTTGTTTTTCCATTCGAGCTTGTGTTTCAGCGTCAGTAACGTTTTGTAGAAAAAGAAGAGGAAAAAGTTGTCGCCTGGTTTGGACAGTTGTAATTAAGTCAATGATTAGGTGGCTATTTCTTCTACGAATGGGTTGAGTTTTTAACTATTATTTGCTCACACGTAAATGGTGATTGGAGTTTTACAGCCCTCCTAGGAAATTTGTTAAGAATACTGACGTTTGATTGATATTTTTCAACTCCTAATCGCTCGTTTGTCTTATTTTTTATGATTTTGGTCGTGAGTGACCTTTGATATTGTAAATTAGTTAGTGTGTGATTCTAGTGCTTCTAAGTTGTAACTACAAAAAATTTCTTTCTATCAATTATTTGGTGATAGTGGACACTTCATAAGGACTATGGTCCGGAGTAAGTCTTGACTATCTTGCATTAAGGGAGGATTTTCATGCTAAATTAGGAAATCTTTTGTGATTGTGGCTGCAGTTCTTTTGTCATTTTTCCTTGATTGGTTCTACTTGATTTCTTCTTAGTTTGTTCTCAGAGGAGGGTGAGATTTTTCTATATTCTGGGTTACAACTTGGGTTTATTGATCGTACAAATTTTTTCTTTTTTTTTGTGTGTGGTTTCCTATTGTTGTTTACTATGAGTACTAATGCTTATAACTAAACAAAACTCATTTGTATCAATTATTTGGGGATAACTAGAGAAAACGTAAACATAAGAGCCGCTAACGTCCCCCTTTGTTTTCTGTCTTCCCTCTTTTTTCCTTTGTTCTTGTACCCCAATCGAGAGTTGATAGGAAGCGTATAACATTGCCAAAAGCAATAGGGGAAAATCACACAACATGTGTTTTGTTGGGGGCATTGCGAATGCATGGGCATTTGTGCCTGTCAATCATAAACCAAAAGCTTAAGTTGTGTAAAAGAGTTTGGGATTTAATTTTGATTTATTGATTTCATGCGATCATTAAATCACATGTTATCTAAGAAAAGTTTTTGTTTTCTTAGTTTTAATGATAAAAGTATTTTTGGATTAGCTTTCACGTACTAATATTAAGTCCCTCTCATGGTAATTTTAAGGGTATATTCCTCACATCGACATAGTGCATTCAAAAGAAAAATTCTTCTGGTTACTGACCCCAAAATTTGAATCTTAGCTAATTTAAATCAACTTATTTCTTAAAAAACATTTATTTAAACCATATACAGTCATAAAAAAGTTTAAATACTTTAGTGATTTGGTATCTTTTTAATTAGCGATAGTGGATAGAATCTTAAAAATGTTAGGCACACAAAATTTTACACTAACGGAGAACGAACTTTAAAATGTAAATACTATATATATAAAGGAAGTTTAAGCAGTAGACTTAATTTAAAATACTAGGCTTCATGTTGCGTCATGGCTCCGTTTATCTGACACTTAGAAAGGGCAGTGCAAGTTTGGACGGAAAATTATTCATTGAAAGTTCTTGGCAAGAGACATTAAATTGGCAACTCTAATGAACTCAATGATGTTGCTCAATTTTGTGAAGAACTCAGATTTTCAAAGCACCGAAATTCCAAATTTGATTTTAGAAGACAACGATGTGGACAGTTATTCTCTCCTGTTAGTCTTCGGAGTTAATTGTGAGGGTTTTTTTTCAAACTTTAAGGGAGGCTTTGTATATCACATCAAAAATAAATAAATAAATAAAATAGAGGCTTTGTGTATGCTTTAGGAATACAGAGGAGAAATGTGCAATCTCAAAGGAGGTTAATTTGCAGTGATTTACTTTAATTTTTTATTTTATTTAGAGTAAAACCCCTTTTTGGTCCCTGAAAAATTCAACGATGGACAAGTTAGTCCCCCAAAAATGTTCGCTGACAATTTCGTCCTCAAATTATGGTTCCGTATGACAAATTAGTCCTCGAAAAATTTTCGCTGACAATTTAGTCCTCGAATTATGGTTCCGTACGACAAATTAGTCCTCAGTTGAAGATTAATTCGAGGACTAATTTGTCGTATGAAACCATAATTCGAGGACTAAATTGTCAGCGAATATAATTCGAGGATTAATTTGTCGTACGGAACCATAATTCGAGGAAGAAATTGTCAGCGAACATTTTTGGAGGACTAACTTGTCAATCACTGAATAATTCAGGGACTAAAAAGGGGTTTTACTCTTTTATTTATTAGTATGAAGGAGATGTGTATCAACTCACCACTTTTTTTTTTTTTTTTTTAAAAAAAAAGCTTACGAATCAGCAACCTTGCAGTAATTATATCACAACCATAATCGTTATTGACAATATTTGTAAATAACATCATCTCATTAAGCGTCATGGTGAGTGATAAGCCACATCTAAACAAATCATATCAATTAAGCACAACAATACCCAAAAGCTAAGCAAACTTGGTTGATGTCCTCTCTTGGTCTAAGGTGTAGAGGTGACATCCACTCATCCTTTGTTGCTTGGTGGAAGTGGCTCTTTAGCTATCTTAACCAACAACCAGATGGGCAGAATCTGGTGCGTTTGGTTGTGTTTATTTTATGGAGATTATGGAAAGTCATGAAGGACTTGGTCTTCAATGATAAAGTTTGGGATCCTCCTGCCATTGCCCACAAAGCTTAAAGATTTAGAACAATTCAATTCTTCCTTACTGTAAGATTTGTTTTGAGTACTACCCTTGAGTGTTTCCACACTCTCTTTCTGTAGGTCTGCACCTATTGGTTTGAATTTACTTTTGCTAATCAGTAAGCACTTTATCTCAATAAAGTTCATTTACCCTTGGAAAAAAAAAAATAAGCACAAACAATTTTGACAAAAAAAAAAGGAATTAACAAAATGATCAAAATCAAATATATTGAACCAAAATTCATCCTACAAGTTGGCAAATATCCTATCAAATTAAAACAAGGAAGTAATGAGAGAAAAAGAAAGAATGATTACAAAAGGAGGAGCAGAGAACATATACTCCAATGTGCAGTCGCCCAAAATATCAAAGAATATAAAATAAGAAAAAATAGTTCACAATAGGAGGGATACATAACAACATTGAGAGTGAAAACAAATTTTCACAGATGAACTAAAGATGAACTTACTATTTAAGAATGAAAACAGTGAAAATATTTATAACTAGATGAACCATGATTAATAAGAGCTAGAAAAAGAATATCAATGCAAAATTAAACTCTTTCTTTATTAAAAGAAAGTATTTGGTCTATATAAATATGTTAATCTTAAATAAATTGTGACATTTGTAAACAGAAATAGCCACTGCTTATTTATATTGTGTAGCAAAGCCTAAATTCAATTGGAGCCATATTTTAGTATACTTACTATCTCCCTCTAACAAATTACAATCACTCCCTTCTCAATTACACCTTTGGTATTGTGCCAGAATTTAAAAATCCTTCCGCAACTTGCTCCCGCCGCCACTCTAAATCACATACCCCACAACCACATGGAACTAAGTAGAGTAGGAATTTAGTGTCCAGTGCTGACACAACAAATATAACATGGGTGCAATAATAAATTCAAAAAGATCAAGGGCAATGTCCTCAAATCGATCGTCTTTCATGATGAACACAAAAAGACATTCCAACGAAACGCGAGTTAATAAATCAGTCATCAATTCCAGTAAAGAAGTAGAAGAACAATCCATTTCTGTCATCGATAACAGCAGTGACCGCACTGTAAACATCGTAGGTCTGATAAATAACTTGGGAAACATTGACAGCTGTCGTATTGGATGCATAATCGATAAGAAGGGGTAAGGACAATCCTTTGTCACTTCCAGTTCCAGCAATAAGAATCATATGATTAATCTCATTTGCTCCTCAATGGCAAACATGTAGGGTTTTGCCATCGTTCACTTTGATAATAGTGTCTGCAACAATATTGAATTGTGTTCGTGGTAAAAAATAATGAGGGAAAACCCATTACATGCATGTTGTAAAATTCTTAGACTCCGGGAGCATCACTAAAACATAAAAATAGGTCCCCATCTATGGGACCCACTGTATATGGATATAATACTACGAATGTAGGTAACACTAAGCAATTATTTCACAAATATCTACCTTGTGTTCACTGCCCAAGAATTTCTCCCACTTTCCTCTACAAAAAGCTTTTTAGTGCAATAATTGAGCTAACAAACTTTTTCCCAAGGTAACCCTTCAGGCAATAATATTGTACCAATTCCTACATTGATTTTGGATGAGGAATGTAACGTTAAGCTTACAAAACATTTTCTAAGAGCTCATATAAAAACAAGCACTAAGATAAAGATTTTCTTAAATTTAGGGCTTAAAATGAGGTTTAATGATTTTCAGGTATGCATACTATGTAGAGGTTACAAATGCTTCAAAAACACTAGATCTTTTCAATAACTACACCTTCTTGTTAGCAATTTTTTTTTTTTTCTCTGTTGCTATGTTTTCATCATCTCTATTATGGTTCTTATCCTCTCAACTATATATTTTCTGTTGTACCTGTAGAAATATTTATAAATGGAGTAATGTTTACTGTACTTAATAGAATAAATTTCAGAATTCCTGCACCGATGTAATAGAATTCTTGCTACCATGTAGCTATGTAACAACAGAAACCCTAAAGAAAAAATATCAGATTCAAGCATATCTGATAATTTCGAATGCAAACAGTTATTCTAAATCTCTTGGCTTAAAGAAAACTACAGTGTCAACCATGTCCGCAGTGTGAACAACAACTCTGGAACTGTTCACCATCTGCTGTTTCTTCTTTACAAAATAACTCTACTTCCAAAATCCTTTGACATTTGTTTATCAGCTTTGAAATTGGACCAGCCATCTGTTAATGCATCCAAATGCATCACCGATTGTTAATTCATTGGTTCTTGCAGAAATTGGACTAGCTATCCACATTTGGATAGCAACTTGTTTTTTTTCTTTCTTCGTTTTTTGGCCATAGCAACTTAGTTTGTTGACGTCAAATTATAGCAGAAAGAAAAACAATTAGAAATCTGTTTCCAAATTAAAACCAAAAGCATAATGTAAATAATATCTCATATAGCATTTCTGTTAGCCCCACAAGTCTCTAGTTCTGTTTTGATGATAACAAAATGTCTTGTTACTACTAACTTGTGTTGTTTTCTCTAAGCTCTTATTTAGAACAGGTTTGAAAAGAAGCCTTAATGAACTAGTTCTGTATGTTCTTAAGAACTAATTCTTGCTTTTGTGAACTAGTTCTTGTGGATAATGAGATTTTTTAATCTTGCTGATGTGGACAAGCTTGTTGAGGACTCCAGTCAAATTTAGCCTTTTTTTAGTCTCTCTAGGAATTTGTGTTAGCTGAGATTGAAAATTTTCTTCTTGAACTGACTAATGTAAAGTCCTTGTTTCAAGGAAAACTTTATCTACTTCCTCTTACACAATGTAAAGCTTTTTGGAACAAAAGGAAAAAAAGTCTTTTTGCATGATGGACTTTGTGTCTGCTAGTAGGTGGCTTTTCCTTTGCCTCTCTCATAGTCTTTCACATGCACAAGAAAATAAATATATCAAGAGAACTTCCAAGGGCTTCGGGATGCATGCAGAGAAGAGAGAAGAAAATATTTTAGAAAGAGAAGGAAACCATTCTTAAGAGTTCTACACTTCTAGCAAGAACTTCATTGTATGATTTTCACTCTGTAAGAGAGTTTCTTCTTTGGGGCTGAACTAAAACACTTGGGTTTTGTATTTGGATTTCTATGAGAGAAATCCATGAGAGTGATCTCTAGTGAGTTAGAGAGGGTGAGTTCATGGTTAACTTGAAAAACAAAACCATGGTTGAGAAACTTAAAGAAGCTTTGAAAAATAAACTTGAAGAATAGTGGAACCCCAAATATGGGAAAAATATAGGCATTTTTAAGCTGAACCACTATAAAGACTCTTGTAGATTTTCTTTGTCTTTATCTTTCATTGTCTGGATTATTTTTTGTTCTATTCTTAATGGTTGATTAAGTTTTCTTTCTATGTTCAAATCTAGTATTTGTCAAAGAATTTATCTATATTAGAACTGTTTTTGCAATAAAATCTAACAATTCGTATTCACCCCCCCTAGGAATAGATCTTGTAACCTTCAATTGGTATAAGAGCTTGTGCTCATCTTATCTTTGCTGGTCTAACTAACCAAGAGCTAAAGATCCAAGTAAGTGTGTTGCAAGTACCATGAACAACCAAAATAAATCACACTCCTCTCACAAACCTCCATTCTTTAATGGAGAAAACTAGCCTTACTAGAAGCAACGGATGGAGATGTATCTTGAGGCAATCAATTATGAAGTTTGGCAAATAGTCAGAAATGGTCTCACATCTCCTACCAAAATGGTGGATTGAGCTGCTCTCCCAAAAGAAGAACATGAGTTTACCACTGAAGACAAGCTTAGATTCACTCTAAATTCCAAAGCTAGGTACAATATTGTGTGTGGTGTATATGCAATAGAATATGAAAACATTGCTTCTTGCAACACTGCAAAGGAAATGTGGGATAGACTTACTGCCATACACGAAGGGACAAGCCATGTCAAAGAGGCTAAGATTGATATCTATTTTTCTCAATATGAAATGTTTCATATGACTCAAGATGAATCCCTGGACTCTTTCTTTGCTTGGTTCTTAAGCATCATCAATAGTCTAAAAGGTCTTGGAAGAGTCTACACTCAAAAGGAACAAGTCAAGAAGATTCTGAGATGTCTCATTGATAAATGGGATTCTAAAGTAACCGTACTGCTCCAATTTGCAGAATCTAATGAACTCACTTTAGATTCTCTTAGAGGCACTTTGGAATCACATCAGATGTTGATCATGCAAAAGAAGAACATTACAAGTGAAAGAAAGAAAAGTTTGGCTCTTGCTTCTACTGTTCCAAAGTCTAGGTCTTAGAAAGAACTAGCCTCAAGTGAAGATGATATAGCATTGGTTAAAAGAAGAGTTCTTGATTTGATGAAGAAGAAAGGAGAAGAAGAGATTTCCACCGAAAGGACACAAAGACTTCACCAAGCAAGAAAGCAACAAGGAACCTATTATATGTTATGAGTGCAAAAAAACCAGGTCACATTAAGCCTGAATGTCCAAATCTCAAGAAGAAGAAATTCTTCAAAAAAAAGGGAAGAAGAAAGCTACGATGGCTACTTGGAGTGATGAGGACTCAACTTTAGAAAGTGATGAATTAGAAGAGAAAAACATTGTCAATCTGTGTCTTATGGCAACAGGAGAAAGTTCTAGAGAAAAGCATGAGGTAATAGAACTAGATCTTGAACTGCTTCCTACTTATGATGAATTGAGTCATGCTTCTGATGATTTATCTTTCGATTATGAGAAAAGATTAGCAAAACTCATTGCTCTTAAGAAAATTATAAAAAGTGATTAATGTGATAGATGAACTTGAGAAAGATAATGTTGTTTTGGCTGATAGACTTAAGATTCTTCAGCATCAGAATAACATTCTTGAAAAGAAAAATTGTTTTACTTCTTCTCTCAAAAACGAAAATGACAACTTGAAAAGAAAAGTAAAGGAATTGTCTAAAGACTTGGCTAAGTTTGTTCAGGGAAGAAATAATTTGAATTCCATCTTAGGAAAGCAAAGAGTAAGCAATGATAGAAATGGTTTAGGTTATATTCAGCCTAGCACCTCAAAGGTTTTTAAAAACTCTTTTGTCAAAGCTTCCTCCTCACACTCCTTTTCTAAGGGAACTTGCTTTTACTGTGGATGTATAGGACATTTTCCTAATACCCGCTCTTTGAAAAAAAATTGTGCTGCAAGAAAAATGGTATGGGTGCCTGAAGGCACATTTGTTTCTAACATGAAAGGATCCAAAGAAGTTTGGGAACCTAAACCTCTGTGATCTTATTGTAGGTTTGCTATCAAGCCAAAAGTGATTGTTCTTATCTGGACAGTGGCTGCTGTAGGCACATGACTGGAGATCCTTCAAAGTTTTTCTCCTTTAACAAAGTGGATTTGGGACATGTCTCTTTTGGCGACAATAGCAAAGGTAGAATTGTCGGATTAGGTAAAATCAAAATCTCTTCTAATCTCCTCATTGACAATGTCTACTTGGTCAAAGGTTTGATGTATAATTTATTGAGCATAAGTCAGCTTTGTGATAAGGGTCATAAAATCATTTTTGAAACCCCTCATTGCATCATTCACAAGAAATTTTTTGATGATGTTTTGTTTTTTGGTCAAAGATGTTCTAATGTATATACTGTGTTTGGAGATTCTTTGAAATCAAAAAATGAAACATGTTTTTCTTCTCAAAGTAATAATTATTGGTTGTGGCATAGAAGAATTGGACATGCAAATTTTAAACTTATTTTCAAGCTTTCTAAGAAAGAACTAGTTTCTGGTTTACCTAAACTAATGTTTTAAAAGGATAAGATTTGTGCTGCTTGTTAGCAAGGTAAACAAATCAAATCCTCTTTCAAATCTAAGAAAGATTTGTCATCTTCTAGGCCACTCCGACTTCTTCATATGGATCTCTTTAGACCAGCATCTACATCAAGCTTAAATGGAAATAAATATGGTTTAGTCATTGTGGATGATTTTTCAAGGTTTACTTGGGTTTTCTTTCTTGCTCATAAAGATAATACTTTTGGTGTTTTTGAAAATTTTAGCAATAGGGTAAAATGAAAAGGGTTTTGCAATCACCTTAATTAAGAGTGATCAGCGTGGAGAGTTTGAAAATAAGTTGTTCAAAAAGTTTTGTGAAACTCAAGGAATCCACCATAATTTCTCTTGTCCTAGAACCCTTAAACAAAATGGAGTGGTTGAGAGGAAAAAATAGGACTCTAGTTGAGATGGGCAAAACTCTGTTGTGCGAAAATGATTTTCCAAAATACTTTTGAGCTAAAGCTGTAAATACAACATGCTATATTTTAAACAAATGCTTAATTAGGCCCATTTTGAAGAAAACTCCATATGAGCTTTGGAAATGGAGAAAACCTAATGTAAGTTATTTTCATGCTTTTGTCTGTAAATGTTTTGTGTTAATCAATGGAAAATAACATTTGGGAAAATTTGATTCAAAATCTGATGAAGCTATTTTCTTGGGATACTCTTTGTCTACCAAAGACTATAGAGTTTTTAATAAAAAGAACTCTCATTGTAGAAGAATCAACGCATGTGGTTTTTTATGAATCTAACTGTCCTTTGATTTCAAATACTCTTTAGGAAAATGATATAGTGCATGACAACATCAAAACATCTTCTAAGATAGAAAATAACAAAGAGAAAGCAGCAAATCAAATACCTCATGACTCAATTCACCTAAAATTAAATCTTTTAGAACCAGTTTAGTGTGAATTAAATCATTCAGAATCAGTTTAGGAAGAAGCTCTACAGAAAAATGTGAAAGACTCACTACCAAAAGAAACCAGAACTTCCAAAGATCATCCAATTGAAAAGGTGATTGGAGACTTAGAAAGAAGAATCAGTAGAAGAGCATCTCTTAGAGATAAGCATGTGAACTTGGCCTTCTTGTCCTTGTATGAACTTACAAAAATTGGTGAGGCATTACAAGATGAGGCTTGGATCATGGCAATGCAAGAAGAATTGAATCAGTTCTCAAAAAATAAAGTCTGGACTCTTGTACATGAACCAAAAGGTCACACAATCATTGACACAATATGGGTTTTCAAAAATAAACTTGATGAAGATGGGAAGATTGTGAGAAACAAAGAAAGATGAGTAGCTCAAGGCTTTAATTAGCAGGAAGGTATAGACTTTGAAGAAACTTTTGCTCCTGTAGCTAGATTAGAAGCCATTAGAATGTTTCTTGCATTTGCATTTTTCAAAGGCTTTAAAGCTTTTCAAATGGATGTGAAAAATGCTTTTTTAAACGGCTAT
The DNA here is from genome assembly GCA_003255065.1 of Cercis canadensis. Classification (NCBI taxonomy): domain Eukaryota; kingdom Viridiplantae; phylum Streptophyta; class Magnoliopsida; order Fabales; family Fabaceae; genus Cercis; species Cercis canadensis. The sequence goes on along the minus strand of QAOA01008219.1, from coordinate 87,866 downwards.
ATTAATGAAGAAGTTTTTGTTAAATAGCCTCCTAGTTTTGAAAATCTAGACTTTCCTAATAATGCGTTTAAACTCTCCAAATCTCTCTATTGTCTTAAGCAAGATCCTAGAGCTTGGTATGATAAACTCAGTGAGTTTCTTATGAAAATTGATTTTTTAAGAGGGAAAGTAGATATCACTCTTTTCACTAAAAGATTATCTTATATATCATCATAGTTCAGATTTATGTTGATGACATTATTTTTGGATCAACTAATGATCAGTTGTGCAAGGATTTTGAAATTCTAATGAAGAGTGAATTTGAGATGAGTATGATAGAAGAACTTCACTTTTTCCTTGGACTTCAAGTGAAGCAAATTAGAGACGAAATTTTCATTAATCAGTCTAAGTACACTAGAGAGCTTCTTAAATGTTTTGGCATGGACAATGCAAAAGGTATTTCAACTCCTATGAGTTATATTACAAAACTAGTTCTGAATGAAAAAGGTAAATTTGTCTGTGAGAAAAGATATAGAGGTATGATTGGATCCTTGCTGTATTTGACTGCTAGTAGGCCAGACATTATTTTCTCTTTTTGTGCATGTGCTAGATTTCAAGTTAACCCAAAGGAATCTCATTTAACTGTTGTCAAAAGAATTTTTCGATATCTAATCAGTTCTGCAAATGTTGGTTTGTGGTTCAGTAAAACTAGTTCTTTCGAACTAGTTTTTTTATACAAATTTTGATTATGCTAGATGTTCTATTGATCGAAAAAGCACCAGTGGAGGTTGTCAGTTTCTTTAAGGAGCCTTAGTCTCTTGGCAATCTAAGAAATAAAATCCAGTTGCTTAATCAACAGTTGAAGCTGAGTACATGGCTACTAGACTGTGTTGTTCACAACTACTATGGATGAAACAATAGCTTGTTGATTATGGTATAATTCTAAACAAAATTCCTCTTGTGTGTGATAATACTAGTACAATAAATATTGCAAGAAATCCAGTTCAGCACTCTAGGACCAAGCATATAGACATAAAGCATTATTTTTTTAGAGATCATGTTCTCAAGGGTGATATAGAACTTTCTTTTGTAAAACTCAAGATCAGCTTGCAGATATTTTTATAAAACCATTAGCGGAAACTGGGCATGATAAATGTGTCTTGATGAATTGTCACAACGTATCCAAAGGTCACTACGACGTGAGTGCTAGACTTAGAAAAAAAGATTAATTTTCGAAAGAAAACTTGGAGTAGCCACCAATTGTATTAAGAAAACAGGAAACAATTGGAAAACCCCTTTTTAATTAAAAAAAAATGGTCTGCGAACCAGATAGGGTTTGGGAGTCTGTTTATGCGTAAAGAAGGTGTTAGACACCCCACAACATCCGTCTAAAGATGGTTACCCTAAATTAGTTGTGCGAACATAATATGGTCAAAAATGTGTATTTTATTTACCCAAGAATAATGAATTGTTACAAGAATATCTTATGAAAATAAAAAAAAAAATTTAAACGTGCATGCATGAATTCTCTACTGAGACCGAAATTCTTCCACCTCTTCATCGCATAAAGCAACCGTCCAGGGTGGCAATACCTTCACATAGATTGGATAAGAAAGGCATCTCATATAGGACTGACTCGCCTTATCCTCCCATGATAAGTGAAGGGACACGCGAATACTACGTGGCATAGGTATATTTCTTATATGCAGTGCAAATATATGATCTTAAATATTACAAAACTTATCTCAAAATCTAAGTATTGAAAAATCTTAATTTACATAAAAAAAAAAGATAAATAAAACAACATTCTTGCTCCAAGCTTGCAACTAGGTATCTTTCTGTTGGGCTTTCCGATTTGCTCATACTCATAATTACCATGAGTTGTATCCAAGGATGCTCATGAATACACCAAGATACAGATTAGGCAAGACTTAAAGACTTAAAAGAAATCTACCTAAGTGATCTACACATTTAATCTCCACATGCTTCAAAGGGAATAATCCAAAATTAACCAAAAATGCATAAACAAACCCTAAACAACCCTTAGTATAGTGCAAACAATGCATGAGAACTAAACCCAAAATAGCCCTTAGAATAGAAAAAAAAAATTCATCAGACATAAGAATGACAGCTAAACACATAAGCAAAATACACCAAGAAATGATACATAATACACCAGGACAGCCACCAAACATGCCCAAAACTACCATCCTTATCAAGAGACAAATGCGAAGGAAGTCCAAAGAATTCACATATTCATCAGTTATCTAAAACAGCTGTGTTCGAGTCAAAACCGTGAGCAAACTAGACATGCAAAAAATTCTAAAAATTAGATACATTGAAGCCACACATCTTAAAATTCAAATGAGACTGACATCACTTAATTTAAAGTTGTACAACTTAAACTAGAGACGAACGCCGCCAGTTCTGACTGGTAGCACTGAGAGTGCAGAAAAATAGTCCTATTCACATTCAAACTGGGAATAAACTAGACATGAAAAAAAATATAAAAATTTCACACATTGAAAACATGCATCTTATGGTTCTAAAGAGATAAGAATCATGATATTAGGAGCTATATAACTTTAGAAAGAAATAAAAGACCGAACATTGTCAAAGATAGGGCATCAGTGTTAGTGCAACATTGAATAACTATATTCAAACAGAAACTAAGAGTAAACTAGACATGAAAAAATTATGAAAATTACACAAAATGGAGATACATGTCTCTTGGTTCTAATGAATCAATAGTGCTAAATTCTGAGCTCTATAGCTGTAGAAATAAATCAAACACTTCTAACTGCCATAGTTGTCTGACAGCATCCGAGAATGAGACATACATGACTTTATTTATATTTTGTGCTAAGGAAAATGTAACAACATCAAATATCACAACCAATAAAGTGGTGAAATGATGAGCCTAATGTATTTCTTACAGCACATACCAAACGAGAAAGCATCTATGTTCTCATAAACAAGTGATAGAGCCAATAAACACATTTTTTCTCTTAGCCATTAAAAATAGCAAAATAGTTAAGTACGAGATAACTCCCCCTTTCAATCAAGTCTAATGGAACAAAAGTTAATAGCAGCAATAGAGAGCCCAAACAACCAGGGAATATGAGCCAAAATAGTCCCATGACTTAATTAGCCAAAAGCAATGCAAGAAAGACATGGAAACTAAATCAGGACAACAACCAACTCAAACCAAACAGCTATCAATCCCACCTCTTTCCCAATCAGAAATTACTCTCAATTTTTGGTCAAAACAAACAACAAAAGAATGCTAAAATAGTGAATCATCCACTTTGCAACAAACCCAAGACGGGGAAGGAACAAGTCACAAAGCAGCCCTTAAATCAATCCTAAAATAATCATCAAAGCAATCCAAAATAGCCACCCTTAGATATGAAAACAAAGAGCAACTTACCCCTTTAATACAGCCCCATTTTGTGCCAAAACAATATAGGGATGAGTGCCAATAAAAAGCATTAAAACAGTGAAGAAATATAAGCCAAATAATGCTCATATAGCCCTCAAACTGCTACCATTTAGATAACCAAATAGAGCATGAATAATCCCAAGTAGACAGGTCATGAATGAGCTTATCTACCAAGTGATGCAGAGTGTAAACTCAATATTAATTAAGAGCAAGAAAAAGTTCAGCATGAGCATCCATTTTATATATGATTCAACCCTACTCAATAATATAGACCAGTTTTAAACTCTCAAGATCTCACAAATTATATTAATCAATAATTCTAAATTTGAGCATATGCATATTAAAGTGACTCCACTAATATTGGGCAAAGATTCAACTCACCCCATAGTGGTCTAAGGAGTTTAGCACCAAGCTTTCCATACAAAGGTAAAGTTCAGCTCAATTAAATGTACAAAATAAAAACAAGATTATAACAAGAATCAAAACTCACGTATAGATCATCAAGAACAGCAACAATCTAAAGCTAAAAAGTGAGCCCATAAATGCTCATAGTAAACCAGAAACTAATCCCATGACATAGCAAACTAAATTCTTCAATCAACAAAGTGTAAATCACTAACATGAAATCAGCCTAATAGAAGCACCAAATAGCAACATATCCAAAACAATATCGCTGGTATGCAACTAATAGAAAGCAGAAAAGAAGAAAAATCAAGAGAAACTACCGATGCAGCAAAGTCTCAATAGAATAAAAAGATTGAAACCCCAAATTAAGAATGAATCATACCTGAGAGAACTCAATTCTGGAAGAAAAAAAAAGCTAGCTGCTCTCCATCTTCCTCACGGTGGTTTGTCTCCCTTGCTCATTCTCTATTGAATACATATATTCCTCNATGAAGAGTGAATTTGAGATGTTGCTTCTTTCTCTTGAATTCTCCATCTACCCTCTAACTGCTGCCCTCTCTCTTTTCTTTTTTTTAATTGCTTTGTTTCTTTTATTTGCTTAGTTAATTATTTAAAAGAAAGGATAATTCATGGCTTGAACCAATAGGGAGAGAAGGAAATTTATTCCTTGCTCTCCTATTGGCTCTTTTAGATACACTTGTGCAAAAATTAATTAACCAAACTTATTTATATTTTTTTTCTCCTATTTATAAAAATTAAAAAAAAAAATAAAGATGGCCCAAATGAGCTTAAATGAAAATAGACCTAGTTGACAATGGATTGAGCTTAGGGTTTCTTTAATCACAAAAGGCCAAACAATAATAAAAAAAAAAAACACTAATTAGAATTTAAGAATTTATCTTCTTCTTTTTTTATATTTTTAAACCATAAGAAAAATCTAGACAAAATACAATGTCTACATGAATTATCTTTGTGTGTGTACATACTGCTTGCTCTGTAGAATGATTTTGGTAAATGCTCATTTCATCTGAAATTCTTGGAAAAGAAATCTAAATTTTTGTGAATTTTTTTTGTGCGCATGATTCGCTTTGATCCTTCTAATTGTATAGGCTATCAATTCTTTAAATAGATTTGATTTCTTTCTAGGCCTTTTTATTTTAAAGGGCCACAACAATTCTCTTCGGCAATATTATTTTGAGGACTGATCCATTAAAAGGTCTTCTTTACTTATTTTTGGACTGATGTCATTTTTTGGGCTGGTATTGTTTTTGCTAACTCTGGGCCTCCATTCTTTCGACTTGTGTTTTTCTGGTCTTTAGCCAAAATGCGTGTTTCAGTAAAATGATCACCTATTTTGCCAAAAACGCACTGTTTCATCCTATGCCATTCCCGGGTTTCATTTTCTCTTCTTCCTTTTAATTTTCCAACCTAACTATTCATCTTTCATTCCCCTATTTCTCCCTCATTTCTGGTTTCACTCTGCACGTTCTTCCTTCTTCTTTGGTGAGTGCTAGTGTTTGCTTCTCTTAACTGCTAGTCCGAAAAGCAAGATAGTCAACAGTTAGAATCATGGAAAAAAGATGGGCAAGCCAACGTTTGAGGGCTCAATCTAAAGGAAAAGCTCCAGCAGACCCTTCACTTGGAAAACATATAGAGGTCTCATATTCATCTTCTTCTGAGGAACCTGAGGATCTTGATCAAATCATTCATCGATCGACGAAGTTTGCTTCTTAGTCCGGTAAAGGCAACGGTAAAATGCCTTCTCCTCCTTTTTTCCCTATTACTGAACCCATTTCTGAACCACTCCTCCCATGGCTTCTCCTCGAAGCACCTCTTTCCTCTTCTCCCTCAGCCACACCTCCTTTATCTCCTATTACCTCTCTTGTTCCTACTTCTAAATCCTCTCCATTACCATCTCCTACTTCACCCTCATCCTCTCCCAAACCACCAGAAGCCTCTTCTGAACCACCTATTGACTTCATGCAAAAGCCTTCATCTTCCAAAGAACTTGAACTAGCATCAATCCTTGAACCTTCACAGACTCCCACCAAACCCAAAAGAGTCAAAATGCTGGCCAGGAAAATAGCATTTACTCCTCGGGCTAAAGCTTCAAAACCCAAAGAGGGAAAACTATCTGAGTTCGAAAGTGCTGCTGCTGAGGAGAACTTTCACAAACTATATGACAAGAGGACCATTGCACCTAGCTGCATTGTTGCATGGGAATCTCCCTCATCTGCCACAAAGTCCATTGAAGCTATATTTGCAACCATGGGATGGTCAAGCATGTTAAAGCTCAATGAGCCTGTGATCCCCAAGGTAATCAAATTTTTCTATGCTCATCTATAGCCTCTAAAAGGCTTAGATTCTGGAATTGTATATCTGAAATCATATGTTGATGGAATAGAGATGGTGATGCCTAAATGTTTGTTAGCTAGTATTCTGAAACTGTCTGTTAAAGGAGATGCTAGGTTTGTCCAGAAAGTATGGCCCTTGGATCATATATCTTATGATGATGCTATGACATCACTTTGTGATTTCCATGAGCAAAGAGGTTAAGGTCGACCTCCCTCTATTCATTGCTTTAACTCAATAACCAAAACACTTGCTAAGCTTATAACCTCTCAATTGTTACCCAGAATAGGCAGTCATAGTGAATTCTCCACAATTGATCTTTATTTGCTTTATCACATGAAAAACCAATTACCATTGAACTTATCAAGGCTGATCCTCAGTACAATAGCTGCAATTGTCAAAGGGACTAGGGTTAAAACCAATTTACCCTATGGGATGTTGATTGTCAAGCTTTGCAAGTATTTTAAAATTGACCTCTCCCATTATAATTCTGAACATTTCCCTGCTAAGCTGATTCTCAAAAAAGTTCTCCTTGTTGCCTCGTCCACTTCTGAACCCTCTTTGAGTCCCTCTTCTGCAAAGGGTAAGAAGAATGCAGCCACATCTAGCTCTCCTTCTGTCAAGACCAAAAGGCATGTTGCAGCAACTCCAACCAGTTCTTCTTAGCCAACCAAGAAACAGAAGAAGTCAACCCTTCCTGTTCCCCCATCTTAGAAGGTGAACCATGTGGAGTGGATTGCTTCAGTCAACCCTGAGGAACTAGCTAATCAAATTAGCAAACATTTGAACTTATTCCAAAATCTAGCTTTTGACTGCAATGCTCGGTTAGCAATGGTTGAAAAGGAACTGGCAATTACAATATCTCAATTGGCAACTCTCAAAGCATCTCAGTCTTCTTCTTCTGATTAGTTTATCTGAATATTTTGTATATCTTTTGATAAAATTTTAGTTATAAATGTAGTGTAGGTGAACATTTTTTAGCCTATTGACATTATTGTTTTCCTTCAAACATATGCATCATACATTTTGGCATAGATAGGCTACTAGTACTTAATTAGTCACTTGGATTTATTCCTCTATGTGAATTGCTTTGCTCTACTGATGATCTATTTTGGTTGTTATACTGATGATCTGTTTTGCTGTTATGATCTGTCATTACCCCTCTTTTTTGATAATGCCAAAGGAGGAGAAATTATGTGAACTAGTTCATTTGAACTGCTTAGTATAATTTCTTGAATTGAACAGATCTTTGTTGAAAACTCTCTCCTGAGACTTGTGTTTATTCATTGCTTTAAATAACTAGTTCTTGAGTTCTAGTCTGCATATACTCATGGGGAGTTTTTCATATACACTTTTGTCATCATAAAAAATGGGGAGATTGTTAGCCCTACAAGTCTCTTGTCCTGTTTTGATGAGAACAAAATGTCTTGTTACTACTAACTTGTGTTGTTTTCGCTAAGCTCTTATTTAGAACAAGTTTGAAAAGAAGCCTTAAATAACTAGTTTTGTATATTCTTAAGAACTAGTTCTTGCCTCTGTGAACTAGTTCCTTTGGATAATGAGAGTTTCTAATCTTATTGATGTGGACAAGCTTGTTAAGGACTCCAGTCGAATTTAGCCTTTTTCCTAGTCTCTCTAGGAATTTGTGTTAGTTGAGATTGGAAATTTCCTTTTTGAAGTGACTGATGTAAAGTCCTTATTTCAAGGGAAACTTTATCTACTTTCCCTTACACAAAGTAAAGCTTTTTGGAACAAAATGACAAAAGTCTTTTTGCATGATGGACTTTATGTAAGCTAGTAGGTGACTTCTCCTTTGCCTCTCTCATAGTCCTTCACGTGCACAAGAAAGGAAATATATCAAGGGAACTTCCAAGGGCTTTTGGGATGCATGCAGAGAAGAGAGAAGAAAATATTTTAGAAAGAGAAGGAAGTCATTCTTAAGAGTTCTACACTTCCTCTTCCTCTCGGTTATCTCTTCATGTAGCAAGAACTTAATTGTATCATTTCTACTTTGTAAGAGAGTTTCTTCTTTGAGGTTGAACTAAAACACTTGGGTTTTGTATTTGGATTTCTATGGGAGAAATCCATGAGAATGATCTCTAGTAAGTTAGAGAGGGTGAATTCATGGTTAACTTGAAAAACAAAAACCATGGTTGAGAAGCTTTGGAAAATAAACTTGAAGAATAGTAGAACCCCATATATGAAAGAAGTGGATGTAGACATTTTAAAGCTAAACCACTATAAAGCCTCTTGTAGATTTTCTCTGTTTTTATCTTTCATTGTCTGGATTATTTTCTGTTCTATTCTTAATGGTTGATTAAGTTTTCTTTCTATGTTCAAATATGGTATTTGTCAAAGAACTACTTCGGAGACTTGAAGAACTAGTTTTTAAACAAATCTGTCATTTGAATTTATCTATATTAGAACTGTTTTTGCAATAAAATCTAACAAATTCCTATTCACCCCCCCTAGGAATAGATCCTGTAACCTTCAATTTCTGTTAGACATAATAAAACCCAAAAAGTCATCCACTACCAGAAATTTCTAATATTATAAAATATAATTTTCTAATATATGGTGACAATCCTACAATTCTTCTAAATAATCAGAATTGTCAATTGCGATGATCATGACCTTTTTGTAAATAAGATAGAAATGCAATATATTTATTTCATTCAATTGTTTGATTGAAACTATTGAGTTTTGATAGTAGAGAATTGAAACTTAAAGATAGTGTATAGCATGTTCAGTCCGTGCTGGCATTCAAATTAAATTAGATTGACAAGGTGAATAAATATATATGCCATAAAAATGAAAATAAATGACATTATGTTGGTCCCCACGCTATCACAACGGTATTGCCTCTGCAATGGAAGATCTCTATAAAAGGACAGTACATTTGGTATGAGACGCCATGCAAAGGAAACCCAAGAAAACAAAACATCACCAGCTGAAGCATAGCTAGTTCTTAAAATGGCGGAAAAAATTGTAGCAAAATTTCCGACCCTGTTAGAAACAAATTTCCCAGAAGCACCACTGCAAGAAAATGCCAGTTCCAGTGCTCCCAGAAATAGTGTGCTCTCTTGTCCAGTCTACATAGCTGACACAACAAATATCATGGGTGCAATAAATAACTTTGGAAAGATCAAGGGCCACGGCAATGGATCGATCATCTTTCTTGGTCAAGGAGAAAAAGACATTTCCAATGAAGTGCACTTTAATAAATCATTCATCAATTCCAGCAAACAAGAAGAAGAAGAATCCATTCCTATCTTAGATAACAGCAGCGGCCGCACTGTAAACATCGTAGGTCTGATAAATAACTTGGGAAAAATCGATGGCTGTCATATTGGATCCATCATCGACAAGACAAGTAAGGGGGGCAACTCAGGTAAGAAAAAAAAAAAAAGGGTATGGGAATATGCAGGCAACGGTAAATAATAAGTCATATGCAGGGCGGCCACAGTAACGAATTAATCCTTGGTCACTTTCAGCAATAAGGACCATATGATTAATCTCATTTGCTTCACAAGAGCACGTCTTTTATATTCTGTAGTTCTTATACGTCTTGTCTAGTTATGTCGAAGTTCATGTGTCTTCTGAGTTTTCTTAGTGTGAAAGTTCATTGCTAGTCTATGTTCGTTTTATGGGTAGTTCATAACTCTATAATTAAGTGTGGTTTCTATATGCACAAGCTAATGAGGTTCATGCAATCAGTTATCATGTGGTCATCTATTGTACCTATAATTACCCCATTGTATTTGAAGATTGCAATTCAATTTGAGTGAAATTGTTCTCTTACAAATCCCTCTTCCTCCAACAGTATACATGTTGTGTTTCACCCTCGATCCCTTAATATATTTGAGATAAGTGTCTGCAACGATTTTGTTTCATGCTTGATCTTCAAAAATAATATGAAAAAACCAATTACATGTATAATGTGAAATTGTTACACTCTGAGAGCATTACTCTTACTAACATATAAAATAAGGTCTCACTTATGGAACCCACTTTATGTCGATATGAATATATCATACTATGAAGTAAATAACTCTTTATGGGACCAAATTCCTAGAATGAATTTGGATGAGGAATGCAAAGTCAAGAGTATGGCAAACAAAATTTTGAGAGATTGGATAAGATCTAGTCTATGTGCACTCTTCAAGAATTTCTCTCACTTTTCTCTCTAAAATGGTTTTTGCACTCGATGGACTAACAAAATTTTTCTCAAGGAAACCCTCTCAAGAAATAATACGGGATCAATTCTTGCAATGAATTTGGATGAGGAATGCAAAGTTGAGCTTAGGAAAACATTTTCTGAGAATGGATATACAGAAAGAAGCACTAGGATAAGGATTTTCTCAAATTGAAGGTTGAAACATGAAGTTTAATGATTTTTCAGGTCATTATAGTATGTAAAGGTTACAGATGCTTCAAAAAACCGCTAGATGTTTTCAATAACTACATCTTCCTGTTAGCATTTACTTTTTTTATCTAGCTTTTAATTTCTACTACTATGTTCTCATAATCTCTATTATACTTGCTATTTTCTCACTGTTGCCGGCGGCACAAGTTTCGATCCAACCCCTTTCTTCTTCTTTAAAATTATCCAATGTTCTTTCTGTTCCCTTTATTAATTAGAATCTAATTTCTATTTCCCAACTTTGCAAACACAATAATGTGTGCATTGAAGCTTTTTTCTTTTCGTTTTGAGCTGAAGGAAATGAGCACGGGGGCAACGTTGTTGCGCAGACCGAGTGAAAATAACTTTTACAAGCTTCCTCACGCCACCATGTCCAAACCCCAAGCTACTGTGTCAAGTCTTCAACCCACCCTCCAACGAAGGCACAAGCGCCTTGGTCACCCTGCCCAACGCACACTTCATCCCATTCTTCACACTCAATGCCTTCATTTTTCCAATTCGGAGCAAGTTGATTGTATTTCATGCTTTTCCAATAAGAGTCATAAGCTCTTCTTTTCTATGTCTAGTCTTAATAGTTCTAGTCCGTTGGAGTTAGTTTATGCGATGTATGGGGCCTACTCCAATTCAATCAATCGATGGTTTTAATTATTATGTTGTGTTCATTGATACTTTGGTTATATCCTTTAAAGCATAAATATAATGTCTCATATTTCAAAATTTCAAAGCCCTTGTTCAAAATAATATTAATCACAAGCTTAAAACTTTATACACAGACAATGGAGGGGAACTTATAAAGCTGAGACCATTCTTGGCCTCCCATGGTGTTACTCACTTCACACGCCATCTCACACCCCTGTCTACGAACAAAAACATCTTATAAATTGTTGAAACAACTCGATGTCTTCTCAATGATGCTTCTCTTCCTCCCAAATTTTTGTCCTTTGCCATGCAGATTGCTTTGTACCTTATCAATAAACTCCCCACGTCACTTCTTGCAATTAAAACTCCATTTCATGTGATTTTTGGCCAACAAACTCCCCTCCTTCTAACTCGTCAGTAAAAATATATAAATCAATCCGGTTGGCTAAAACTTCGTATTATGCTCTGGTAAATAAGTTAAATATCTGTGAACTAATTGGCCTTTTGTTAATTAAACATTGGATTTAATATAATAAAAAAAGTGTTCTAATCATTAAGCTAAATGTTTCTCATATATATGAAGATAGCTCATATTGACAGATTGCAGCTTATTTCAGATATATATATTTTTTGTACTTCTAGTTATAACTCCAAGATCAAACACAGAACTCACAAGTCTATAAGACTACCTTAATACCACTCAGGTACAAGCCATTTAGTAGTTTTTTTTTCTGATTAGGCTAAATTATTCATGGACCTAATTCCTAAATCCTAACTGAACAAAAATAAATGTGTATAAAATGATAAATAAAACTAAAACAACTACCACCAACATCATCTTTTAGAATGAGGAGACGCCTTGACTCAGTGGAGCCACTTCCTGCCTTAAGGCTGTTCGTCACCCCAAATCCGAGGTTCAAACCTCCTCAGCTCCAAAAGTGGTGGCTTTGGCCATTTGGCCAACTAACTCAAGGCAAAAAAAAAAAAAAAAAAGCATCATCATTTAGAATTGAATCAAAATCAAGTTTAACAAAATTCTAATCGAACAAATTATCATAGCCAAGTTTGAGATAGCACAAAAGAGGAAAGAGAAATAAGAAAGAGAACATTTATGATGCACTTGACTTTGTTAAACTTAAATCCATTTTGATTGTTTTCTTTAGTGGGCAGTATTATTGACTGAAAATGATCTCATAAAAATTAAATGAGACTATACAATAGAGAGCAACATATATCTTTCATAATTTTACTTTAGACTGTTATCAGTTAGATTTTCATTCTGCTTTCTTGTTCATTCTGCTCTGCAGATATTTCTGCATTTTTCCTTTCCAGTGTATTGTTCAATTGTTCCTTTCTGCCTATGCAAACAATGGTTATACTGGTGTGTTTTTAGAATTAGTTCTATTTGTATCATTTGGTGTTAGTCACCCATTCAAAACTAACCTTGTCCTAAAACTTAAGACTAGGAAAAGTGTGATTAAAGATTTCCCAGTTTTCCCAAGTTGAGTCCTTTGGAGTGAGGCATTCCCACTGCACCAACACCTCCTTTTGCCATTGCTGTTTACCTATATGCCTAAGCTGAGTAGCAAGATAGTCATGTAATAGAGGTTGTATAGCAGGTGGCAGGGAATTGAGTGGAGGCTTGTCCTGGACAGGTAGAGCATATAGGGAATGCAGGAAAGGAATGGCATAATCATCAGCTTGCAGTTTACAGAATTGTTGGAATGTGACAGGAGAAGACAGGGGTGTGGTATCCCCTTGGAGATGGACATTCTGCTGCTGCCACTTAAAATCCATGGTGAGAAGGTTGTAGTCTTTCATAACAGGCAAGTTGTCTTAACCACTGAACCCCAAGTACCATGTCTGCACCCTTGATCGGTAAGACATAGAGATCTACCTTGAATGTATTGTTTTGCAGGTTGATGGATACCTCCTTGCAGATGGAATCACAGAACAAGAGTTCTCCACTCCCTACTTGAACCTTGAATATGGGGAAACTTTGCATTGCAAAGTCCCAAATGCTTTGCCACTTCAGCATGAATAATTGGTAGGGCCATCATCAATCAGCACTTGAACTTGTTTTCCCTGGCACAATCCTGTTAGTCTAAATGTCTTGGCTTCGTTTTGTCCCAAGAGAGCCAGTAAGCTAATTTCTGATTCAGATGGTAGTGTTAAATCTGCTAATTCAGGAGCAATTTCAGTCTCCCACAATTGTTTCCCTGCATTTTGGAAATCACTGTCATCTTCTGTAGCCACCATAAGAAGAAACTTGTTCTTACACTGATAACCTCTAGTATACTTCTCATCACAATTATAACATAATTGTTGAGCTCAACGGAGTTGAATTTTTGCTTGAGACAAATGTCAAATGGGCAAGGTAGATGGTGGACTCGTAGAAACTGGGTTTAGTGGTGGCAGAAGAGCTTGAAGGGGAACCGGTGGGGCTGGTAGAAGAGCTGGAGGGGAAGTGGAGCTAATGGTAGTGAGAATTGGTGGTTTAGGCCAAGGTAGCTTCAGGGATTGGGTAATTCATTGTATTTGGCTTCATCAAGTCTAGCTAAGGCCATTGCCAGAAGCAACGATCTGGGTTGTAGAATTTGGAACGCTCTCTGCAATTCTGGTTTCAATCCAGACACAAAGAAACTAACCAAGAAAAGTTCAAACAACCCATTTACCTTAGTAGAGAGATCTTCAAAGGCGGGTTGGTACTGTGCAATGGTGGGTGTAGACACCAATCTGGGAAAATTTTTTGATTGGACTTTATTTTTCATAAAAATAAAAAAAAAATAATATATGTGTGCTCATTTTTAAATTTAATTTTTGTTTCAAGTCCATTTAAATAGACAAAAAAAAATTATTTCTTTCTCTAAACCTATAGCTAATCATTTTACTTTATTTTCATGCTTTAGATAGGGATTTTTAGTATTTTTAATTCATAGGGTTATTTTTGAAAAAAAATAAATTTTATGTGCTGCTCTAGATTCTATATGCTTTGTGTGTGCAAAAGGGATTTGAAAAAAAATGCAATTAGAGATACAAAAAGACAAAGGAGAAAAAAGACAATAAAAGAAAATGAAAAAAATAACAAAAGGAGATAAGAAACATAGGAGTACGTATAAAGACTTTTGAAAAGAAAAGGACAATAAAAGAAAATGAAAAAAAAATAACAAAAGGAGATAAGAAATATAGGAGTACGTATAAGACTTTTGAAAAGAAATACACAATAAAAGAAATTAAAAAAACAAAAAGAAGATAAGAAATAGTGAGGTGTATGTGAGACTTTTTATATAAAGAGATAAAAAAAAAAANAAAAAAAAAAAAAAAAAAAAAAAAAAAAAAAAAAAAAAAAAAAAAAAAAAAAAAAAAAAAAAAAAAAAAAGCAAAGAGGGATTCTTTTTATGATGGGTCTTCGTGAGAGAGTAGGAGGGCAAGAAAGAGCAAGAAATAGAATATTGAGAGCAAGGAAAGTTCGAGGAAGGAGCTGGTGCCAAAGAAAAAAATCAAGAGGGAGAGTTTTCTTTTTTTAGGTGCGTGAAGGGATAAAAGAGAGACCAAAAAACAAGGAAACCCATTCAGAGAACAAAAGCAAAAGAAAAACACATAGAGAGGTGAGCAAAGCAAGAGGAAAAAAACACAATAGGAAAAAGGGAGGAAGCATTCGGTGAAGAACAAGGAGGAAGAAGATGACGGCAAAAAGAAATCTTCTCCACTTCTGTTTTCCAACTTTGCTAGTAGCTAAGGCCTAGATAAATTTCTTTCCTCAAAGCTCAGGTAATTTATGAAAATCCTTCTTATTTTTGTTGAGTTTTGCTTGTTTTGTTCTTGGAGTTCTTCCCTTTAAAGATTGCATGAATCAGTTTTCTGTTTAATTCTGATATGTTCAAATATTTCTGTTTTCTTGATAACCCCTATGAAGCAAAATACGAGTCTACTCGGTAATGGATATCATTGGTTCTTATTTCAATTTTTCTTGTTGATATATCACAGCTTTGAAGAATTTTAGGTTGTTCTGTGTTTCCATGTTATTTATTTTCTGATTTTTGTGTGTTGATGAATTATGTACATATTGTATAGTTTTTTTATTTTTCTTTTTTAATCGATGCGTAAGTCTTCACTTTTGGTTATGGTTTGTTTGTATATGTTACTCATAATTTCTTTCCTTTGATCTTGGCATTTTTAGAACTTCAAATAATTCTCTCTTGAGATGCTTTCTAATGTAGCCCCTTTCAATTGTTGAAATTTGACTGCATATCTATTATGTTGAATGACTGAGCATGGTAGATGCCCGGTACCAAGATTTCTGGTTTACTGTATGATCCCTTTGGTAATTCCTTTTGATATCGGTTTTTTTTTTTTTTTTTTTTAATGTATTTCTTNTTTTTTTTTTTTTTTTTTGTGAATGTATTTCTTAAATAGTATTGGCACTATCTCTTTTGCATTGAACCTTGAAATTAGTCTTTGGTGTAGAATGATTTTTATAGTGGTCTTGTTGCTTGGAATGATTTAATTTAAATCTATCTCTCTTCTAGCTTACAATGTCTATTTGTTTTCTGTTTTTAGACCTGAGCTCAAAGTGTTAGTGTTTATTTCTTTTGATCTTTGGTGTGATGATTGGTTTATTTTCTGCTCATGGTGGCTGCAATGTTTTTTTTTTTTTTTTTTTTTTTTTTTTTTTTTTTTTTTNGGTAATCTCATAAGATGTTTGGAACTAGTTGATAGCTCCCTAGAGGGTGAATATGTGATAATTTTGCAAAAGTGTTCTAATTGGTTTTTGCTGAAGACTTATTCAGAATTTTTCCTTAGCACATCTTGAGCATTATTTGCAAATCACATAATTACTTTCTAGTGAAAATCTTAGGTAGTTTTTCTTTGTCTATATGGCCATTATATGGTATAGTTTTCTTTGCTATTGCTGGTTTGTTTTCAGCACTAATTTTGGAATGTTAGGGACTGTTCTTGGTGTTTGGATAATTATAGCATAGCACCACATCACACTGCACTAGGTCACAACTTTTGGACTTTAATTTCTTGCACTTTCAAAGCTTGTTCACTTGAACTTCTTTGTGTTTTATTTACTTACTGTTTTTTTTTTAATACTCAAAACAAGGGGCTGTCTTACTTGTTTTCCTTTCCAATGTGGGGTTTATCACTTTGCTTATTATATTTGGATTTACAAAGTCTAGATTGCACTTAATTTATATATGTGATGGCTGTCCCACAGATGTGTTAGAAAGTTTTGGACATTGATATCATCCCATGATCACTATATCCAAATATATGGGTATAATTGGTTTTGTGGAAAGCTCAAATGACTTATTCATGAAGGAGAATTCGAGAATTTTTCTTGAAAATATGTCTTATTTTATGTTGGGCTTTATAAAAAAGGAAATAGTATAGCTTTGCATTTGGATCAAGTCAATTTCTAGTTGATGCACCATGTTGTGTCTTTGTTGGATTGTTCTGTTTTATTTCTAAATTCCTCTCCAATTTGATTTGATTTGGGCCTTGACTTACTCCTCTACACATTTGTTAGTTCTTGTTATTTTCTATTCTATTTTAAACAGATTACTTAGCTTAATATCAATGTCTTTTGGTTCACTGTCATATTCACTGTTTTAAGTTTATTTCTGCAATTATCTCCATGCTATTTTTGCAGTTTTTTTAGATTGTTTCTGGTCTTGTTTTACTGGCTATTTCTGCATCATTTAAAGGTTGTTGCATGTCATGGCATTGGTTATTTCATATACTTCATGGTGCCATTTTTATTGGTTTAAGGGACTGTTTTATGCATTCTTTTTCTTGGCTGCTTTAGCATTATCTTGACCCATCTTAGGAGCTGTCCTAGGCTCTAATTGTGTATCATTTCGTCTTGAAAAAATTGTTGCTGCCCTGCTGTGGTTAATTGGTTCACTTTGCTGCCCTTTCGCTCTATAGATGTTATTTTCTTATTTTTGCATAGCCTTTTGTTGGATTTTCGTTTATTTCTACCAAAAAATTGATTTTAATGGTAATGATTGTTTAAGTTGTTTCTTTTTCTTTATATTGTCATCTAACTGTCTTCTCATTTTTTTTTTTGTGGTTTGATATTTCCCTAAGTCCTTCTCCTTTCTATGTTGATTTTGGCGAGTCTATATGAGGCAAGTGAAGCTCCATTTTGAAATGGAAGTTTGGAGACAAGTTGGAGACGTTGGGCTAGAGGGCAATTTTTTTTTAATTGTATTTCAATTCCCTCTCCCCAAACAATTGTATAATTTTATAAAATCACGCATGTGCATTCATGTGATATATATCTGTCGCGTAGTTTCCATTGGCCCCTTACCTATCATGAAGGGAAAGGGCGATCCATCTACATATTAGGTGGCCCACCCTATCGTTCCTAGGTAAGGATAAACACCATCTAGAGGGCACGATATGCGAGGAACGGATGGAAGGACTTAAGTCGCATTAGTTGCATCATGCGTTGCATATTTATTTTCTTGCCTAATAGAGATGTATGATATAAGATTTGCATCCTCATGCATTGCATGTTTAATTTTCTTCCAAGTGAGTGTTTGTTAAAAATGTTTAATGCTTTGTTATAATCCCTTTTTGCATGCTCTCTATAAAGACTTATAAGTTTTGAGCTAGAATTGAGATTGGTTCATTTTCTCAAAATCTCTTTTTCAAAAAAATTATTTTTAAAGCGAACTATGTAGACTTTGATCTTATCTAAGGGGTTAGTAGGCATTTTACTTGATTTTGGCTCTAAGCCTTCAATGATCCCATGTTATCAAGTTTTCTATTTCTTTACTTT
Source organism: Cercis canadensis (assembly GCA_003255065.1). NCBI lineage: Eukaryota > Viridiplantae > Streptophyta > Magnoliopsida > Fabales > Fabaceae > Cercis > Cercis canadensis. The sequence continues at coordinate 69,833 of QAOA01008219.1, read as the reverse complement.
TAAACCCTTTCTTTTTAAGAATTATGAGGGTTCTGATTCCTACTTAAGGATACGTAGCCACCAAAAATTATAAGGCGAATTCACTTTTATAAATATTCTACTTTTCTTTTTGTTTTAAACTTAAAAATATCTGCATACTTTTATAGGGATAATTCAAATACAGTTTTGGCCATTTTATGATTCGCACTACTAATTTCGGGTAATCATTTTTTAGACGGGTGTTTTAGGGTGCCTAACACTTTTTCCATACACAAACTGACTCTTGAACTCTATCTGGTTTGGAGACTTTTTTTTTTTAATAAGAAAGGATTTTTCTAATACAATTGGTGTTTACTCCAAGTTTTCTTTTCGAAAAACTAAATCTTTTTTTCTAAGTCCGTCTTTCGCGTCGTAATGAATTTCGGGTAGGTTGTTACAGGTGGTCTGCTGCAACTTAGATAAAGCTTCCTTGAACTCCTTAAGGCAATGGGCGAAATCGGCAAGTAAGAGCCTCTAAGAACAGCGGCCAAGTAGATAGGAGACCATTGCATCCACTGATACCACGCCGATGCCAATCCCACCATGTGGAAGGAAGTAACTAAGAGTTGCTGGCCAATAGGTGTTTGGTGGTAGGCGAAGTATTGGGTAGCTCAAAATATCCAGCCATGGACATCGGTACCATCGAAATCGGTGTTTTGTGGTAGGCGGAGCGGGCGCAAAGGAGTTTTCTGAGGCAGAATTGGAGTTGGGGGTGGAGGTTGTTGTTGCTGATGGATATACTTCTCAGTGTATTGAAGGTATACATGCGCTCCATCATCGATTGCAGAGGGTTTGGGTCAATGAGAGGATTATCAATGAGTTGGTGATGGAATAAAGGTTTAGGGCACAATTGGGAGCCATGGATCTCTCAATGGAAGCACCAAATGATACAAACAGAACTAATTCCAAAAACACACCAGCATAACCGTTGTTTGCATAAGCAGAAAAGTAACAATTCAACAATACACTGGAAAGGAAAAATGAAGAAATATTTGCAGAGCAGAATGAAAAACTAACAGATGACAGACTAAGCTCCCCATTTCTATTCCTTTACTTATAACCGAACTTTGCAAGTCAGAAAAGCTGAGCTGTTTAAACTGATTTCCTGGAGCTTCCACTTCTCAATTCCTTATTGCGAAGTCTTGCACCCATCCTGGAGTTCTTCTTGCTCTTTGACCAACTCATGAGTGAATTCCTTCACTTGATGGATCGGGTTATGTATTGGGCTTGGATTCATTCTGTTTTTGGTCCATTGGGCATGGGTTCATGCTATGTGTCCTGCTGCTTTTGATGCTGTTGCATGTCTTCTTGAGCCAATTGCAAATCCAGTTCCAGCGTAATCTGATTCATATCATTATATTTTCTACCAAGCATGGTATACCCATTCAATGTTTTCCATCATCCCTCAAAATATTGTAACCATAAAGTTGGGCTTCGCTTGAGAATGGAAAATTTTCATGCCACAAGAAAATGCAAGAAAAGAATGAATTTTCTCTTAACTAGGTCATCTTTAATTAGAGGGAAGGAAATTTCTTTTCAAGTGGAGAAAATAAAAAATAAAAAGAATTATTGATACAAGGGCATCCATTTACTCGTCTTTTGGAATCCGAAAGTTTGATGTTCCTTTTTTATCTTTTTGGTAAATACTGGTTAAATTACGAAACAAGTTTGGGAAACATAGTACAGTAATCCAAAAACCAGGAGAGCGAGCTCAATCTAGGCCCACGGCTACTACTATAACCTAAGAGTTCTTGCCAATACTTGGCTGAAACAAATATTAGTACAGACTGAAAAACAGTAAAATCAACACAGTGAGTTCTGCAAAAATTAACCAAGATGTCCGCACTCCTGTTGGCTTCTCTATAAATATGCTTTACTGTCCAAGAATCAAATCTGTTGAGGAGATACCTGCAATTATCAATCACAGTGCCAAGGGGGTGGTTTTCTGTTAGTCCATATTTCAGGAGAAACACGGTTGAAAGAGAATCAGATTCAAGATCAATTCTGGTGATATTGAGATCTAAGGCAAGGGAAAGTCTAAGCTGTATCGCATCTCAGCTTTGTTAATAGAACCCTGTTGAAGAAATTTACTAAAACTTGCAACCCAATGACCACTGCTGTCCCTGATTACTCCCCCTGCTCCAATGGTCTTTCTCCACAAGGGGCCTTCTCCTTTGGTCATTGTTAAAAAAATATAACATCAAATGCATCGTAAGTTCAATTTTTCTTCAAGAGGGCCTAAGGTTCAATTTTCTCAATACTCCAAATCTAGAGGGAAGGAAGCTCAATTTCTCATCTCAATTTAGAAGCGCTCAAGGCCTAAGCTCTCATGCATCCTAAACCAAGTGTGCCCAAGGCCCAATTTCTCAACCGTTTGCAAAAGTTCGAATTTCTCAATGCCGTGTTCCCTAGTTTGAGCAGCATTGTACTACTTGAAGTTCTAAATCAAAACATTATGCTTGGATTATGAAATTGTTACATATTTAAAAGTGAGTATAAATTAAGTGCTAATTAGTTATTAGAATGAATAAATTGCATTCTAATGACATCACATGATGATTGATACATGTTATTTTTGTTCACATACTAATAGTCAAACAGATGGAAGGCTTTTTGTGCATAAACAATAAATGTCAGGTTGTTGACAAGACCTTTTTAAAACTCGAGGGATTATGCTCATATGAACAAAAGTTGAAAGGGGTTTTGATTAATCTACCATATTATATATATATATATATATAGTGGGATGCACCTACACCGTGTTCATGTTGTATTATTGTGTCACTATGTCCTTATTTTTTTTGTAGATCCCAAGTAATTTTTGGTGAATTTATCAATGTCAATAGGGAGAATGACTAAACATATTACTTTTGGAATGCAAGGTAATACAGAAGGGATTTCTGGTGTATGATTTTTTGGTAGGATAACTGAGGTCTGATTGGGGGTCTAATTGGTCTTGGTGATTGAATTGGTGGAAATTGACTTGGAGAATTTAATTGACTTGGTGGTGATGGGGGAGATGCCAATGTTTTGGCAAATGATGCCTTTGGTTTTAGAGGTATTTTTTCATTTATTGTTGTATCCATGTAAAAATTCACTTGTAAAAAAATTTGATAATCAATTGCCCTTACCTTTTATATATTCAATATCAAATTCAAAGCAAGAAAGAATGACCAGCCATCTTGTAAAAATTTGTTTGAAAATGTTTTTATATTCCTAATCCTGCTTTTTTGGGCAGATTAAAGCGAAACTAGCATCCCATTTATTTATTCTTTGCATCTTTTTATGATTTTATATATTTTTATATCATTTCATAGTATATAAGTATATATATATATATATATATATATATATATATATATATATA
>QAOA01008219.1:11500-66236 GCA_003255065.1 Cercis canadensis | reverse complement strand
AAAAGAAAAAAAAAAAGGGGGGGCAGGGGGGGAGGCTTTGTATATTTTTTAGAAATAAAAGAGAAGATATGTGCAATCTCAGCATAATGCGATTTACTTGAATTCTTTTTTATTTATCAGTATGAAGGAGAATTGCATCAATTAACCACTTCTTAATAAAATTAAAAAAAAAAAAGAGNAAAAAAAAAAAAAAAAAGAGCTTACAAATCAGCAACTTTGCAGTAATTATATCACAACAATGATCTTTATTAACGTTATTTGTAGCTAACAAAATCTCATTAAGCGTCATACCAATCAGCAGCCTCTAAACAAATCATATCAATCAAGCACAACAATTTCAACCAACAGAAAAAAAAAAATCAACAAAAAGATGAAAATCAAATATATTGAACCGAATTTCATCCTACAAGATGGTAAATATCCTAGAAAATTAAAACAAGGAAGTAAAAGAAAGAATGAGTAGAAAAGGAGGAGAAGAGAACATCATTCGCCCAAAATGTCAAAGAATATAAAAGTAAGAAAAATTAGTTCACAATAGGACGGGTACATAACAACATTGAGAGTGAAAACACATTTTGATGTATAAATTAAAGACGAACATACCATTTAAGAATGAAAACAGTGACACTATTTGTAACTAGAAGAACCACAATTAATAAGAGCTAGAAAAGGGATATCACAATTCAAAATTAAAATCTTTCTTTATTAGACTAAAATATTTGGTCTAGTTAAGTATGTTAATATTAATTAGGTTGTGATAATTGTATACAGAAATAGACATTGCTTATTTATAGTGTGGGAAAATCTAAATTCAATTGGAGCCATTTAAACGTTTTCCTGTTCAACTCAAAACTCTACCAAATATCAACCATAGTTGATGATTGTTTTGAATAGAAGTTGGGGAAATTATGATTACTCTAAACAATGATGGAGCACAATGTTTATTATTATTTTTTTGGGGTTGGGGAGGGTGGGGTGTCAAATTTCATTGGATCATCCCCCCCTCGCCCCCTCTTCTTTACTCCATGTGGTAAACTACTTATTTTACTATACTCACTGTCTCCCACTAACAAATTACAATTACTCCCTTCTAATTTACACCTTTAGTATTGTGCCAGAATTTAAAAAATTCTTCGGCAACTTGCTCCGCCTGCCACTCTAAATCACATAACCCCCCAACCAAGGAACTAAGTAGAGAAGAATTTAGTGTCCATTGATGGCACAACATTCAACAAATATCATGCATGCAATAAGTAACTTTGGAAAAATCAAATCTCACATCCCATATACCTTGTATTGTAAAATTGTATCCAAACAAACTATGGATAATCTATGTTTGCTAATATACTACCTTGTGTTGCAGAATACTTTACCAGTTTGGCTTATTACTTATTTTTTAATAAAAAAGTTTTTCATTGAGTACCTATTTTTTTTTTCTTTTATCTTTTAGATGGATGATGAAGGAGGGGAGAGAATTATTTCAGTGTTTAGATGGAGAGAAAGTAGTCAAAGGGCTATTGTTCAACTTGTATGCGTTATAGTTTATTGGTATTTAATTCAAAAGTGCTCCAAGACTAGGCAAATTGACTGTAGTTTGAGTTTAGAAAAGAAAAAGGTATCAGCAGAACTAATGGTAGAAATATCTACCATTGAAAGAAGTCGCAATAAAATAAGAATGAGGCTTAAAGTTTTTTTCAGATTTGCATTCTAAGTTAGAAAGAGTGGGTGTTCTCCTACCAGCACAATGGGCAACTGTAAAAGAACAAGTTGTCAATACACACATTTTGACAAATCGTTCGATCCAATTCTGGTTTTGACATACTTGTGACAGTACTAGTAGGCATTTTCATCGTGTGCTTAAATCATTACTTCAAATGGTATTTGGTCCCCCTGTTGTAGTAAGCTAATAATTCATGTTGTGATATTTGAGATTTGCTGGTTGTAGAACCTGTTGAGGGATTGTATAACTGACATTATTTGCTTCTCTTTGCTTGCAACATGTTTAGATTAGACCATTGAATAAAATGGAGTGTTATCACACTAGCTGGACCAATATATCAGCTAGAGCAGATGGAAAGGCTTTGACAGAATGGAGGTTTATGCTGTTTGTGCTGGGAAAGAGACATTGTGTTAGTTCCTCATTAACTTTTAATGAACTTTTAGGCTTCCAATTGTTCACTTATATAATTAGTGTTCTAAAATTTTTAGAAAGTACATTTGTTTATGACTGCTTTAGTAGAAAACTGGGCATGGAAGATGTTGAGCATATTAAGAATGAATCTGGATGCCATTTCGAGCCCTAGGCTTTCAACATTCTTTAGAATGTTTTGCTTTGCAAAATCATGTCATTCCTTGTCCATATAATGACAATCTTATATATAAAACATTCTTTGTTAAACCTGAGATCCCCTTCCATTTCCCTTGATAGAGTGAACTGAAGGGGTCCTTAGCAAATGTGTCTGCTGCGCTTGGAGAACTACCATTTTATATTGGTTCCCTGTAAGCAAGACAAGATTTGTATGGTTACAAACAATTCATAAGATCCCTTTTCTAGAAAAAGATGTATCATATTTACTGTTGAAGGAATAATTGAGATTTCTTAGTTTTAAAAGCAGCATACATGTTGTACTGCAAGGACTTCGAATAAATTATACTGGCCATTGGAAGGTTATTACAGTGGTTTGTATCCAATAAACTGAGGATTGAATGCAATCCATATCTTCCTAGTATAGATTTTGTCACATTGTGTGGAGCAACTTATTTCAGTTTTACAGAGAGCTGTTAATTGTATGCATAGGAATTAGAAGTATTGTGAACTAAGAAAAGTATTTTTTTTCCCCTCTTTTAATGGGAAAAGTTGTTCAATTGATAAGATTCAGTGCATCACGAGCAAAACACTCAGCCTCACTTTTCACTTCTTCAGTCAAAATATGGTCTTGTTCCAACCCTTTCGCTAAATTTGTTGAGCAGCTATCATGTTATTGGTTCAGTGGCAAGGCAGGAATGGGGTTTCAATTAGGATATGCTTCTTAAGAGATGTGGCAAACGGAAAGATGAAATATAAGAAGTGGGTGAAAATGAAAAGGGATACAAGAAATGATGTGAATAAATACCAACCCTTACTCATGTTGATAATCCCCACCACATTGCTTTATGCAATAGTCGAAAATTACTCCATGTTTAGGGGTTTTGTCCTATAAGTGGATTATTGTTGTTTTTATTATTTTTTGGTTTTTTTTTTAAAGATTTTGCATTTTATGTAATATTAGGGCTACTATATCCCAATTCTTTTTATTGAAAATTGATTATATAATAAGTGTATTTAGGAAAAATTGAGTTGGGGCTATTATTATACAATTTGAGTAGGTTCAATTGTCAATTTTAGGTTAATTTTGGTGTTGGTCGAGTTTTTATCAATTTTACGTTAGAAAATGTAACTGTTATTTGGGGGTTTTGTTCTATTGTTATACTATTGTTATTTTTGGTGGTTGTAGTTTGTGTTGCATGTGAAGACTTGTGAAGAGAATTTTATTATGAGTTAGAGAAGTATGATTCATCAATCTTTTCCAATACTATTTGGTGGTTGTAGACACTTTGTGCATGCTAAATTATACAAATATCATATGGATTGATATATTTACTTGGAAGATTTTATATATTCGAGTACATGAGAGAACACTTCATCATTGACGTGTTCTGTTTGGAGGGTATTTGACTTGCAAAGATCATATGATAAATTATGCAAAGATCATATGGATTAGGGGATATAACACCCACCCCGCTTGCCAAGCGAACTCCAATGCCACCGGTTTCACAGAGAACAAATTTTCCTTTAACTTCGTTTGAATTTAAAGCAGTTGTGTAGCATTTGACTTGAGTATCTAGGAATACGATTGGCAGAAAATTTTGTAGCATTTCCTTCCCAAATCAATGGATATGTTGTCTTGTGAGTTGAAAGTGTTGATAGCATTTGCCTTTGGTTGATCATTTCAGAAAAGGAAAAAGTTAGGCTGCTCATATATTATTTGGACTTTAGCTAGAACTGTTTAAAGAAAAACAGGTAAATTTTGAGTAAGGAATACTCACAGTGATTACATCCCCATTTCCCATAACTAAACGGGACTCAAATTTCCTGTGAATACTGCCAGCTGCAACAATTACCAACCAAAGGGTTAAATTACTTATGGATCCTCTTTAAGGTCCAAAATTTCCTGCTGCTGCCACATTCCATTTCTCATAGCATGAAAGGATCCAATTGCTACAGGGTCATACAGATATTGTGTGTATATATATATCCAGTAATGAAACTTTATGTAATATCAAACCATGTGCAATGGCATAATCAAAAGAAGCTAGGATATGCCCTAAAATGAAATTTTAGAAAATTTAATAGAAAATTCCCACGGCATACGTTTTCTGTGGGAATTTTTTTTTTGATAAAAAACTTCCCATGGTATAGTTCCCTTGGAAATACCAACAAAAATAGCATCGAACAAGCTCATTTTCAAGAATTTTCTCATGATATTTTTTTTTATGAAAATTCCCATGCAAAAATTTTCTGTGAGAATTTTTGTGGGAATTACAAATTTCCATGGAAAATCCAGCTTTTCCCACAAAAAAAAATTCGTGGAAACTACTGATTTTATTGTAGTGAGACTGTAGTTCACTCAAAATGTTCACCATCACCACACAATTAATATAAGGATACTTTTTCTAGTTAGAAGTTAGAAGCACTTGAATCAAACTAGAACTAATTACAATATCAATGGTCACTCACTCTTGACCAAAATCATAAAAAAGAAGGCAAACCAGCGATTAGGAGTTGAAAAATATCAATCAAACATGACTATTTTTAACAAATTTCCTAGGAGGGTTATAAAACTTGAATCACCATCTATGTGCAAGCAATCTAAAATTAAAAACTCAGCCCATTTGATGAAGAAATCTCGGCCTAGTTGTCAACTTAATTACTATTAGTTACTATATGTTTGAATTTGTTAGCTCCACAATTATCTAATCTTGTTTTGATGATAACAAATGACTTTATTTCCTCTAACCTTGTGTTATGGTTTAGTGTTTTTCTCTTAGAATAGATTAACAAGGAAAGTTGAGAACTGGATTTGAGAACTGCTTTTGCCTCCATGTAAGAACTAGTTCTTAAAGTAATTATTTCGGTCTTCTGAAGTTAAATATTAAAAGATGCTGACTTGTATCTAGCCGTGTGAAGACTTTAAATGTGTGACCTTATTTTAAGCATGTCAAAAAGTCAACTCAACTTGTGAAGAAAATTTTCTGATATTGGGAGCCATTGTAGATCCACCTTTCCAGGGAAATTAGTAAAATAAAATCATTTCTTTTTGTCACTTAAAGACAAAAGAAATAGATAGTGGAGTTTCTTTTAATCTTGGTGTGACACCTGTCCCTAAATCTATGACAACTATTGTCCTTCATGCGATGATGCTATTCCTCTTAAGAAAGAGATCTCAAAAACTTCAGAAGTCAAGAAGTAGAAAAATAGTAGTAAGAGAGAGAGAATTGCTCTTCTCTTTCAACTGAAATTTTTGGACTCTGCTTCTTCTTCCTCATGTACTGTTATCTGTAGAAACCTTCTCTGAGAGAGTGAGAAAATGTTAATGGAGCTTGATTCTTATTTGAGTGTTTTGTCTTTCAGATATCAGTAGGAAATTTGGGAGTTACTTCCTACAGTTGTGCTAGAAGGAGAAAGTTCATTGTGAGTTTTGGAGAGAAACCATGGTTGTAAAAGCTTAGAGAAGCTTGGAAAAATTAAACTCGATTTAGTGGAACCCCAAGCATTGGGAGAAGTGGATGTAGGCCTTAGTGCTAAACCACTATAAATTCTTGGCTAAGATTTTTGAATGCAAATAAAGGAAAATACAAGGTTTGGATAAACAATACATGTATTTTTAAAATTCTATGCATTTGGATCGGGTGGAATTTAAAATTCATGTAAAATAATGAATTTAAAATTCCTTCCAAATAGGTGGAATTTGAAATTCATCACTCACCGGAATCTCAGAAGGCCATCGATCTCCATTCTGCAGTCTCTTTGCTTTGGTTCTGTAGCTGCACTTTGGGGTTCCAATCACAACCTACGATCAAACTTGGGCATATAGTAATTGAGAAACCAATTGATTGAAATGGTTCTGAAAAAAAATGAAAAGCATCACACTGGAAGAATGAAAATATAAAGTTGAAACAAATGGCCCAAAAAGAAAAAACCGTTCAGAAAGGGGTAGTTGCCTTGCATTTGATTTTTTTTTTGGTTCTTTGGTTTAGACTTTGAATTTGAACACAAAACTCACAAATTCTGAGAATGACCGTAGTACCACTTAACCAAAGGCCGTTTGGTGAATTTTTATGTTTTTGAACAATAGTCAATGGAAAAGGCCCCTTGTGGAGAAAGAACATCAAACCTTTGGATTCGGAAAGATGAGTAAATGCATGCCCCTTGTTGGCCCAATATTTTTTTTTTTTTCTCTTACTCCACTTAGAAAGAAATTTTCTTCCCTCTAAAGATGATCTAGTTCAGAGAATTTTGATTCTTAGATGCATTTTCTTGTGGCACGAAAAAAATTTCTTTGTCAAGCGCAGCCTGACTTTGTGGTTACAATACTTTGAGGCCTGGTTGATGGAAAAAATTAGCATGGGTATACAATGCACGGTAGAAAATATAAGGAATTTCACTTTCAGTCAAAAAAGCAAAAAGCCAAAGAAGTGCACGATTCTAGAGCTTGTCCACAATCCACATAAATAATAATTTGGAAAGGAACCTGCCACATAATAAACATAAACTAACTAATGCCTAAGATAATCAAAGTGAGATATATTTTAACAAGCACCCTTTGAACAGATTTGGTCTAACTTTTGGAATTTTAAGGTGCACCAAATAAAAGTATCAAACTCCTAGAGAATCCTTATGTGTTCTGCTCCACATTCTCCAAAGTCGTTCAAGTAGTCATTGGTTCTGTACCAACCAATTAGATACAAGATTAGTCTAAGTTACTTCTACGTATCATTGCTACCTAGAAGTCCCCTAGAGCACTTCAGCAATTAGTGGGAGAATGTGCATAAATTCGTTTTCAAGCTTTCTTTTTTCTCTGTCTTGCTTTTTCTTCTCAAATTTAGGAACAAGGGAACATATATATATGCGCAGCCTGACTTTGTGGTTACAATACTTTGAGGCCTGGTTGATGAAAAAAATTAGCATGAGTATACAATGCACGGTAGAAAATATAAGGAATTTCACTTTCAGCCAAAAAAGCAAAAAGCCAAAGAAGTGCACGATTCTAGAGCTTGTCCACAATCCACATAAATAATAATTTGGAAAGCAACCTGCCACAGAATAAACATAAACTAACTAATGCCTAAGATAATCAAAGTGAGATATATTTTAACAAGCACCCTTTGAACAGATTTGGTCTAACTTTTGGAATTTTAAGGTGCACCAAATAAAAGTATCAAACTCCTAGAGAATCCTTATGTGTTCTGCTCCACATTCTCCAAAGTCGTTCAAGTAGTCATTGGTTCTGTACCAACCAATTAGATACAAGATTAGTCTAAGTTACTTCTACGTATCATTGCTACCTAGAAGTCCCCTAGAGCACTTCAGCAATTAGTGGGAGAATGTGCATAAATTCGTTTTCAAGCTTTCTTTTTTCTCTGTCTTCTTGCTTTTTCTTCTCAAATTTAGGAACAAGGGAACATATATATTTTTATAACTCCTAAGCCTGAAGCCCACTTTTAAATGGGCATTATTGTATTTTATTTATATATAAAGCTCCACTACATTTATGACAATTTATCAGTCTAATGTGGTTAATCAAAATGAAGAATATCAAAATATAACATTGATGAAAACTAAATAAAATCGACTAATTGTAAGGTCTTCTTTGGCTTAATTCATACTACCAATTTTTTCCATGAAACATTTCAAATTCAAGTGTTTTTAAAATACGCTCAACTTTAGAAAAGCTTCCCTTGAAGTTAATGTCCTGATACATTGAATCTTCTAGAAGACAGTATGATCATATAGGTATATATTGTGTGTGGTGCAACTCAATATATTAAAGTGACACAAATAATAAATTGAGGGACATAAAAAAATCATTTGGCTTAAGGCCTGTGTCCGCAGGTAAATACGACAAAGAGATTTCACTATAACAGAAAGAATACACAAAGGGGGCTGAAATATACAAAGAAATCACATTTCATATACCCCAAATATCTCATAATATTTCTCACCAGTGTATATACTCTGTACTCAATACAAGAAGCTCACAAATACGAAAAGAAGTGTAATACTTTTAACCCAAAGCACTACTACAATGCCTACTATTTAACCAAAGTGCTTCACTCAGATTTTGCTTGACACAGATAGCTATGTCCTGATACATTGAATCTTCTAGAAGACAGTATGATCATATAGTATTAAAGTGACACAAATAACAAATTAGGGGACATAAGGAAGTCGTTTGGCTTAAGGCGTATGTCCACGTGTAAAAACGACAAAGAGATTTCACTATAACAGAAATAATACACAAAGGGGGCTGGAATGTACAAAGAACTCACATTTCATATACCCCAAATATCTCATAATATTTCTCACCGGTGTATATACTCTGTCCTCAATACAAGAAGTGTAATACTTTTAACCCAAAGCACTACTACAATGCCTAGTATTTAACCAAAGTGCTTCACTCAGATTTTGCTTGCCGCAGATAGCTTGCGAAGGGGCTGGTATTTATAGCCATCTGCACTTCTTGCATCAAATGGCTTCTCAAATTCACGTCCTTCGTTTGCTATTCTACTCCATAGGCGACGGTGTAAAGCTGCACAATGGGCATAATTTTCTAACTCATTTACTCCATGGCCTGACTATTTTGGGCAAGTAGTTAGCAAAGACTTGCACCACCGTATGACAACTTTAATCCATAGTAAATGAAGTGGCTGGTAGATCAACTTCGACAAACTAAGTGAACTAAATTTGTCTCCATGTAAATCATGAGCCATGGTAATTGTTATCATGTGTGAAGGTCAATGGTGCTTCATGCACCTCCCACTTAAATTCAAGGCACCAAATAACAGTATCTAATAACGAAAGTCTTCAAAATTCCCCGTCACAACTTGACCCAAAGCTCATGAGTGTTGGGGTAATATAAATAAACATCTTCTCTTTTATTTCATGTGTGAGAGTTCAATCTTTTATAGTACTTTGCACCTAAACCATTGATGTGTGTATCTTCACAGATTCTGTATATTTAAAATTTTGTATGGTACTATATTCCTTTGGGGTGCGACTTTGTTGCAACTTGTGGCACAAAAACAATAACTGACGTACAATAGCTAGCCAAATGAAAGGAGGACAAGCTATATGTACGTTAATGAGTTAAGCTGGTTTTGTTGAATTTTCGGTTTAGCCCAAAGTTTTCAATATACAAAATTTGTCCCAAAGTCTGGTGTTTTTGTTTGTATTCAGCCCTTCACCAAACAGAAGTTGACTTTCATTCTTCTTCCCCCTTTGATTAGTTAGAGGGGTTTTGGGGAAAAGCATGAAGACTAAATAGAGTTTCTATGAATACATATCAATTTTAGATGCGGACTCATTACTGCGGGATATGTCCCCCTACCCTTTCTGTCTAATTTTTTTTGAATTTCAGATATGGCTTGGAACCTCAGTAGATACTTCAGCCCAAAAAAATACAAAATCCCAAACCACTTGTTATAAACACATGCTCATCATCATTAACCGATCGAATTCCTTCGTATTTGTTCTCAACTAAAAGAAACCAAGAGTGGTTTAAGCTTCTTGGAGTTGAGTTTTATACTTTTGAGCAACGAAGATGAGTTTTTTTGAAGAACACTATGTAACTTTCACTCTTCTCTTGATTTCTTGTCATTTTCTATAGTTATGACTCTGAGATCTTCACTCAGCGGCCTCAAACATTAACCAAGTCCGAATCTGGTCCTGGGAAAAATTTCTATAATTTCTGATGAGAGGTTACAACGTAATGAGCCAGACAGATTCGGAGCCAGACCTGACGTCCATTCACCCCATGTTATGGAGCATTGAGAAGTATGAAATCAGCAAGCAAATCCTAGTGAGTATTGGAATTGCTATGGGGTTTGGTCTATATTTTTCCAATAGCCCAATCATCGAATAAATAGGAATGGGCATAGTTGCAGATACTCTTCCAGTCACTTTTGCGACTCTTTTAATTGGACTTTTGCTTCGAAACATCTCCGTAAAATACTTTTTCATGTTTCAGCTTGTTGGAATCGGGTTGGGGGTATTTGCATTCTCAGCTTCTTGCTTTAGCTTTCTAAGAGAGATGAGAGAGAGAAATGGTTGAAGGCTTGAAGCTCACACAAACCAAACAGTGGAGAGAGGATGGCGGGGAGAGATAGAGAATTTTTTTTTAAGGTGCCATGTCATCACTTAACGGCCACGTCAGCACTTAACGTGCCACATGCCATTTTCTGTTAAACCTCACTAATAGACACAAGCAGCGGACTAAAATGGCTAACAGAACTATCTTTTAGGGACCAAATTGTCGGTGAAAATCTTTTAAGGACTAAAGTGTCACCACCCTTATCTTTCAGGGACTAAAAATGAGTTTTACTTTTTTTTTTTGTTTCCCTCTTGAATGACTCTATTTCATTTTAACTCCATGAGTTTCATTTTGACTTTTGTTGGTTTTATCCTCTCTTGAATATCCTCATGGTATTTTGGTTTAGGGAGATTATGTTTAGTTTCTATTTTGATTGTGGTTGAGTACTTAGTTTATTATTGTTTTGTTTGTTTTTACCATATGACATGATTTTTGTTTAGGGTTGGTCTTTTTCTAGCATAGTCTTGGTTGATGGTATTGTAGGTTTTACATGTTTGTTGCCCTATTATTATTTTGTGCCATTTGTTATGGTTGGAGTTCTTGTCGATTTTTTGTTTTTGAGTATTTTGTTTGTTTTGTCTTTGTTTTCTTGAATATGTTTTAGGATTCTTGATTAAAAATCAAAATGATGGTTGACCTTTCTTGAAAACTTTGTGTTTTGGTCTTAATCTTTTGACTTTTGTCATATTTAAAATCAAATTGATCAATTGGGATAGTAGTTATCAAATTTGGTTTCTAACTGGTCATTCTCAGACCTGTCAGTCCAACATTGGCAGTGGTCGGTCTTTTAACCATAACTTTAGTTTTACAACTACATATGACATGGTTCTTATCTTGTTAGAACCCTAAGATGCATATCTTGCATGTATATAAATTTAATATTTTTTGCATGTCTCATTGTCTCAAGGTTTTAATTTGAAAATGGTTGTTTAAATTATACTATAAAATTGACAGTCCAACACTAGCAGTGGTCGGCCATTTGACCATAACTTCAGTTTTACAACCCCAAATGACATGGTTCTTGAATATGCGTATATTACATGTGTATAAATTTCATATTTTGCATGTCTCATTTGTTCACATTTTTAATTTGAAAATGGTTGTTTAAACTGTACTGTGAAATTGTTAGTCAAACACTGGTAGTAGTTGGTCATTTGACCATAACTTCAGTTTTACAACCCAAAATGGCATGGTTATTGAAGATGCATATATTACATATGTATAAATTTCATATTTTTTGCATGTCTTATTTGCTCACAGTTTTAATTTGAAAATAGTTGTTTAAACTGTATTATGAAATTGTCAATCTAACATTGACAGTGGTCGGTCTTTTGATCATAATTTAAGTTTTACAGCCCCAAATAGTATGGTTCTTGTCTTGTTAGAACTCTAATATGCGTATATTGCATATGTATAAATTTCATATTTTTTCATGTCTCATTTGGTCATAGTTTTAATTTGAAAATGACTGTTTAAATTGTACTTTGAAATTGTCAGTCCAACATTGACAGTGGTCGGTCTTTTGACCATAATTTCAATTTTACAACCCCAAATAATATGGTTCTTGTCTTGTTAGAACCTTAATATGCATATATTGCATGTGTATAAATTTCATATTTTTTTCATGTCTCATTTTCTCACAGTTTAAATTTGAAAATGGATGTGTTAATTGTCCTGTGAAATTGTCAGTCAAACACTAGCAGTGGTAGGTCTTTTGACTATAACTTTAGTTTTTACAAACCCAAATGACATGGTTCTTGTCTTGTTAGAACCCTAAAATGCGTATCTTGCATGTATATAAATTTCATATTTTTTGCATGTCTCATTTGCTCACAATTTTAATTTGAAAATGACTGTTTTAACTGTACTGTGGAATTCTTAGTTGATTCTGACAGTGTTATGTTCTTTGGCCATAACTTTAGTTAGGGAACTCATATTTGTATGGGATCTGACTTATTTGCCACTTGGTACCCCATCGGACATGTACACATGGCAAAGGCACATTGGCTGTCTGCATAGTGCATGGTAACATAGAAATGGTAGAGTTTCATGTCTTATTTGCTCACAGTTTTAATTTGAAAATAGTTGTTTAAATTGTATTATGAAATTGTCAGTCTAACATTGACAGTGGTCGGTCTTTTGATCATAATTTCAGTTTTACAGCCCCAAATAGTATGGTTCTTGTCTTGTTAGAACTCTAATATGCGTATATTGCATATGTATAAATTTCATATTTTTTCATATCTCATTTGGTCATAGTTTTAATTTGAAAATGACTGTTTAAATTGTACTTTGAAATTGTCAGTCCAACATTAACAGTGGTCGGTCTTTTGACCATAATTTCAATTTTACAACCCCAAATAATATGGTTCTTGTCTTGTTAGAACCTTAATATGCATATATTGCATGTGTATAAATTTCATATTTTTTTCATGTCTCATTTTCTCACAGTTTAAATTTGAAAATGGATGTGTTAATTGTCCTGTGAAATTGTCAGTCAAACACTAGCAGTGGTAGGTCTTTTGACTATAACTTTAGTTTTTACAAACCCAAATGACATGGTTCTTGTCTTGTTAGAACCCTAAAATGCGTATCTTGCATGTATATAAATTTCATATTTTTTGCATGTCTCATTTACTCACAATTTTAATTTGAAAATAACTGCTTTAACTCTACTGTAGAATTCTTAGTTGATTCTAACAGTGTTCTGTTCTTTGGCCATAACTTTAATTAGGGAACTCATATTTGTATGGGATCTGACTTATTTGCCACTTGGTACCCCACCTGACATGTACACATGGCAAAGACTCATTGGCTGTCTGCATAGTGCATGGTAACATAGAAATGGTAGAGTTGGTTTTTATGTTAATTACATATTGGCCATAATATAATTATATATTTGTCTATAAACTAATCATAATTACAAAATGATGCACCATCAATCCCTTCTTCATCTTCTTTTGGTATGTTGCGCTTCCCTTTTGCCACAAGTGTCGGTGAGTCAGTTACACTCTTAACTCCATTCGTTTTTACCGGTAATCCCCTTTTTTCCTCACAATTTTACTTCAACTTAGCTTTCAAATTCTAGCAAAAGAATATCTACGCCATTCACAAAATCCCAATTTTGTTTCTTTTTCTTTCGATGCTCTTTGATTTGCTACTCCCAAATTCTCAGTTAGGGTGAGCATTCCTAGTCAATTGACGGTTGCTCTGCCTTTAAACATTATTTTAGTGAAGTAGGATTTTTTTTTTCCATATATACATAAAATACCATGAAGTAAGAGAATTTGGTGAATTCATCTTTACACTTCTTTTATCAATTTCGGGGAAAAATTGTTTTTTCATTTATGGTTGTAATTCTCACTCTCTCGGCTCCCACTATCTTCCTAGCAAAAAAGAAATAAAAAAAAATCCCTTGCTGTCTCCGTTACTCTCTTGCAACTCGCTGGCCTCCGATTCCTGTTTACGACAATCTCTTAATTGATTTCTTTGTTAAATATCTTCCCCTGTATCCCTTCAAGTGGCAGGCTAGGGGTCTTAAAGGATTCTAAGATCTCATAGGAAAGACTTATTTCCTGGATCTCCATAGCTGCTGTGAAAGAGCTTGTTTTGGTCCCTGTCTCGCATGATGCCGAAGAAGGGAAGAATTAAGGGAATGGTACGGGCAGGAATCTAACACCCAGAATCTACGCCTTCATTTTTGGTATTAAGCTGAATTTGGTTTGACTTGCAATTTCTCAGTTCCTCAAAGTCACGGTTTTGTATTCTCTTGCTTCTGACATTTGTGAGGTCTACTAGATCGAATCTATTTCTATTGGTTTTAGTGTTCTTTCTGATATGCATATGCGCTGGAATAATGCCCAATTGCCCATATTCTAAAGCTTCAGTTTTTAATTTTATTCTTGAGGACCCAGTATGTCTTGATATGCAGTTGTAGTGTTTCTGTTGTGTAAGATTTAAAATTGGGTTTTGTGGGCATTTAAATCCTGATATTTGATGGATAATTCGGCGTTTCCTTTTCTTTTTAATAAAATTAAGCTTTTTTATCTAGGACAAGCTGAAAATTGATGATCCAAAACTAAACCAGATTGACTTCGGAAGGGGCTAGTTTGGTATTGCTGTATTTTTAGGTCTGGTTGTATTATATTTTTGGGGAACCAATTTCATTGTTTTATTGTTCGGGCTTTGATGATGCACTAATAACCAGTGAATTTGAGAGGCTTGCTCCGGCATTTGTTGCTGGAGCTGCAGTACATTCTCCATCATTGCCTCCAACAGCACTGGTTGTACAGGTAGTACCTTTTAATCTGAGTTTCCCTTGTTGATACTGATTTATACATTAACTAATTACCTTAAAATTGTATGCTTGTATAAAATAAGTTCGAAGGTTACAATATTGTTATCTACTTATCTTTCTCTTTCTCTAAGGCATCAGTAGATTGGATTCCGCCTTTTTAATGAACATGTAGAACATTACTGTCTAAATCGAAAACCTGAATTTTGTTTACGGTATCGACTTACAATATTGAATGGATTGATGCTCTTAAGTGGCTGGCTAGGGCATTAGAGTCTTATAGATCATCCATCATTGCCTTTGGCAAACACTTCAGTAGTATGACCATGTAATGTAACATAATTAGAAGCGCTGCTAAATCTTTTATTCTGATACATGGACAATAAGAAACTGGAGAAATACTTAAGCTTTTAATAATTATTTTTCTGTAATATTAGTTCCTTCATGGATTTTTAGTATCCCCTTTACTCGTATCACCACAAATTTTGCTGCACATTTGGTGCAGTAGATATTGAGGGTTCTCTTTCATTACTATCAATATACTCTCTCTTTTATTATTATAATTGGTTTAACATGTAGGATCATCAAGGAATCTCCAATGTAGCACCAGCTGATGCGCCACTGCGCTCCCTTCCAATTCCTAAATCAGTTGGAAATCCTGAAATCAATGAAAGCAATAGTTCCATGGATGCAAGAATCCATGATTATATCAGCAATCTCCGTTTCTGTATATCTCCAACAGCATTTTTCCAGGTTGGGTTGGCAATAATTACTTTTCTATGAATGCAGCAGAAAAGAGGTTTTGCTGCTAGATGGAATTTCGATTCTATTTCTACTGCAGGTTAACACTCTTGCTGTTGAGAAGTTGTACTCACTCGCTGGAGATTGGGCATGCTTAGGTCCTGATACTTTGCTATTTGATATATGCTGCGGGACAAGAACAATTGGCCTGACTTTAGCGCATCGAGTTGGTATGGTAATAATCACTATTTATGCTTCTTTCTTCTTTCTTGCTCACAGGTGTTGTATTTGGGAAATTCATTGGTCAGTATGCAACGGGTTCAATTTTTCTAGTTTTCATCTCTGGAAAGTGATATGTATGATTTAAAGACTACTCTTGCGAAGGATAAATGAAATTTTCATACAAAACATGGCTAATTTTCCTCAATCTTTGTGAATCAACAGCTTATTCCTCAAAATTTCCTATTTTCTTTTCAAATAATTGAGCCTGATTTAGTTAGGGATTTTGCCACGTGATTGGCATTGAAATGAATGCTTCTGCAGTATCTGATGCAATAGGAATGCTGAGATTAATGGCATAAAAAATTGTAAATTTATATGTGCAAAGTTGAGATGATAATTTTTATTTTCAGATCTGGTTGAATTAAATTATGGCTACTGGCAAGAAATTCTGCGAGAAATTTCTAGTTAGTATCATGTTTCATGGCACGGAGAAAAGTTTATCTCTAATGGAAATCTTTTCAATTGGATTTAATTGGTTAACGTGACATTACAAATTTTGTATGTTGGCTAATAATATGTGAGGCAACACGCAGAAGATGTGATGGGATCTCTGTTAAAAGAGAACCTGAATGTGCCTAAGGAACAAGTTGGTGGTCCTAATACCTCTGGAAGCAGCATCAGAAAAGTTTCTGAGGGAAGCGCATGTCATGAGCCTGAAAATGGTGAAAGAGCAGCAGAGTGTTCAGAAATTGACCAGCAAGAAGTTGGAAGTGGGTTTCAGAAGGATAACAGTTCTGAAAATGGGAACACTTGTAATGATTGCTCTATTCCAGTTGTAAGAAGTTGGAAGTGGGTTTCATTGTTCTTAATTAAATTACAATCAAATGTAAGCGTACTATGAATTATGAGTAGAGTGTACCATTGTAATGATTGCTCTATTCCACCAAACGTTACAAAACTAGTACAATCTATTGCATTCGGGAAAGAAAAGAATGCACAAAATGATTAGGACAAAATAAATGGGCATAAAGTGAGATATATATTGATACCGTGTGAAGAGTATTACTTTGTTGTTCTTGGGCATGACTTACTAGACCTCGCTCACAAGTCCTCTAATTGAATTTCCATGTAGCTTTTTTTGGTTTGAAAAATCACTACCTAATTTAATTTATTAATACAATAAAAATGTGAATAATTTAAAAGGTATGTTCCTTAATTTAATAATTTGGAAGTTATACCATAATATTAGTGAGTGTGATCAATTATTACCATCTAAAATGACAAAATTTAGAGATAAAATATTCTCAAGTGCTCATTAAGGTGATCAAATTGTCTACCTGCATGTTCTAAATTGAAATCAGCATGTGTATAGAACTCATCTGTCTCATTTGACTAAAGTGACAAAGGATTCAATGGTGCAATGCAATTGATCTTAACTATCAGTCCACAAGAGAAAAAGTGTGAGTCCTAAAGTAAACTCAATTGATTATTCAAGAACATCAAATAACTTATGACCATTAAATTAATCTCAACTCACTCATGAATTAATCTCATAACACAAATAGCTATATATGATNTCATAACACAAATAGTTATATATGACTACTGAAGTATAATCCTAACTCACTCCTAAATAAATCTCATAACATAAATAGTTATATTTGACGACTAAAGTAAATAATTTTAAATCACATAACCTTAATTGTCATAGAATTACGGTTTAGGATATTTATGTTTTGGTTGTAAAAAAATATTTCAAAAAATAAAACATAATAACTATTGAAAAGGATAACAATTATTACCAAACCATTTATAAAACAAGTTAGTTGAATAGAGAAATTTTCTTTTGGATTAGTTAAATACAAAAAATTGAAACAAATTAGTCCATTGTCTTCTATTTTCTTTTAAAAAAAATTTTGCTTGCCTTCCTCTCCATCTTGTTCTTCTTCACGTTACTACAAGGAATATCACTGATTTTTTTTTACTCTTTCTTCTTTCCTATACACAAAAATTTAGAAACTAGTTAAGCTATACAAGAGCAAAAGGCAAAGCTAATTGTAAGATAATTACCAACGAATTCCTGAACCCAAATAATTTAGGAAGGTCATACCCTTTAACAACCTAAGAAGAATAAAGAAAGATCCATGCTTAGATCTTCCTAGCTTGAACACCAAGGAGATCAAGCAAGATTTGCAGAGACTTTTCAACTTCTTTCATCAAGTTCGAAGAGAAGATTACACTCCAGACCAATCTTAAACATCATTAAAAACATCCGACAATCAACTTCTATATATGAAGCTTGATTGCTGCAAAAAATTTTCAATTTCTTCATCAAATGCAAGGATAGACGCCCCTTCACAACTTGCAAATTTTCAGATCCTCAACTTCCTACTTCATCAAGTTTGAGAGAAAAAGACCTCCTTGCATATGAAGAATAAATCCGAAGTTCTCAAATTTTCAACTTCTTCCTTCAACAGAAGAATATTTATGACGACTCTAAAACATTCTAATTGAAAAGTCTACACTAGAGGATAAAATAATTTATTGTAAAGAGTAGATACAAGAGACTGTCCCAATTTTTTGAAAGTAAGTACCGAGGATTGAAATGACAGTTGTGGCTATAGTCGCAATCATTGTTGCATTCCAAGAATTGCGAGAAAATGGNTTGAAGCAGCCAAATCAAATTGCAAAAGATTGTCTTCTAGTTGATGTCCGATGCCCAATATGATCTCCTCAATAGATTTGCTAGAGAAATTGAAATGGAATATTAGAGTTCTTGAGTTTTAGTCATTTAATTGGGCCCATTTTTAAATATCCAAAATTTTGGCCTAAATCTAAATTTCAACAAAACCAGCTTACCCCACTAATTCACCTCCACCTTGTCCTCCTTTCATTGGCTAGCTACTATTTTGTCAGTTGGGGTATTTGTGCCACTTTTGGCAACCAAGAAGCACCCATTTGTATGATTTTTGATTATTTAGAACCATAAGATGTTTTTCTATGTCATGTAAAATTTTAGGGTCAAATCGCATTGGCATGCATTCCTATATTTTTTTACAATTTTCCCCTATTTTATGTTTTGTGTTTTGTCTTTGCTGTTCTATTTTTCTTTATTTTGCCTTGTGTTTACTTGCTGTCCTTTCTTCCTTTTTAAAACCATTTGCATGCTAATTAAGAGTGTATATTCATTGCCCTGTTTAACTAAATGTTGTTGCCTTACTTTGCATGACATTTTTATTGTTTTATTTTGACTCTTAATGGCTGCCACATGTGCTTTAGTATTGTATACATTTTCACTATAAGTTGACATGTTCCTTGCTTTATCTTATCATTTATTGTGATGTGTTGTGACTGCTCAATCGCTTATGCATATGTGACCTTTAATTTCTTATTTTGAGCCAACTAATGTGTGTTCCATATGAGAGGGAGTCATAATCATTGGGCTATTAGCAAAACCCTAAGACGATTTGGAGGCTCGAAGAGCTTTTGTTTATTTTGATTACATTTTTCAATTATGTACCCCTCTCTTATTGGACAAGGACAAGTGTTGTAATATTTAAAATCATACATATGCATAGCATTTAGGAATGTGATTGTTCGCTTAATATCCATAGGCCCCTTACCTATCATGGAGGGATAGGGCGATCTATCTGCATATCAGGTGGCGCACCCTATCGTTCCTAGGTAAGGACAAGTGCTACCTCGAAGGGTGTCATATGCGAGGAATAGGCGGAAAGATTTAGGGCACGTTAGTTGCATGCATTTCATGTTTAAATTTGCTGTTAGTATTCTTATTTACTTTTATAGTTTATTATTCAAGGGATGAATAAAGTACATTTTTGACCTCCAGGATACAAGAAGGAAGACAAACAGGGAATGTGAATCAAGTCTCCAATATAAACCACAATCAATCCATGGAACCACCTCTGGAAATGACATCACGACAGTATCAACAATTGATTCACTTACTTCAAACCCAATTGTCACAAGCTACTATACCTGATGTGGACAATTTTGTAGAGTCAATCCCCAATGGTATGATTCTTTTTGCAATTAATGCAAATCCTGTTGTTAATTCCAACTCTTGGATCATTGATTCAAGAGCAACATCACACATCTGACTATACACTATGTCTAATAGACCAGGAAATTCATCGACCCAGTACTGCCGCCACTATGATTTTTGGAGTTGTTGGATCCGGTCAAAGCTAGGAAAGTGGTTTTTCTCCCTTCTAACTGTGCAGTCTTAGCTGTTGAGATTGTTGGGTCTCCTTCCTCGCTTTCCCATTTTCTCACTTATATATGCTGGTTTTCAAAAACACCTATTTCCTAAACTCTCAACAACTTCATCCGTTTGGTTTCCAATTTTTCTATTCTTGATGAGTAGAAAAAGTTAGTGGATTTTGGTGGAATTTTTTGGTGTGTTCTTTTTGTTTGAGTTCTGGTAAAATTATAGGCTTCGGTTTGAGATCGGTGAGTGTTTTCTTCGCATTTGAGTGTTATGGTCTATGCTGGTTATTGTATTTTGAGTAAAACCTCATTTTGGTCCCTGAAAGATAGGTTCGGAGACACTTTAGTCCCTGAAAGATTTTTACGAACACTTTGGTCCCTGAAAGATCAATCCGTTACCCATTTTAGTCCCCCGCTTATCTCTATTAGTGGGACTTGACGAAAATCGACACGTGGCACGTTAAGTGCCTATGTGTTCGTCAAATACTAAGGTGGCAAGCTGACTAGGCATGGAAGTGGGCTGGTGGCATGGTAATAAGGTAGACGACGTCATTCTGGGCGCAGAGGAGAAGAACACCATCATGCCCAGCACTCTGCAAATTCGAAATCCCTCATCTCATCAAAGGCTGAAATGCGAAATCCCTGAAGCACCGAAATCCCCCCAAAATTGAGCAGCCATTTTTGCATTTCTTGGTGGGTGCGATAAAAGATATCCCCAATTTGGAACCCTAAATCTTCTAGCATCCCTTTCTGGATTTCCCCAATTCTGGATTTCCCCAAATTGACGAACATGTTTGTTTTCTCGAAGGCTGAACATTTGTTTCTTTTCCTTTTTTGTGTGTGTGCTGGAAGAATCGGTATGTTGTATAAATTGCAATGCAAGATGAAGCTATTTTTTCTTCAATTGCATTTACCAGTTAATATCATAAATTAGTTCAAGTTATTTTATTCCAAGAATAAGAGCAGATGAACTACAAATAAATTACTATTACTCTTCACGATATGAAACTCATTAGCTTTTGTAAATTAATATAATTTGTCTTTATTTCCCTTTAAAGCATGAAGCTTTACCAGACAGGGTAGTGAAATTTGAAATGAGTTTGGGAATGCGGAACTTGACTTGAACCTGGTACTTCCGTAATAGAAGCAATAGAATGGTTGATGTGTAGCTTGACTTGAGGTAGATTATTATTTTTTTGATGTTTTTTTTTGGGTTTAAGAAGTTGTAATGGTTTTGGGTTGAATAGAATCATTCTTAGGTTGATCTCTTTTAAGCTGGCATGTCTTAGGATAAATCTAGTTTCATACCAATAAAAGTCTATGGTTTTCTCCTTTCTATATGCAGGGAATCTTGATTCCTTGGTGTTGTTCTCATGAGCTTTCATTATTATTTCTTGAAGCAATTCAGTACCAGGAGCAATTTCTAGCTAGTAAATGTGAAAGTATTAAATTTACACTTGGTTCTTGTGAAATTCAGAATCAGTCTGCCAATAAAGAATAAAGGAAACGATGGCAAATTAAGTTAATATTCTCAGCATATATTTGTATCAGTTTTTGGAGGAGTCGTCCTTATTTTCTGTGTGTGTCCTTTAAGATGAATCAGATTATTTAATTACAAAACAAAAGGGTTAAAAAAATGATTTCGAAAAATCATTAATATCAATGCAGACTTTCAGAATAACTATGATGGATACCATGTTTGATTGGACAAGTTGATTTTTACATAATGTAGAATAATACAATATACTGACCCTATGTTTTGCATGAAAGCAGGAAAATCCCTAGATGTTATGTGTACTTGGATGAGTTATTCCCTATGTTTTGATTGAGCTGAATATATTGCCCCAGAAAATGGAAGAATTTGTCATTCCTTGTTGAATTCATCTGTTTATGACATGTACATGTTTCTTCATTATTTATTTAGAGATATTAAGCTTTTCTAAGTTGCTTTCTGTTTTTGAATTCATGTGCAGAATGACAACATGATGAGGATTTTCTTTATACCTTGTCTCTTCCCATTAAAATAATGCCTCCATGAGGGTTTAACAAGTTTGAATTAAAGATTTGTTATAGATTCTACTTGATGAACTCTGTTGTTTTAAAATTTTCTTTAATAACCTAGTATACTATATTTTAGCAAAATAACATGAGGTCAAATATGAGAATTGAGTAAAAAATTACAATTTATTTGTTGAACAACCACAGTGTAGTTGTTGCTAAGTAATAATTGCATGACCATAAAAAGTGAAATATGAGAATCTGTATTGCTTCACTTGTTTTGTTAGACATTTTAAATTATATGGTATAAAATTAAATTAGGTATGCAATGCATGCCGATACGAACTTTAACATTTTATATGACCCATAATAGGTAAAGCATATATGTTTAACATGTATTTTTCTTTTGGTTGGACATCATAGGTTTTGATGAAATGATCATTGAGGATGAAGGATTCCCTAAACGACATTATGTGATGGTTGATGGTGAAGCATTCACTCCGGCAAGCCATGGACAACATATCCATGAAGGCAGCTCTAGTGGGTCAAGCTTAAAAAGCAATACATATGCTATATCTGACCATAATAGCCCCTATGTATGCGGTTGTAATGAAAGGGTGATAAAGCTGATTTCGAAGACGAATAAAAACCCAAATCGGCCATTTTGGCGTTGTCCACGTTACAAGGTTTGATGGGAATATAATTGTGGATTACATATTTACTCAATTTAAAAGGCTTGTCATTTACATTTCTCAAATTCTTATTTTAACTCATGGTCAACATCTTTACATGTAGAATGAAGACTTATGTTGTAGATTCTTTCAATGGGTCGAGAACTATGAAGGGATGGATAGAAGAACCCCTAAGTCATACACAACTAATGAGAAAAAGGTGGTGAAGATGCAGAAGACAATTAAGCGTCTTGAAAGTGAAAATAGGAAATTGAAAATAACATGTGGTTTGTTGGCTGTTTTTGTGTTGATTGTGTTATTTGTAAAATAAAGCAAATCATCAGTTGTAATGTATTATCTCCTGCTGAGTTCATAAACTTATTAGAATGTAAATGTTGTTTACTAGATTGTATATTTCAAACAGTTTGTGCATCAATACATTAGTGCATTGTTGCAAATATCCACATTTTGTTATGTAAACAAGAAGGTGTGGATTATGTTTTTTGTGGAAATAGTTGACCTGGAAAATTTCAAAAGAGACCAAGATTTCAGCTAACAAAATAAGGCATGCCCACTGGATTAAATTAAAATGCCTAACCAACCAAGAATTCCAATTAGAATCCTCATCACCTGTGCATTTTCTAAGATAAGAATCTAATCAAAATAAACAACCCACCAAACAGTCTTCTCAAACTAGTAAAAAACAGTGTGTTGCACCTAATAAAGCAATGTCTGTATGAACATTGTCACAATAATGGCACAGGGCAACATCAGCAAATAAGTTGGATTGTCATATAATTATGTGTAACAAATCAGCAGCCAACATCTGTCAATAAGTGAAATAATGGTCCCTAAAATAGATGCTCATTGATTTACAACCATTTCTACAAAATAGATTAATTTCTTTTCACATAAATATGTCAAGCTAATTACATATGCACAACAAAATATAAGCAGCACAGTTTGCAGCAACAGTCACACATTAGACAACAGTTTTTCTTCCCCTTTCCTAGAGCGTTCAGTAGAAAGGTATGCTGAGAATCTTTATCTAGTAGCGGTGGTTGCTGCTTGGATGGTATTTGTAGTCACTGTCTCCTCATTGCCTGTGGTGTTGCCACGTCGCCTTGATCCCTATGAACAGACGCAAGTTAAATGGAAGGATTTTATATAAAACATATGGTATACAAAAAATCTTGTTAGAGTACTAAAACAAATGACCATGTATGCTGTACCTTTTTCTTCTCCAAGGCTGTCTTCTTCTTGGGGTGTACTTCTTCAGCTTGAGAATTTGGGTCAGGGGGTGGGGGCTTGTGAATCAAGAGGTTGGCTCACTGGGGTCTGTTCATTGGCAGCAGGCTGGTCGGTTGGCTTCTTGGTCTTCTTTCGCCGCTTCCGTGGTTCTACTCCTTTGCAAGTCCTTGTGTTGTGTCCGGTGCCACCACATTTGGAGCATTTAATGTCCCCGTATTTTCTCTTCATCTGGCTATAGTCTTGAGGAACATCATTGACCTTACTTCGATTCTTTTTTGGCCTACCAGATGGTCTCTTGAAAGGAGGAGGATTAATATCGCCACGGTATGTCCTTTGCCAATAATCTTGCCCTGCCAATGGTTGTATAAAAGGCTCGTAAGCTTTTAACCAAGTGCTGGTTAGGTACCAAGCATTAACACCTGTGTCTGGGTCATCATTATTTGATGCGAATGCGGCACAAGCATGTCTACACGGTATACCTGTCAAATCCCAAACCCTACAGGAGCATGTCCCAACTGACAAGTCGACAACCACTTTGTCGGTAGGCCCCCGACTAACCTCATATTTCTGCCCAGCAGAATCTCCGGCCCATTGAGGACACCAGTTGGAGCTTCTCCTCTTCTCGGTTTCAAGGAACGATACTGCCATTGGCACATGCTGACTATTGTACTTTTGGATCTTTAAAAGCATATCTGACTTCTTCCTCATAAGATAACACCGTATTTCTTCAAGCATAGTTAGAATGGGCTTACATCTGAATGTCCGTATTTCCTTGTTGAATTGCTCACACATGTTGTTGGTGATGGCATGATTCTTACTGTAGGTGCTAAAGGATCCTCTAACCCATTTAGTTGGAGCATTCTTCATCAACCACGCATAGGCATGTTGGTCAGTGAGTTTGATATGAGCCATATGCTTGTCAAACTCCCTCATCATAGTTGACATTGCTGCCAAAAACACCAGACATCTAAGTTCTTTGCTCTTCCAAGTCTTACAGAAATTCTTCCAAATATGCATCACACATGACCTGTGAGGAGTTGTAGGACATAGTTCAGCCAGTGCAGGTTCCAAGCCCTATACAGTCAAACATGAAAAATCTATTAGCCCCTGAAGCATTACAACTTATAACAAGTACTAGTAAATGTTTACCTTTTGCTGATCAGATATGAAATTCCAACCGTGTTCTCTTGGATCTCCGATGTCTTCAATCAATCTTGTCAGAAACCATCTCCAGCTGTCCTTGGTCTCAAGATCCACAACAGCATACGCAATTGGGTAGAACGAGTTGTTCCCATCCTGAGCAACTGCAGCCAATAATATCCCGCCATAGTACCCTTTCAGGAAGCACCCATCGAGGCCTATCAGAGGTCTACAGGCAGTCTAGAATCCTGCTTAGCAAGCGTCTAGACAAATGTATAGTTTGGCAAAGTTTGGTGTCAAAGCACCATGTGGTCTGTCAACCGCCAGTTGCACAGTTCCTCTAGGGTCTACTCGTTTCAACTCACCACAGTAGTCCCATAGAGCTGCATACTGTTCTCGCTCTGTTCCTTAAACTAACTTCCTTGCCTTTTTCAATGCCCTTGAGATAGTTCTCTCATTTACATTGACATTGTATTTTCTTTTCACCAAGTTCAGAGCATCAATACCCCTAACTTCTTCTACAAGCTTCTATGCTACCCACTTGGAATTAGCTTGCTTGTTTGAGATCTTCCTGCTTCATGAGTGTGTGTTCATGAAGGTCTTCACCTGAAAGCTTTGTCTCGCATTACTGAAGGAGCAGAAAATCTCCCATTCACAACCATTTATGCATACAGCCCTAGCCCTCTGCTTGTCATTTTTCACCCAAATTATAGGCTTGCCTAGATGAATCGTGTAGTCTTTAACTGCTTCCTTGAATGCACTGATGGTTGAAAATTCCATCCCAAGCTCTAGGTTCACCGCCCCGAAATGTGCTTGTGGATTAAATTGTGGGAACACTTCATCTCTTTCACAACCACTACCCTCTGGTTCGGAGCTGTCCGGAGTGTGCACATCCTCTGTTTCATACCCCTGCCGCTCAAATGGATTAACATATCTCTCCAGTGGGTACTTATTTTTCTGCTTACCACCTCTTCTTATTGGCTGACTAGGATTAGTACTTGTTTCCCCCCCAGGAACGGACATATTATTCTGATACTCCACTGGTGCTGCCTGCGTGTATTCCACATATGTGCTCCCAAGTATTGGTGGTGAACTTCTTGGGCTCTGTTCTGCATCATGGAAGCCATCTTCATCATCTGTGCCACTTGAATCACTTGAGCCATTATCACTGGGATCTTCTTCTTCTTCACCCACATTCTGCCCTTGTGCTTCTTCTTCACTTACATTCTGCCCTAGTTCTTCTTCTTCACCCACATTATGCCCTTGTTCTTCTTCTTCACCCACATTATGCCCTAGTTCTTCTTCTTGACACACATTCTGCCCTACTGTGTCACCCTCATTGTTATCGTTCCCAATACCCTCACACCCATCGCCGGCTTGTGCATGGAATGGCAAACTCAGAATAGGCTCCACCAACTCAGGATCTTCAATGATTGGGTGCTCATAGTAGAACTCAATCTCATCAACCCCCTCTACTGCACCAAACAGTTCTATAACATCTAGGTCACTCTTAAAGGGTCTTAGCCCATCCTCTAGCACTAAACCAGGCACCAACCAGTAACAATTTTCATAAGCAATGTACCCATGCTCACAAAACAGTTGCGTAACAGTTGGAATGGAAACCTTGTCAATATCAACCCAGTCCCATGAATCTTCCTCCCCGTCAACGTATGCAAGAGTTGGTTGACGAACAAACTTTCCACCATGGTGTAGGATGAGGGTTACATAACGATCCATTCTTCAAGCTTCAAAAAATATAAACTGGTCATGACACCAACCAAGTACATAACAGAATATACCAAGCAACATAACTAAATCTGTATTACTAAGTCAATAATAAACAACAAATCACTGAACCAACAAGTAGAGAAAAGAAACAGGGTTCAAAACAATCCCCATATCATCAGCTACTAGAAGACTAAGCAGTCCATCTGGAGGAGATGCAAATTGCAAGGTGCACCACACCCATGGCTTGCGTAAGGTTATAATTAAAATTTTATTGAATTCAATTAAATTCAAATATAATAATTCATTATATAATGATTAATTATTTAAAAGTAACGTGATTCTTATTTAAAAGAGTTTTGTTACTTTTACCATTATTTTTCTCATATATTCTTATCCCTATAGCTTTGATATACATCTTATAATTTAAGTTGAACCCAGCCAAAATTTTGTTTAGATGACGCATTTAATGGTACAGAATTACAAGTTTTAACCTCTTGAAAATGGTTTAAGTTGTGTAGAAAAATCTATATTAGACATAAAATAAAATAAGCGATCAGCCCCCTTAGGATTTCAAACTTGTACAAAAAGTTTTGCCTATGGGAGTTTTGTCCACTATTTGCACAAAAGCCCTATCACATGCAATATAATTTACCTACCCTTTGAGATTTTGAAATTATTCAGCTTACCTCATGTAATTTTAAAATTGTGCAGAAAATTCCCTTCATGATAGAAGTTTGGTAAGAATGGACAAAATCCTAATGTGGAGGATCTTTTACACAAATTTAAAACTCCTAAAGAGTTCATTCACATTACTGCACACATACGGTTGGAACAATCTAATAATGGGTTCAGGTATAATACAGACTTCCAAATGACACCAACACAAAAATCCATATGATACAATAATATTCCAAGCAACAAATCAAGTACATAACAAGTACATAACAAAATATAATAAACAACAAATCACAAAACTAACAAGTCTATAATCACTGGAATCTTTAAAAAATTCAGATTATATAACAAGCACAAAACAGATCATATTCTGAAAATGAGAAACTAGCCTCAGTTCAAAACAACTTCTATCAGTAAATGGGTTCAGGTATGATTAACACAGAAAAGTCTACCTCCAACACAAAACCACTGCAAAATAGACAAATGATTAAATACTCATAGGCTTACCCTAAACAGATGTCAAAAATTTCAATAACATGCACCCAATAATACAGACTTCCAAATGACACAAAGACAAAAATCCATATGATACAATAATATTCCAAGCAACAAATCAAGTACATAACAAGTACATAACAGAATATAATAAACAACAAATCACAAAACCAACAAGTCTGTAATCACTGGAATCTTTAAAAAATTCAGATTATATAACAAGCACAAAACAAATCATATTCTGAAAATGATCTACTAACCAGGCCAATTTCATATTTGCAATGTTAAGCATACTTAATTACACTTACCAGGCCAATTTTAGGACTAGGCAGATCCAGTCACTTCAATACGCCCCCTTTAATCTTTCTACCATCATGAAGCCTTCAACACCACTCAGGAGATCAACTATGCAATAGTTAAAGATCATCTAATTTGGCACAAATTATAACAAAAAAATCAGGTAACTTAACATGAAATTAATCCAATCTATCACACATCAGCTAACACACAATTCTTTCTAACACATGCTTAACTCACACATACTCATTGTCTGCAGCAAAATAATGAAAACCAGAAATATGCATTGAAAATGTGCTATGTTGCTTTATATATTTGGGAATATGAAAGAGTGTAAGACAAATAAAATCTGTCTGAATGTTAAGATACAACCTATCTTTACTAGTGTATTAGGAATGTTAGGATAAAATCTGTCTTTACTAGTGCTTGTGGAATGTTAATCTAAAATTTTTTCAAATGATCTTGTTCACATTTTGTTTGATTGGAGTAGGTTTTTTGGTGTTTGTTGAGACATCTTTTGATTACTGTCAGCTGTTTTGTCCAGAAAAGAAATAAGCATAAATGATTACTTGAAAATAATATAAAAAGGCAATCTGTTTTTCATAGCATATAGACTGTTTCAGAATTCAGAGTGAGAATTCACAAAGAGATTAATACTTGTCAAGAACTAACTCACCCCAAAAGCTTATGCTATTAGGTGAGCACCCAATAATAGTTTTATATCTAACAATACTAATTTTGTTCAATCCACTATAATTTTACAAACCCACAACTTATAGAAGAGAACGTCTTCTCATTGAGAAATAAGCATTATCATAATTTTAAGCAAGACTAAATTATAAATAGTTAAGAAATGTTCACCTATGACTAAATCTTTTCTGGCCAAAGCATTGAACTCCTTGAGGTGTATGTATCCAACAGAGGTTTAACAAATGTTAAGATAAAACCTCTGACACTATAAGTTGGATGACGGCTGCTTTAACCTTTTTTATCCGTTTACCAAACAGAGGAATTAACCTGTTAAGAAAAAACAAAATTTCGGTGACTTCAAAAAATACAGAAGATATTACCAAGACTAGTTCTAATACAACCATAGAGAGTGAAATATTGCAGTGCAATGAGCTCTTCAGCAATTCTTATAGAGCTCAAACATATCACAATTCAGTGTCTACAGTTCAAACATGTGCTCAAACCAACTTTAGGGGGCAAGTATTCATCAAAAGATACCTTCCAAATATCGTAAAAAAATTTCACTATTCTAGCAAGCAAAAACTATTCTATTCGTGGACACTGGACAAGTTAAAAAATGGATTTCATCAACAATTTGTATACACCAGAACATCACCATGTATATTATACTTGGATGAATAAAAAATTATAGCAAAATTTTTTTTTTTTCATCCCTTAAATCATATTTGTAAGTTTAACATTTTATGTTAATACTTGCTCTTAATGTAATAAGTGGAAGCTATTTAAACAATCTCAAACTCAGTGTCAAAATATTATAGAGGATGAAATGGTGCTTTTTTCTCGAGGTACAACCAAAATATTCCTTCAAACAGTTGACTAGAATTGTTTCACATAGCAACAAAAGTTTTTATTCTAAAAGTGGCTCAGGAATTATCTTATCTTTACGCCAATTGCACCTTCAGTAGAATTTACAGGGACCACCACATGACATTAGCAATATTATAAAACATGCTACAGATAACAAACACAAACCAATATCACAGAAAACGTGCAACCCACCAAAATATCACAGAAAAGCACAAGTTCGACAACCCCTGTCCCACCACAACAACCATAACAAAGACACCCCATGTCCACTACTTTCCAAAAGGAACAGCAGCTGGACCACCATAACAAAGACAGACCAATAAAATACTTTCAACTTTGGGAACCAATGTTAAGCCCGGGACCACAACATAAGCTATAAACAACAACGCTATCACACACTAATTAAAATCTTCAAGAACCTGACACAGAAAAGGGAAACCTCACCTCGTCGAGGACGAAGGACCCCTTCCAATTTCACACCATTCACGCCTTTTCCTCCCACTATGAGCGAAGGGACTACGGTAAATATCACAACAGGATGGGTTCTGATTTGGGGGTTAAGTGATTCAGTGACAGAGAGGAATGGAAACCCTGATTTGGAGGTTAGGGTTCCTGTTTGTCAATTTGGGGAAATCCAGGCGAAAGGGATGCTAGAAGAATTAGGGTTCCAAATTGGGGATATCAGTGCTTCAGGGATTTTGCATTTCAGCCTCTGATGAGATGAGGGATTTCGAATTTTCAAAGTGCTGGGCACGATGGTGTTCTTCTCCTCTGCGCCCAGAACGACGTCGTCTATGTTGAGAATGGGCAGGGGTGCGAAACGGCGTCGTCACCCTTATTACCATGCCACCAGCGCACTTCCATGCCTAATCAGCTTGCCACCTCAGTATTTGACGGCCACATAGGCACTTAACGTGCCAAGTGTCGATTTCCGTCAAGT
This sequence comes from Cercis canadensis, assembly GCA_003255065.1. Taxonomy (NCBI): domain Eukaryota; kingdom Viridiplantae; phylum Streptophyta; class Magnoliopsida; order Fabales; family Fabaceae; genus Cercis; species Cercis canadensis. The sequence goes on along the minus strand of QAOA01008219.1, from coordinate 35,588 downwards.
CCCACTAACAAAGATAAGCGGGGGACTACAATGGGTAACAGATTGATCTTTCAGGGACCAAAGTGTCTGTAAAAATCTTTCAGGGACTAAAGTGCCCCCGAACCTATCTTTCAGGGACCAAAATGAGGTTTTACTCTTGTATTTTTATCACTTAATGGCCATATCATCATTTAACATGCCACATGAAATTTCTTGTCTCTTTTCATTAACCAATGCTAACGGAGGATTAATTTGGCTCACAGAATAATGATTCAATGAATAAAGTGACACTAAATATACAACATGGATGAAAGTAACAAGAGGCTAATAATTCAATGACAAAAATTGTATTTTACTCTTTCTTCTTTCCTATACACAAAAATTTAGAAACTAGTTAAGCTATACAAGAGCAAAAGGCAAAGCTAATTGTAAGATACTTACCAACGAATTCCTGAACCCAAATAATTTAGGAAGGTCATACCCTTTAACAACCTAAGAAGAACAAAGAAAGATCCATGCTCAGATCTTCCTAGCTTGAACACCAAGGAGATCAAGCAAGATTTGCAGAGACTTTTCAACTTCTTTCATCAAGTTCGAAGAGAAGATTACACTCAAGACCAATCTTAAACATCATTAAAAACATCCGACAATCAACTTCTATATATGATGCTTGATTGCTGCAGAATTTTTTCAATTTCTTCATCAAATGCAAGGATAGACGCCCTTTCACAACTTGCAAATTTTCAGATCCTCAACTTCCTACTTCATCAAGTTTGAGAGAAAAAGACCTCCTTGCATATGAAGAATAAATCCGAAGTTCTCAAATTTTCAACTTCTTCCTTCAACAGAAGAATATTTATGACGACTCTAAAACATTCTAATTGAAAAGTCTACACTAGAGGATAAAATAATTTATTGTAAAGAGTAGATACAAGAGACTGTCCCAATTTTTTGAAAGTAAGTACCGAGGATTGAAATGACAGTTGTGGCTATAGTCGCAATCATGGTTGCATTCCAAGAATTGCGAGAAAATGGACTGTTAACAAACCGTTATTGAAGAAAAGTATGACAATTGCAATGACCATCAAAACAATTGGAAAGTGCCAATACATAATTTGTTCATTAATTTCCTTTAAACGCAAAATGGTGTGAAGCAAGAAGAAATTAACAATAGCGCTTAAAAGCATTATTATAACCAAAAGAACCCACATGTTTTCTTTTTCTCAAATATAGGAAGAGAATGCGGGAGAAACCATACATGTTTGAGGGTCAAAATCTAGAAACATAAAATCCATAAAGCATATTCAAATCTATAAGAGGTCTAAGAACCACATAAAATAAAAGAGATGCTCTTGGTGAGCATATGTGAGTTGCGCTGGAAGTGACAAAGGATTGATCTGTTACCTTGGCCCTGAATATGATCTATTTTTTTGTGGTTTTTTTCCTGCGTATCCCATTACCGTGAACGAATGCTTCTTCAACCATATTGCTGGAAGTGACGACCGTTTTATTAACTTTGACTTCATTGCAAATGTCTTTTTCTTCTTGATCAAGAAAGATGATGCATCCATTGCAATTGCCTTGGATGTTTCCGAAGTTATTTATTATACCTATGATGTTTATGGCAGAACTTGAAGTGCCATTTTCTTTGGCCATTTTCTTTCGCTAAGCGTGGCGTCTTATAGGAAATGCACGGTGGTTTTATATAGAAGGACTTGGGATTTATTTTTAGGATTTATATATTTGGTACAACATATTTGAAATCCACCAGTAGTCCACCAAAAAATTCCATCTGACTTATCTTATATATCTTTATACTTGTGGTAATTAGCCTATATTCTTTGGCATTGGAGTTTCTATCTCAGTAAAAAGTGTTTGTATTCGTAGGTTCAACTGTGTTCCAGTAATCATTTATGTAATGAGGTTTTTTAGATACTTTTGATATTTATGTAGTATGTCATACTATATGAGAATAATCAATATGTGAATTATACGTGTACAAGTTAACTGTTTTTAAGTTTGTTTAAGAAAAAAAATAAATTATATTTATATCCAATAAAATATAAAAATTATGTATACTTGTTACGTCAGTGTAATATGACATACTCATATAGTATCATAGAATTCCCGTTTATGTGAATACAAAAAAAGAAAGAAAAAAACTGCACTTATATTGAAGCAATAAGTCTTCTTTCGTATTGGTATAAATACATGTTTGTCGTCATGTTTTTTCTGTGATAATTGAAGATATATCATCCATAGACCTACTGCCTTTCTGATCCTAATGCCGGAAAAGGGTTTAATGCTCACATATATTGATTTTTATTTCTCATATACTTATGCACGTAAAGATTTATATTTGGTACACCCTAGATCACATAATCCATCCAACGGTTCATCTAGTCCTCTGCAATTGCCTACTTCACTCCCTCGATTGCTCCCTTCTGACTCTGATGTCTCGCTCCTCTGCTAATTATATGAAGTGATTTCTTTGATAGTGAAAACCCTCTTTCTCTCTAGTTTAGTTTGCATGTTTCACGGTGATGGTCTCCCCCTTCTCTATTTGTTTGTTGTCTGACTATCTCCCTTCATCTTTGCGTCTGCATTCCTCTAATGGAATTTTGTTGGCCAAAACGAAATGCATGTAAAGATAAGAGAGAAAAGTAGTTACAGTAGAGAGTGAGACAGGAAGAAGAGAGAATTTGGTCCACCGATAAAGATAAAGATGAGATACGGGTAAATATTAAAAAATCAATATTTGTCCTAAAATCTATGGCAAAAGAAACAGGGGAACAACCTAATTGGGCTATTTAATCTAATATGTATAAAAAAATTTATGGTATCATATGGATATGTCATACTACACTAATGTAGCAAGTATCTATTATTAAGATGAAATTTTTATATTTTACTAGATACAAAATATAATTTATTCTATTCTCTCAAACAAACTTAAAAATTATTGATCTAAGGTTGTCAACTATAAATACTATTCACATATTGATTGTTCTCGTATGGTATGTCATACTACATTTATATAAAAATATCAAAAACACCTCCATATATTATACATGTTTTTATATATAAAATACTGTTTTATATAGACACACCAGAGATGCAACGGCTTGATGTACCTGCACTTGATTCCTACTTGCACATGTGACCACATTTTGGGATCTAGGGCACATTGCCCATAGACATTCAACCTCTACCAGTAGTGCANTTTCAATTTCTTCATCAAATGCAAGGATAGACGCCCCTTCACAACTTGCAAATTTTCAGATCCTCAACTTCCTACTTCATCAAGTTTGAGAGAAAAAGACCTTGCATATGAAGAATAAATCCGAAGTTCTCAAATTTTCAACTTCTTCCTTCAACAGAAGAATATTTATGACTACTCTAAAACATTCTAATTGAAAAGTCTACACTAGAGGATAAAATAATTTATTGTAAAGAGTAGATACAAGAGACTGTCCCAATTTTTTGAAAGTAAGTACCGAGGATTGAAATGACAGTTGTGGCTATAGTCGCAATCATGGTTGCATTCCAAGAATTGCGAGAAAATGGACTGTTAACAAACCGTTATTGAAGAAAAGTATGACAATTGCAATGACCATCAAAACAATTGGAAAGTGCCAATACATAATTTGTTCATTAATTTCCTTTAAACGCAAAATGGTGTGAAGCAAGAAGAAATTAACAATAGCGCTTAAAAGCATTATTATAACCAAAAGAACCCACATGTTTTCTTTTTCTCAAATATAGGAAGAGAATGCGGGAGAAACCATACATGTTTGAGGGTCAAAATCTAGAAACATAAAATCCATAAAGCATATTCAAATCTATAAGAGGTCTAAGAACCACATAAAATAAAAGAGATGCTCTTGGTGAGCATATGTGAGTTGCGCTGGAAGTGACAAAGGATTGATCTGTTACCTTGGCCCTGAATATGATCTATTTTTTTGTGGTTTTTTTCCTGCGTATCCCATTACCGTGAACGAATGCTTCTTCAACCATATTGCTGGAAGTGACGACCGTTTTATTAACTTTGACTTCATTGCAAATGTCTTTTTCTTCTTGATCAAGAAAGATGATGCATCCATTGCAATTGCCTTGGATGTTTCCGAAGTTATTTATTATACCTATGATGTTTATGGCAGAACTTGAAGTGCCATTTTCTTTGGCCATTTTCTTTCGCTAAGCGTGGCGTCTTATAGGAAATGCACGGTGGTTTTATATAGAAGGACTTGGGATTTATTTTTAGGATTTATATATTTGGTACAACATATTTGAAATCCACCAGTAGTCCACCAAAAAATTCCATCTGACTTATCTTATATATCTTTATACTTGTGGTAATTAGCCTATATTCTTTGGCATTGGAGTTTCTATCTCAGTAAAAAGTGTTTGTATTCGTAGGTTCAACTGTGTTCCAGTAATCATTTATGTAATGAGGTTTTTTAGATACTTTTGATATTTATGTAGTATGTCATACTATATGAGAATAATCAATATGTGAATTATATGTGTACAAGTTAACTGTTTTTAAGTTTGTTTAAGAAAAAAAGATAAATTATATTTATATCCAATAAAATATAAAAATTATGTATACTTGTTACGTCAGTGTAATATGACATACTCATATAGTATCATAGAATTCCCGTTTATGTGAATACAAAAAAAGAAAGAAAAAAACTGCACTTATATTGAAGCAATAAGTCTTCTTTCGTATTGGTATAAATACATGTTTGTCGTCATGTTTTTTCTGTGATAATTGAAGATATATCATCCATAGACCTACTGCCTTTCTGATCCTAATGCCGGAAAAGGGTTTAATGCTCACTTATATTGATTTTTATTTCTCATATACTTATGCACGTAAAGATTTATATTTGGTACACCCTAGATCACATAATCCATCCAACGGTTCATCTAGTCCTCTGCAATTGCCTACTTCACTCCCTCGATTGCTCCCTTCTGACTCTGATGTCTCGCTCCTCTGCTAATTATATGAAGTGATTTCTTTGATAGTGAAAACCCTCTTTCTCTCTAGTTTAGTTTGCATGTTTCACGGTGATGGTCTCCCCCTTCTCTATTTGTTTGTTGTCTGACTATCTCCCTTCATCTTTGCGTCTGCATTCCTCTAATGGAATTTTGTTGGCCAAAACGAAATGCATGTAAAGATAAGAGAGAAAAGTAGTTACAGTAGAGAGTGAGACAGGAAGAAGAGAGAATTTGGTCCACCGATAAAGATAAAGATGAGATACGGGTAAATATTAAAAAATCAATATTTGTCCTAAAATCTATGGCAAAAGAAACAGGGGAACAACCTAATTGGGCTATTTAATCTAATATGTATAAAAAAATTTATGGTATCATATGGATATGTCATACTACACTAATGTAGCAAGTATCTATTATTAAGATGAAATTTTTATATTTTACTAGATACAAAATATAATTTATTCTATTCTCTCAAACAAACTTAAAAATTATTGATCTAAGGTTGTCAACTATAAATACTATTCACATATTGATTGTTCTCGTATGGTATGTCATAATACATTTATATAAAAATATCAAAAACACCTCCATATATTATACATGTTTTTATATATAAAATACTGTTTTATATAGACACACCAGAGATGCAACGGCTTGATGTACCTGCACTTGATTCCTACTTGCACATGTGACCACATTTTGGGATCTAGGGCACATTGCCCATAGACATTCAACCTCTACCAGTAGTGCACCAAAAAATGCCATGTGCCTTAGTTTTAATTTTTATCTAACGTTCACTAACACTCCTTTTTTAATTCTTAAATTAAAATGAAATAAAATAAAAAATATTCCGTCTCCACTCCCTTTCGTGCAAGTTTCCATGTCCATCAAACTCAAACAGCATCACCGTCCATCTCCACCGACCACCAAAGCAACCATAATCAACAGCATGGTGATCCAACATTAATGCCTCCCACAGCCTCAGGACTTGTGGAGCCGCACTCACTACTGGGTGAGGCTACCTGCTATCCATGCCCATTTTCTTTTCCTTTTGTAGCCCTTTCATTCAGTTTCAAATGCTTGAAATGTCAAGAATTGATTCAATCTAAAAGCTTAAGGTGTTAAGTGAAGGTCTATGAATGATTTTATATCTAATATGCTACTCCAAGCGAAAGTCCATTTGGCTTGAAGCACATGAACAAAACATAGGATTACTAATATCTTATATCGAGAAAGTGGGGTAGAAATATTTGATCTCTTGAACACTTGATTAAAAAAGTTTTGATATTATGTCAAGAACCAATTCAACTCAAAAATTTAAGTTATTCGGTGAAGGCCCATGATTTATATCTAACATGTAAGAGGTTCACTCTCAGCGATCGAGTATTAGCAGCAGCCTTTAGTGCTTCAATTTTTCAACAGCAATCGGCAAGTGGTCCAACCTTTGGTCACCGTTAAGAGATAAACGGAGCATTTGGTGAATGCTTGAAAAACGGTGTCTTTTTCCTTTTGTAGCCCTTTCATTCAGTTTCAAATGCTTGAAATGTTAAGAATTGATTCAATCTAAAAGCTTAAGGTGTTAAGTGAAGGTCTATGAATGATTTTATATCTAATATGCCACTGCAAGCGAAAGTCCATTTGGCTTGAAGCACATGAACAAAACACAGGATTACTAATATCTTATATCGAGAAAGTGGGGTAGAAATATTTGATCTCTTGAACACTTGATTAAAGAAGCTCTGATATCATGTCAAGAACCAATTCAACTCAAAAATTTAAGTTATTCGGTGAAGGCCCATGATTTATATCTAACATGTAAGAGGTTCACTCTCAGCGATCGAGTATCAGCAGCAGCCTTTAGTGCTTCAATTTTTCAACAGCAATCGGCAAGTGGTCCAACCTTTGGTCACCATTAAGAGATAAACGGAGCATTTGGTGAATGCTTGAAAAACGGTGTCAACCAGGTTAGAATAAAACTAAAAATAAGATAGATGGCATTTTTTGGTGCATGCTGGTAGAATTTAAATGTCCATTGCCTTATTTTTAATGTCTTCATGTGTTTCGTCTCGATCAATGGTTACTAAACTAATACTCTACCTAGCCTAGAGAGCAAATGCTACACTATGAAGTGCTCTGCTCCCATTTTGCATACCTCAAACGAGATAAAAGGACTTGGAAAATCGTTCTGTCCCCTTTGATAGAAGCAAAAGTTGACAATGTATTTCATGGAACTGTGTGCACCTCAAATGGACAAAACTTGCAAATGGTTCAACATTTTAAGGTGCAGTTTAGTGCTGATAAGAGTCTGAGTTGAAGGAATTTATCAATCGTTAATCTTCTTTATGGTAGGTACAGTGAACACTATTTTTAGTAGATAGATTAAGATTACCTGACACTTAATCCATAATCTGAAAATAACCCAAAGACACATAAACAACCTATAGGGTTAGCTACTTTTTGTGTCTAGGAGGGAAATAACTGTATTTTCAAGTGTAAATGGAGCAACTACACTATATATATAAGGAGAGAGTTAAGGCCTCTCCTTGTATTAATTATACGGGCTAACCTATCCATTATGGAAAGCACATAAACAAGGTCCATACTCACAAAAGTCCACATAGGATTTAATACTCAAATAAGCCCAATAACACAAGCAATCACAATGGGCTATAAACAACATGCTCCATTAAATTTAAAACTAATATCAATGAGTTTTATCATAAATTACACGGGTATTGGTATGAATTTCATACTCAGTATGGTACAAAATGCAAAAATGGCAATTTTTTTTTTTAAAAAATGAGGTATGGATATGCCACATCATATGTGTGTGTGTCTATATATATATATATATATATATCATACAAAGATGAGTTCTTTTTATTGCAGGAGTTGAAGCCATATAATTACCTTACAAGTAGTTGGAAAAACTAGTTTCAACCAGCAAATTATGTCATATTCCTTCAATTCAGTAAAAAATAGGGAGGTTGGGTTTGTGAAGGATCAAAGCTGATGGAAGAGAAGAAAATAAGTGTAAAACAAGGTCCAAATGAGAGTTTTAGTCATTTCAAAATGTGCCAATTTTTCTTTTCAAAAAGAAGACATTGTGATAAGTTTCTTCCTTTGATACGAGTTTTAAGTTTCTGATACGTCTCGAAAACGGGTGCAACACTGATTTTGAAGTATCGGTGCAACATAGGTTTTATGTAAAATCTCTAACTTACTTGTCCACATAGGAAATTTCTAAGATGAGTTGCATGCTATTCGAAAGAAAATATAGTCTTGGACGACTAAAAAATGTGAAGAAACACTACAAGAAAATTCCCCATTTTCTCATGGAACAAATCCGTGAGAAATGATGGAAAATTCCGTGAGAAAAAGGTGTTCTCACGAACTTTCTCACAAACTTCAAGGTGCGAGAAAAATAGGCGTGACAAATACCTTTTCTCATGGAAAAATTGCTCCATGAGAACTTTCTCATGACTTTTCTCGCAAATAAACATTTGTTATGCGTGAGAAACTCTCACGTGAAAGTCATTGTTTTTCTCATGGATATGATCCGTGAGAAAGTTCTCATGGAAAGGATCCGTGAGAAACTCCTTTATAAATAATTTTTTTTATTTGTGGATTTTTTTTCTCAAATAACTATTTATTTTTTCTAAACATTTAATAAAATTAATAAACAAAATTAGATGAAATATAATTAAATTTTATAAATAAAATTTAATTACATTAAAAAAATACAACAGAAGTCCTCAGTTGAGCACTAGTCCTCCTCATCTGTCCTGAACTCCTCAGTTGCGTCATCCTCAGCGGCAGGCTGTGGGGCCGAACCAAATCTTGGACGCTGGTGCTGCTATAGTAACTATCCCAGCATAAAGGCAAGCACATTGGGTGATATGCCATTTGCATCCAATGCCTAGGCCACTTGGCAAAGGTGAGTCATTTCCTGTTGCAAGTTGGCCATCTGGGACAACACCTCAGACATCTGAGGATTCGGCTGCTGGGAGGGCTGGGTAGGGTATAAGTTGACGGATTCCAAAACACCGACCTCAGAGCCCATGCCGTAAACCCGGCCCTTCTTGTTCTTCCCACCAACAACATTGAGCCATAGCTCAGTGTCGTCGGCAAAAGAAGAAGAGGACCTAGCCTAGCTCTTAGACCGACATCTCTCAAACTCAATCTGCATAGATAAAATAATTAAGTTAGTAATAGAATTAATACATGTAACTCACTTAAAGAATTAAGGACAAATTTAATACTTATATAGATAGACTCCGTTAATTGATGTACCCAGCCCTTAGTAGAGTGTTGTGTAAAACTCTAACGCAAGTGCACATTATCGTTTTCAAGTAATAAAATGAGAGTTATTTATCGTTCCCACGAGGACTAATGTTATCAATTAGCGAAGTTGGGTTAATCTCAATTTTATCTAATCAACGAGTAATGAGAATTTCAAGATAGAGCTTTGAATAAACTGAAAATAAGTAAGAAAGATAAAATGATGAATTAATCAAGAGCGAAAAGCCTAGGGTTCCGATTTCATCCTAATTAATCCCGGTTTTCATTCCTCATGTTATTAATATCGATTTATCTTCCTAATTGTTAGTCAAGATTCCCTAATTCATTCACTAGCCTCTCCCAAGGTTTGGTGAAAATATCCCTAATTACTAATCATGTATATTCCTATACGAGTTACAATAATTACGAATTCATTAGGTTCTATGGATCCTTTAATTAACTACACAGGCCATTGAGGTATATTCTTATCCTACATGCAGCCTATGGTATTTATCACAAGGAACTAGAGACACAAATCTTCTTCCAGTCTCATTGTGATTAACTACTTAACTAATTAATGGCCAGTTAGTTAGAAACATTAAGAATGGGGATGAACACTCAAATAGAAAAGATAAACCTCAAATTAATTTCACAAGAACTAGAACTGTTCATAATTAGGCTACATCGTAACCCTAAATAAAAGATTAGTTCATAGCAGAATATAAGAATATGGTAAAGAAAAATCTAGACATAGTTGAGAGGGAAGAAGAATGAAACTCAATGATGAAGTCCAAGCTAGCTTCCGCCAATCTCATCTTCAATCCTTGTTTTGCCTCCATTTTGCTCTTCAAGACGTCCAGATTCAAAGTCCCTAAGAAATCCTAAAAGTCCCTATTTATACTTCTTAGCAAAAGCCCTCAAAAAACTAGGAAACAAAATCATGTTTTTAGGAAATCTTGCTTGGGTGTTGCTGCTCTTAAGTTTGGGCCCAACAACCCTTACTTTCTGTAGAAATACCAAATTCTTTACAAAACAAGCACTGCTGCTCTTGTTGTTGAGCGATGCAGCACTTGCTCTTGGGTTAGAGAGGTTAAAACATGGGCTTGGGCACTGCGGCTCTTCTTTTCGGGCATAGCAGCGCTTGTTCTCTGGTTGCAAGGCTGAAAAATGGGACTCGGGCGTTGCTGCTCTTCTTTTCGGGCACAATAGCTCTTGAGCTCTGTTAGGAGGTTTTCATTTCGAAGCTACAGGAGCAGAAGCTCTTGGTTTCGAAGGCAGCAGCCCTTGCTTTCTGTCCCAGTCTTCCCAAATTGCTATTTCCTCACTTCAACACATGAAACCCATGAATTTCAACTCAAACCTACAAATTAACAAAAGCAAACCATTAAATGGTAATAAATCTCAATAAACAAACAAATAATTAAGTGAAAGATACCTAAAGAATGGATATAAAACCCACTCAACATAGAGCTGTGCTGGAGGTAATGGAAAACCTCTAAAGCGTTGAGCTCTCTGTCCAACTCCTTTGTCTACAAAAAAATATAAATTGTTAGGAAACATAAATTGACATATCTAAAAAAAATAACGTTATTAAATAAAAAACTTACCAGCCTCAATTTTTGTGCTTGAAGATGGTGATAGAGCCATCCTGGTGATCTAAGGAGTGATTCTTCTTGTTCTTCTCAGAGATGGCCCTATACTCTTGAGATGCACATATCGTTCTGAGGGCCTTAAATATTGCATCAGACAACCAATCCCCCTTGTTCTTCTCGATCTTGATGTCTCAGAAAGATGTGCAAATGTTGTCTAAGCACTTAGAGAGCCAAACCTTACAAATTTGGCTCTCATGCTAGGGCTCCCATACACATCTCCTCTGCAATAGAAAATATAATATCAATGTTAGTAAACACGTATACCAAATTTGTTAGTAAATAAAGTTAAATTAGTGAATTCATTCTTACCTTAAACTTTGTCCACCAGAGTTCCTTCACCTCATCAGAAACTGAGGTAAAGTTCGGCTAAGGTTGCTCGTACTTCAACTTGTAAACAATCAAATGTACGTTCATGGGCTCGTCCAAAGGGTAAAAGCTGAAAAAAAAACATAATTAATTGTAATAATAAAAGCAGTAATCCTTAAAGTCAAACATAAACCCTAAACATTAAACCTTAATCCTAAACCTAAACCCCTAAATCCATGAACCCTAAATCCCTAAGGCCTACACCTTAAAATCCTAAATCCTAAACTCCTTAACCCTAAACCCTTAAACCAAAATCCCCAAAACTCTAAAAACATAAACTCTAAACCCTAAAATGCTAAGCCCCTCACCCAAACTCATAAACCCTAAACCCATTAACCCCAAACCCTTAAACTCTAAACATTAAAACTTAAATTTTAAACCCCTAAATCTCAAACCCCAAATCCTAAATGTAACTACTAAACCCTAACCCTTAAACCCTAAATCCAAAACCCTTAAACTCTAAACCCTAAAACTTAAATTTCAAACCTCAAACCCCAAATCCTAAATGTAACTACTAAACCCTAACCCTTAAACCCTAAACCCCAAACCCTAACCCTTAAACCCTAAACTCCAAACCCTAACCCATTAATCCTAAACTCCTAAATGTAACCGCTAAACCCTAACCCTAAACTATAAATAAAAAATTGGGTAGAGTCTTCCCTAAAACTTGAACATTCCAAGAATTTAAAATTTCACACAAATACATAGAATCACAGTCATAAAATTACAATTCTTTATTCACATAAACAATACTGAAAAAACCAAATTAAACTTAATATATATAAAATACTTATAAATATTTTTTACAAACTTTATTACATAAACAATAATTCTCTCAAACATATATACAAAAAAAATGCTCAATTTCTTATGTTCAAACAAGCTAAAGTAATAGCACCTCCTCATAAATTTTGTTTGATCTATTATCATCTGCTACTTACCCAACGTTAAATGCAATAAACTCATGGTCCATTGGTATAATCATTGTATAAATGAAGATTCTGAATAGTACAAGCTCATATAAGACTAATGGCAGATAATTCATATTGCAGATGATACTTGTCCTCTCATAGAAAAAGATCTAAACTCCCCTCTCAAATAATAATTTAATAAAGAAAGCTTAGGCAAGAGAGGGATATGGAACCTACCTCAATGAGCTATAAATCGAAAAACTAAACCAATAGGATGAAAGTGGAGGTGGACCACCAGAAAACCCAACAAACGCCGCCAAGAATGGTGCAAAAACACCTCAGGCCGAGAGGGAAAAAAGAAGTGAGAGAAAAGCTTGAAAATGGGGAATGGCAATGGTGGGTACGCGAGGTTGAAGATTAACAGATTTTCTCACAGAATTTCTCATGAACTTTATCATTGAGAAAAAATCGAAAAAATTCAAATTTTAACTGGAACGGTGTGTTGAAGTTTCTTACTGACTTTCTCACGGATTTAGTTGTCCATGAGAAAATTCGTGAGAAAATTCAATATTTCTCATGGACCATTTCCGTGAGAGTAGCAAACACATTAGTGGCCACAATTGGGACATGATTTCTCACAGACTTTTTCACGGACTTTTTCTCACGGGGAGTCGTTTCCATGAGAAATTCCTTGAGAAAATCTCAACACTCACCTTCTGTGAGAAAATCCATGATAAATGTTGAGATTTTCTCAATGAATTTTAGTCCGTGAGAAAAGTCCATGACTAATAAACATTTTTCTTGTAGTGAAAATTAATTTTTTCTTTGTTTTTTTTAGTAAAAAAATGAGAGGAAAAAAAAAAAAAACTTGTTAGTAAAAAATGACAAAATTGTTCCTATAAAAAGCATAAAATGACAGAAGTTGTTAGTATGTAATAGGGTTGGACTATTGGGAGGGAAATGACCTTAGCTCCAACGGCGTTTAAATACAAGTATAAGATGTTAAAGAGTTACAAAAAATATTCTGCAAGTTTGAATTTAAACCTATACTACAAATTAACAAACTTAAGGAATAATTATCAGAAGGCAGCGTCTATAATACAGGAGACTAGAGTCTGCAAGTCATCATATCCAAATATTCTTATTGATTTTGCACTAGTACACAACTCTTGAGTTGTTTATTGTAGCCTTCTCCTTGCCAGAATATACACAACTAGAGATTTGAATAATGAGTTTGAATTATGGTCTTCATCTTACATGCACACATGGCTTTCATCTCTCAGCCTATTGTGATGCTGATTGGGTGGGGACACTTGATCGTCGATCTACTGGTGCCTGCATCACATACTTGGATTCTAACCCTATTTCATGGGCCTCCCACAAGCAACACTTAGTTGCAAGGTCCTCTACAGAGGCTGAATACCGTACCATTGTTTCCACTGCTGCTGAAATATTGAGGCTTCAAAATATTATCCAGGTATTGGGTCTCAAACTTCCCTCCTTGCCTGCTATATTTTCTGATAATATTGGTGCTATATACTTATGTTCTAATCCAGTTTTTCACTCCATAATGAAGCATATTTCTATTGATTATCACTTTGTATGTGACTTGGTCTCCAATGAAGCTTTGCAGGTGTCACATGTTCCCTCCAATCATCAGCTTGCTGATCTACTAACCACGCCGTTATCAGGACCATGCTTTCAATCTCTTATAAGCAAGAATGGTGTCCTTTATCCCTCCACCACCTTGAGGAGCATAATGGAGTGTTAGCTGATTCTCATTAGTGATTCCTGTAACTAATTATAAATATAATCTTGTATATATTATCTTGTATTCTATCCTTAGCGTTAGCTTAGTTTGTTAGATTCAAATACATAATAGTTCAAAGGTATATTTCAGTGTCAGTTACACCAACACTTCTGTACTTATTCATATTAGTTCATTTAATACAATTGAGGTCCTTTCCCTCTCTGTATCGTTTTGTATTAAGTAATAGAAAGAAAAAAATGAATGCTAACAGGAAGATGTAGTTATTGAAAACATCTGGTGTTTTTTTGAAGCATTTGTAACCTTTACATACTATACTGACCTGAAATTCTTTAAACTTCATGTTTGAGCCTTAAATTTGACAAAATCCTTATCCTAATGCTTGTTTCTGTATATCCACTCTTAGACAATGTTTTCGTTAAGCTTAATTTTGCATTCCACATCCAAATTCACTGCAAGAATTAGTCCGATATTATTTATTGAGAGGGTTTCCTTTAGAAAGAATTTGTTCGCCCATTGATTGCACTAAAAACCTTTTTAGAGAGGAAACTGGCAGAAATTCTTGAAGAGTGAACATAGGCAGGATCTTATTGAATCTCTCTAAGTTTAATTTGCCATTCTGTTGACTTTGCATTTGTCATCCAAATTCATTGTAGGAATGCAGTTCTATAAGGAGTTACCTACTTCGTAGTATTATACCCATATGCACATAAAAGAAGGTCCCATTAGTGAAACCTTCTTTCATGTGTTAGTGAGAGTAATGCTCCCGGAGTGCAAGAATTTCACATCATACTTGTACTTGGCTTTTTCACATTATTGTTGAAGATCAAGCACGAAGCAACATCGTTGCTGACCCTTTTCTCAAATATAGTAAGGGAACAAGGGTGAAACCTAACATGTATGCTGTTGGAGGAAGAGTAATTTTGTAAGAGAAGGAATTTCACTCAAATTGAATTGCAATCTTCAAATAGGGTATTTATTGGTACAATAGATGACCACAAGAAAATTGATTACATGAACCTCATTAGCATGTGCATGCACAAACCACAATTAATTCTAGAGTTATGAACTACCCCATAAAAAGAACATACACTTGCAATAAACTTGCACACTTAGAAAACTCAAAATACACAGGAACTTGGACATAACTAGAGAAGACGTCTAAAAACTACACAACATAAAAGACATGGTCTTGCAAAGCAAATGAGATTAATCATATGGTTCTTATTGCTGGTAGTGACAAAGGATTGATTCGTTACCGTGTCGCTGCATGTTTTCCTTATCTGAGTTCCTCCGCTTACTTGTCTTGTCCGATGATGGATCCATTATGACAGCCACTGATGTTTCTAAAGTTATTTATCAGACCGACGATGTTTACAGTGCGGCGGCTGCTTTTATCTAGGAAAGGAATGGATTGTTCTTCTTCTTCTTCTTCGCTGTTATCACCGTTCACTTCATTGTAAATGTCTTTTTCTCCTTGACCAAGCAAGATGATCGATCCATTGCCATGGCCCTTGATTTTACCAAAGTTATTTATTGCACCTATTATATTTGTTGTGCCAGCATTGTGGAATGAACAAGAAATCACACTATTTGTGGCTGCACTGGAACTGGCATTTTGTGGGAGTGGTGCTTCTGGGAAATTAGCCTTTAACAAGGCGAGAAAATCTGGTACAAAATTTTCTGCCATTGTTTGGTTTCCTTTGCATGGCATCTCATACCAAATGTAGTTTCGTTTTATAGAGGAGGACTTGCATTGCAGAGGCAATACCGTGGTGGTAGAGTGGGGACCAACATAATGTCATTTATTTTCATTTTTATGGTATATATGTTTATTCACCTTTGGTGTCAATCGATGGACACTAAATTCTTCTCCACTTAGTTCCTTGTGCGGTATGTGATTTAGAGTAACGGACCGAGCAAGTTGCGGAAGGATTTTAAATTCCGGCACAATACTAAAGGTGTAATTTAGAAGGGAATGATTGTAATTGTTAGAGGCAGATAGTGAGTATAGTAAAAGCAAGTAGTAAAGCACATGGAGATTCACAAGGGAGTACAGAGGAGGGGAAGATCCAAGGAAATTCGATCCCCAACAAAAGAAATAAGAGAAAAAGAATACAATGTACTCCTTCATGGTTTAGAGTAATGATATTTTCCTAAGCTTCTACTCAAAACAATCACCAACTATGGTGCACAAGCATACACAACAGTACAACACAACTGGTCCAAGGATCTCCACAAAAGGTTGGAGTCTTGGGTTCGAATCCCATTTCCCTACATCCCTAGGTAGTTTCTATTTATGACAGAAAACAAATCAGTAACTATGGTTGATTTTTGGTAGAGTTTTGAGTTGAGCATGAAAATGTTTAAATGGTTCCAATTGAATTTAAACTTTGCCACAATATAAATAAGCAGTGGCTATTTTTGTTTACAAATGTCCCAGTCTATTTAATATCAACATACTTATATAGCACAAATGCTTTCGTCTAATAAAGAAAGATTTTAATTTTGAATTATGATATTCCTTTTCTAGCTTTTATTAATTGTGCTTCATCTGGCTACAAATATTGTCACTGTTTTCATTCTTAAATTGTAAGCTTATCCTATTGTCAACTAACTTTTCTTAATTTTTATATTCTTTGAAGTTTTGGGCGAGTGCACATTGGAGTACATGTTCTTTTGTCCTCCTTTAGTACTCTTTCTTTCTTTCTCATTACTTCCTTGTTTTAATTTTCTAGTATATTTACCATGTTGTAGGATGAAATTCAGTTCAATATTTTTTATTTTCATCATTTTGTCAATTCCTTTTTTATCCGTTGGTTAAAATTGTTGTGCTTGATTGATATGATTTATTTAGAGGTTGTTACTTACAATAGTCATTAATAACGATTATGGTTGCAATATAATTACTGCAAGGTTGCTGATTGATTACCTTTTTCTTTCTTTAGATAAGTTATTAATTGATATAATTCTCCTTCATATTAATAAATTAAAAATAAAGTCGAGTAAATCACTTCAATCCCCCTTGCATTACGCAAAGATTACATATATCTCCTTTGTATTTCTAAAATATATAATAGTCTCCATTGGCCACTTAGTCAAAGAGACTCAGATACTATTTTAAGAATCAATTGAACTCAAAATCTATTAGATAGAAGCCCATGAATGATTTTATATTTAACACTACTGCAGCAAAAATTCAAAAATAAAATATAGGACACCTCATCATTCAAAATCTATTAGATAGAAGCCCATGAATGATTTTATATCTAATACTACTGCAGCAAAAATTCAAAAATAAAATATAGGACACCTCATCAATCTAATTTAGTTTGACTGCCAGCACAGACTGAACATGCTATACACTATCTTTAAGTTCAGTTATTTTACTATCAAAACTCAAAGGCGTCAATCAAACATTTGCATGAGACGAATATTATTGTATTTCTATCTATATTCTTATTATTTAGAAGAATTGTTGGATTTTCCCCATGAATTAGAAAATTATATTTTACAATATTAGAAATTTCTGGTAGTCACCTTTGGATGATTTTTTTGTGTTTTATTATGTGGAACAGAAATGCTATACGAGAAATTATTTGCATCATGCTTTTAGCCTCAGGACTTGTGGAGCCGCACTCACTACTGGGTGAGGCTACCTGCTATCCATGCCCATTTTCTTTTCCTTTTGTAGCCCTTTCATTCAGTTTCAAATGCTTGAAATGTCAAGAATTGATTCAATCTAAAAGTTTAATCTGTTAAGTGAAGGTCTATGAATGATTTTATATCTAATACGCCACTGCAAGTGAAAGTCCATTTGGCTTGAAGCACATGAACAAAACACAGGATTACTAATATCTTATATCGAGAAAGTGGGGTAGAAATATTTGATCTCTTGAACACTTGATTAAAGAAGCTCTGATATCAGGTCAAGAACCAATTCAACTCAAAAATTTAAGTTATTCGGTGAAGGCCAATGATTTATATCTAACATGCAAGAGGTTCACTCTCAGCGATCGAGTATCAGCAGCAGCCTTTAGTGCTTCAATTTTTCAACAGCAATCGGCAAGTGGTCCAACCTTTGGTCACCATTAAGAGATAAACGGAGCATTTGGTGAATGCTTGAAAAACGGTGTCAACCAGGTTAGAATAAAACTAAAAATAAGATAGATGGCATTTTTTGGTGCATGCTGGTAGAATTTAAATGTCCATTGCCTTATTTTTAATGTCTTCATGTGTTTCGTCTCGATCAATGGTTACTAAACTAATACTCTACCTAGCCTAGAGGGCAAATGCTACACTATGAAGTGCTCTGCTCCCATTTTGCATACCTCAAACGAGATAAAAGGACTTGGAAAATCGTTCTGTCCCCTTTGATAGATGCAAAAGTTGACAATGTATTTCATGGAAATGTGTGCACCTCAAATGGACAAAACTTGCAAATGGTTCAACATTTTAAGGTGCAGTTTAGTGCTGATAAGAGTCTGAGTTGAAGGAATTTATCAATCGTTAATCTTCTTTATGGTAGGTACAGTGAACACTATTTTTAGTAGATAGATTAAGATTACCTGACACTTAATCCATAATCTGAAAATAACCCAAAGACACATAAACAAGCTATAGGGTTAGCTACTTTTTGTGTCTAGGAGGGAAATAACTGTATTTTCCAGTGTAAATGGAGCAACTACACTATATATATAAGGAGAGAGTTAAGGCCTCTCCTTGTATTAATTATACGGGCTAACCTATCCATTATGGAAAGCACATAAACAAGGTCCATACTCACAAAAGTCCACATAGGATTTAATACTCAAATAAGCCCAATAACACAAGCAATCACAATGGGCTATAAACAACATGCTCCATTAAATTTAAAACTAATATCAATGAGTTTTATCATAAATTACATGGGTATTGGTATGAATTTCATACTCAGTATGGTACAAATGCAAAAATGGCAATTTTTTTTAAAAAAATGAGGTATGGATATGACACATCATATGTGTGTGTGTGAGTGTGTGTGTCTATATATATATATATATATATCATACAAAGATGAGTTCTTTTTATTGCAGGAGTTGAAGCCATATAATTACCTTAAAGGTAATTGGAAAAACTAGTTTCAACCAGCAAATTATGTCATATTCCTTCAATTCAGTAAAAAATAGGGAGGTTGGGTTTGTGAAGGATCAAAGCTGATGGAAGAGAAGAAAATAAGTGTAAAACAAGGTCCAAATGAGAGTTTTAGTCATTTCAAAATGTGCCAATTTTTCTTTTCAAAAATAAGATATTGAGATAAGTTTCTTTCTTTGATACGAGTTTCAAGTTTTTGATACGTCTCGGAAACGGGTGCAACACTAATTTTGAAGTACCGGTGCAACATAGGTTTTATGTAAAATCTCTAACTTACTTGTCCACATAGGAAATTTCTAAGATGAGTTGCATGCTATTTGAAAGAAAATATAGTCTTGGACGACTAAAAAATGTGAAGAAACACTACAAGAAAATTCCCCATTTTCTCACGGAACAAATCCGTGAGAAATGATGGAAAATTCCGTGAGAAAAAGGTGTTCTCAAGAACTTTCTCACAAACTTCAAGGTACGAGAAAAATAGGCGTGACAAATACCTTTTCTCATAGAAAAATTGCTCCATGAGAACTTTCTCATGACTTTTCTCGCAAATAAACATTTGTTATGCGTGAGAAACTCTCACGTGAAAGTCGTTGTTTTTCTCATGGATATGATCCGTGAGAAAGTTCTCATGGAAAGGATCCATGAGAAACTCCTTTATAAATAATTTTTTTTTTATTTGTGGATTTTTTTTCTCAAATAACTATTTATTTTTTCTAAACATTTAATAAAATTAATAAACAAAATTAGATGAAATATAATTAAATTTTATAAATAAAATTTAATTACATTAAAAAAAAATACAACAGAAGTCCTCAGCTGAGCACTAGTCCTCCTCATCTGTCCTGAACTCCTCAATTGTGTCATCCTCAGCGGCAGGCTGTGGGGCCGAACCAAATCTTGGACGCTGGTGCTGCTATAGTAACTGTCCCAGCATAGAGGCAAGTGCATTGGGTGATATGCCATTTGCATCCAATGCCTAGGCCACTTGGCAAAGGTGAGTCATTTCCTTTTGCAAGTTGGCCATCTGGGACAACACCTCAGACATATGAGGATTCGGCTGCTGGGAGGGCTGGGTAGGGTATAAGTTGGCGGATTCCAAAACACCGACCTCAGAGCTCATGCCGTAAACCCGGCCCTTCTTGTTCTTCCTACCAACAACATTGAGCCATAGCTCAGTGTCGTCGGCAAAAGAAGAAGAGGACCCAGCCTAGCTCTCAGACCGACATCTCTCAAACTCGATCTGCATAGATAAAATAATTAAGTTAGTAATAGAATTAATACATGTAACTCACTTAAAGAATTAAGGACAAATTTAATACTTATATAGATAGACTCCGCTAATTGATGTACCCAGCCCTTAGTAGAGTGTCGTGTAAAACTCTAACGCAAGTGCACATTATCGTTTTCAAGTAATAAAATGAGAGTTATTTATCGTTCCCACGAGGACTAATGTTATCAATTAGCGAAGTTGGGTTAATCTCAATTTTATCTAATCAACGAGTAATGAGAATTTCAAGATAGAGCTTTGAATAAACTGAAAATAAGTAAGAAAGATAAAATGATGAATTAATCAAGAGCGAAAAGCCTAGGGTTCCGATTTCATCCTAATTAATCCCGGTTTTCGTTCCTCATGTTATTAATATCGATTTATCTTCCTAATTGTTAGTCAAGATTCCCTAATTCATTCACTGGCCTCTCCCAAGGTTTGGTGAAAATATCCCTAATTACTAATCATGTATATTCCTATACGAGTTACAATAATTACGAATTCATTAGGTTCTATGGATCCTTTAATTAACTACACAGGCCATTGAGGTATATTCTTATCCTACATACAGCCTATGGTATTTATCACAAGGAACTAGAGACACAAATCTCCTTCCAGTCTCATCGTGATTAACTACTTAACTAATTAATGGCCAGTTAGTTAGAAACATTAAGAATGGGGATGAACACTCAAATAGAAAAGATAAACCTCAAATTAATTTCACAAGAAACTAGAACTGTTCATAATTAGGCTACATCGTAACCCTAAATAAAAGATTAGTTCATAGCAGAATATAAGAATATGGTAAAGAAAAATCTAGACATAGTTGAGAGAGAAGAAGAATGAAACTCAATGATGAAGTCCAAGCTAGCTTCCGCCAATCTCGTCTTCAATCCTTGTTTTGCCTCCATTTTGCTCTTCAAGATGTCCAGATTCAAAGTCCCTAAGAAATCCTAAAAGTCCCTATTTATACTTCTTAGCAAAAGCCCTCAAAAAACTAGGAAACAAAATCATGTTTTTAGGAAATCTTGCTTGGGTGTTGCTGCTCTTAAGTTTGGGCCCAACAACCCTTACTTTCTATAGAAAATACCAAATTCTTTACAAAACGAGCACTGCTGCTCTTGTTGTTGAGCGATGCAGCACTTGCTCTTGAGTTAGAGAGGTTAAAACATGGGCTTGGGCACTGCGGCTCTTCTTTTCGGGCGTAGCAGCGCTTGTTCTCTGGTTGCAAGGCTGAAAAATGGGACTCAGGCGTTGCTGCTCTTCTTTTCGGGCACAATAGCTCTTGAGCTCTGTTAGGAGGTTTTCATTTCGAAGCTACAGGAGCAAAAGCTCTTGGTTTCGAAGGCAGCAGCGCTTGCTTTCTGTCCCAGTCTTCCCAAATTGCTATTTCCTCACTTCAACACATGAAACCCATGAATTTCAACTCAAACCTACAAATTAACAAAAGCAAACCATTAAATGGTAATAAATCTCAATAAACAAACAAATAATTAAGTGAAAAATACCTAAAGAATGGATATAAAACCCACTCAACATAGAGCTGTGCTGGAGGTAATGGAAAACCTCTAAAGCGTTGAGCTCTCTACCCAACTCCTTTGTCTACAAAAAAATATAAATTGTTAGGAAACATAAATTGACATATCTAAAAAAAATAACGTTATTAAATAAAAAACTTACTAGCCTCAATTTTTGTGCTCGAAGATGGTGATAGAGCCATCCTGGTGATCTAAGGAGTGATTCTTCTTGTTCTTCTCAGAGATGGCCCTATACTCTTGAGATGCCCATATCATTTTGAGGGCCTTAAATATTGCATCAGACAACCAATCGTCCATGTTCTTCTCGATCTTGATGTCTCAGAAAGATGTACAAATGTTGTCTAAGCACTTAGAGAGCCAAACCTTACAAATCTGGCTCTCATGCTAGGGCTCCCATACACATCTCCTCTGCAATAGAAAATATAATATCAATGTTAGTAAACACGTATACCAAATTTGTTAGTAAATAAAGTTAAATTAGTGAATTCATTCTTACCTTAAACTTTGTCCACCAGAGTTCCTTCACCTCATCAGAAACTGAGGTTAAGTTCGGCTAAGGTTGCTCGTACTTCGACTTGTAAACAATCAAATGTACGTTCATGGGCTCGTCCAAAGGGTAAAAGCTGAAAAAAAAAACATAATTAATTGTTAAGTAATAGAAATAAGTAATAGTAAAGTAATAAAAAAATTAAAAAATTTAATATTAGAATTAATTTACTCTTTCCTCCCATATGTGGCATAATAACAACCCGACCATTA
Source organism: Cercis canadensis (assembly GCA_003255065.1). NCBI lineage: Eukaryota > Viridiplantae > Streptophyta > Magnoliopsida > Fabales > Fabaceae > Cercis > Cercis canadensis. The sequence goes on along the minus strand of QAOA01008219.1, from coordinate 12,930 downwards.
GCCAGTTGGGAGCCCGGTCATGGTCATGGCGAGTCTAAAATGAACAGACTCATATGAGACGACCTTGCAGCAGCCGATGATGCGGAGCTTAGGGTCACTGCTCTTGAGCACCCCTCACCCGTTGTAGTAGGTGACGGGGTAAGCGCCAACCCCAGGATTGGCATGAACATAGAAAAGGCCGGCTCGGTTTGAGAAGGCCGAGTAATAGCCTTTCCTCTGTCCCTCCTGGACGACTGCCCAGCTTTGGGAGATGATCGTCTTGGGTGATCTGACATCTGTCGTACAATTTAAATAAAACTAATGAAAATTTTAAAATAATAAAAGCAGTAATCCTTAAAGTCAAACATAAACCCTAAACACTAAACCTTAATCCTAAACCTAAACCCCCAAATCCATGAACCCTAAATCCCTAAGGCCTACACCTTAAAATCCTAAATCCTAAAACCTAAACTCCTTAACCCTAAACCCCTAAACCAAAATCCCCAAAATTCTAAAAACATAAACTCTAAACCCTAAAATGCTAAGCCCCTCACCCAAACTCATAAACCCTAAACCCATTAACCCCAAACCCTTAAACTCTAAACCCTAAAACCTCAAACCCCAAATCCTAAATATAACTACTAAACCCTAACCCTTAAACCCTAAATCCAAAACCCTTAAACTCTAAACCCTAAAACTTAAATTCCAAACCTCAAACCCCAAATCCTAAATGTAACTACTAAATCCTAACCCTTAAACCCTAAACCCCAAACCCTAACCCATTAATCCTAAACTCCTAAATGTAACCGCTAAACCCTAACCCTAAACTATAAATAAAAAATTGGGTAGAGTCTTCCCTAAAACTTGAACATTCCAAGAATTTAAAATTTCACACAAATACATAGAATCACAGTCATAAAATTACAATTCCTTATTCACATAAATAATACTGAAAAAACCAAATTAAACTTAATATATATAAAATACTTATAAATATTTTTTACAAACTTTATTACATAAACAATAATTCTCTCAAACATATATACAAAAAAAATGCTCAATTTCTTATGTTCAAACAAGCTAAAGTAATAGCACCTCCTCATAAATTTTGTTTGATCTATTATCATCTGCTACTTACCCAACGTTAAATGCAATAAACTCATGGTCCATTGGTATAATCATTGTATAAATGAAGATTCTGAATAGTACAAGCTCATATAAGACTAATGGCAGATAATTCATATTGCAGATGATACTTGTCCTCTCATAGAAAAAGATCTAAACTCCCCTCTCAAATAATAATTTAATAAAGAAAGCTTAGGCAAGAGAGGGATATGGAACCTACCTCAATGAGCTATAAATCGAAAAACTAAACCAATAGGATGAAAGTGGAGGTGGACCACCAGAAAACCCAACAAACGCCGCCAAGAATGGTGCAAAAACACCTCAGG
>QAOA01008215.1:1109-11528 GCA_003255065.1 Cercis canadensis | reverse complement strand
CGTCAAGCCAGTTATCCAATTTGACATATCTCTTAATAAATGCATGCTGCTCCTTGAAAGCTATTGATAGTGCAACATCATGAACAATATCATGCATGGTGAAACGATCACTAGAATGACTGCCCAACAGTAAACTTGAGTCTCTTAGCCTTCCAATCAACACATTTAGTTTATCTCGAGCTTCTCTTATTGTGTAGACCCCTTCGAGTATACCCAAACCAATGCAGTACTTCAATAAGTCCACAATTAGAGAATCATTGCCCATCTGAGCACAAAGTAAGAAAGTAGATTTGAGCTCCTCGTTCTCTAGGTGATCATAACTCAACTTTGTAGAAAACTCCATAGCTCCCTGCATTCCTATGAATTCTTGCCTTTCAAGTTGCAGAAGAGCATCGTTCCATACAGAGGAACTCTTATTTTTCAATGCCCTTCCAACTGTAACTAAGGCCACGGGCAACCCTGCACACTTCTTAGCAATTTTTGATGCTAATGAATTAAAGTCAGAGTTTTCATCAGGCAGTACTTCAGCGACCTTCTTGAACAATTTCTCAGCTTCCTTTTCCTCCAAGACTCCCACAGAGAATATTGAGTTCTCTTTAACATCCATTTGAGTAGACAATACCTCTTTGCTTCTAGAAGTCAACAAAATTTTGCACCCTCCATAATTATCACTAGATATTTCCTTTTCGCCCTTGTTACCAGGGAAAACAGATTCATTTTTTGTAGTCTTCTGGCTGGAATCATCATGAACTGGAATCCCCAACTTATTCAAGTCCAGTCCATCCCAAAGATCATCTAGGATTACAAGGGTATTCTCCTTATCTTTCTTTAATCTCTCTCGCAACTGACCTGCTCTTCCAATCTCAGTTTCCTCCTCCAATGTCATCCCCAACATGTCAGCAATTTGTCCTTGCATATTTTTAATCTGAGGATTCCTTGCTACGGTTGCCAGAACCACCACATTGAACAACTTCATTTCTAGTGCTTTCTTAGCAACTCCGTTGACTAAAGTGGTCTTGCCCACACCACCCTGTCCACAGATCCCAATGGTTCTAACTCTTGAATCTTTCAATGCTTTCATAATTTCTTTCAGACTTTCATTTCTTGATTCCAAGCTTTCATAACCAATCACAGAAAAAACATCATCTACCCATGTCGGAGAAGGCCGATAAGAAACTTCATCAAACTTTTCTTTCAGGAGCTTATCAAAATCCTCTACCAGCTTTGCTCCTCTTTTCCCTAGTTGATACCTTAGAATCAAGTTTGGAAACAAACCATTGAAACACTTGGTCTTCGTATCGCCTCCATCTTTCTGGAGCTCCTCATTTTTAGGGACTATTGCATCCACTTTCTGAAACCAATCTTCAACAGGAGGATTAATTCGTTTCCCATTTCTTTCATCTTCATCAACTTTGTGTTGCACCGTCTCTCTTTCTCTTTGAAGTTTCTCAGCATTTTGGTTTAGCTCCTCCACTTTGCTTTTGTAACAGAAAAGGTAACCCAGTTCCTGTCCAACTCGTGTCAACCCAGAATGCAACGCTTCACCAAAAACAGAAGCTAGAAACTCCATACTTGCTTCTTGATTTTCTGCATCTACTGCTACATCTTTTTCCTGAGGTCGGAGAAGTAAACATAAAATTGCGATTAATGAGAACAAGAACAGCAACACCAGCAATTTTGAAAAAAGAAGAGGAAAAAAAAAAAAAAAAAAAAAAANCACAAACCAGCAAAACAAAAGGGAATAGAAGAACCTTGTCTCTCCGTCGAACACCAATGGAATAGAAGAACCTTCGCTACTCCCTTGTTGCCTGTAAGACTGTTGAGCAAGAGCAGAAACATAAAAGCATCAGGAATACACACATAAAGGAGAGTAAAGCGTGAACATAAAAAGGAACTGGAATGTAATACGTATCAAGTGAAATTATTTAAATTGACTCTCTGTACTGTGTATTCATTTCAGATTATCTAAGGAACAAGTTTCACAAGAATAACAAAGACTGGAAAATTTTGGCACTTGAGCAAAATCAAACACGACCTACAGATATAAAACCAATATCCTGAAAATGGGTTTACAAAATCAAAACTCATCAAGATTGATAAATTGGAAGATATTAAGGCTCTTTTGATTGTGAGTATTTTACTAGTTCTTGCAGCAAAAAAATATAAAAGTTCTAGCAAATGGATATGAAATGTGTTTTCTTGCATGGAGAAGTAGAGCTGAGAGTAGCTTTTCCCCAGTCCGAGTTACACTATTTTAACTATTGCAAAGTGAGTTTACTATTTTACTCTCACTTTTTTGTGTGTTCTTTCTTTTTTTCTGCTTTATACATATAACTTTCATGTATTTTAGAATAATTTTACACCAAAACTCAATTTTTTTTTAAACTTTAATCTAAACAAAACTAACTTTACAGAATCAATTTTAAACAACATATCTAAATATAATCAATTATACCAAAATCAATTCTTCTTGTATTAGAGGACAAGGGGGAAAAGGAAGGAGGTTCTTCTTTTGAGTCTGTGGGTACGGCATCCTTAGTGTGAAGAGGTTACTGAAAGAGGTTGGAATTCTTCTATGGATTCGGCTTCATTATATTTTGTCTATAGAAAGATTGAAAGTTTAACTAGACATCCGTCTACATGGGATAAGTAAGAGGTAATTAGGGAGGGGGTGTATCAAAAGATTCGGAAACTTCAAGATCAATTGGAGAGGTTGCAAAGGGCTTTGTTTTCATTCGTGGTGTGTATTCGAAGAGAAATTATTCATGATGAACAGAATGAATTGTTTGAAAGACAAAGAGATAATGTGGAATCAAGCTCTAAAGTGCACTGCTTGCAGAAGGGTGATAGTAATAACACATTTTTTTTCATAGTAGAGCACCAATCAAGAGAAAGTAATGAACAACAAAGCAAAAGAAAATAAGAGAACTGTACCTCTTTCAAATACGAATGAAAGTCAACTATCGTGCTTCGTAGTCGATTGTCTGGGAAGATTGTTGAGCAAGAGCATCTAACATGGTGGAAATTGGCCTCTATAGTCCCTCAACATGTTTCTCTTACTTCATTACGGGAGCAAGCAAGTCCCAGCTCATAGACTCTCAGTCTGACAAGTCACATCCAAGTGCAACCAACTGCTGGCCACTTCCTTCTGTCTCTTCATTTTATATCATATTTGTTGTTCGGTGAGTGCGATGCTCAATGCTGCCCACCCGGAAGCACCACTTTATTCTTTTTGGTGGGATTTTAATTGCGATTCAACAGAATTTATAAAGTAATTTAATTTTATTGTGAATATTTTAAAAAATTAAATTATTTATATTATTTTTTATAAAATATAGTAACGATATAATATAAAAATATATATCAAAAAATAAATTTAAAAAATTATTTTTTCAATATCATATTATTTTTTATATTTTATAAAAAATTATATATTTTATATATATTGAATAATTTAATTTTTTAAAATTTTCATAATAATATTAAAATATACTACTTCCTATTATATAGTCTAAACTCTCCAGAGGACCTAGTCAAAACGTGAGAGAGGTGTCATCCTAATAATGCTGAATATTTTTAACTTTTCTCACTTTTCCAGCTATGGTTCAAAATGTGTCATGCGTCTCTTAAAAAAAATGTGTCACTTTCTAGCATAGAAGTAAATTAGTTCTGTTACCACATAACCCCTATGCTTTTCTTTCTCTTTAAAGGTTTTGACAACTGAACATTAAGTGATAAACACATGTAGCCTCAATTACGCATTCCATATGAAATTCCTAATTCATTCCATCTAAAATCCCTAATATCACAGACCCCAATCCCTCATCTCCTTTAATTTAATCCATTCAATTTTGTTCAATCAATCCCATAGCAACTGAATCCATTAATTGCTGCTCTCATTTCATGGAATCAAGTGATTTTTCAACTCCATTTTGTTGAGTAACGTAAATAGAATATTTAAATATAATTGAAAGATTTAGATATGCTTGTATTTATAGAAGATGAAAAATGGGTATAAGGCGTATACAACCTTTGTAATTGCGGAGATTTTTTGATACTAGATGAGTATGACACTACACTGAGGTGACAAGTATAAGTAATTTTTATATTTTATTAGATATAAATATAATTTATCTTATTTTCTTAAATAAATTTAAAAACAGTTGACTTTTACACATGTCATTCACATATTAGTTATTCTTATAAGGTATGACATATAACATAAATACCAAAGTATCTAAGAAACTTTCTTGTAATTATAAATAACTATTTCCTAATTTGTCTTTGTGTGCGCAATAGACTATTTGTTTAGATAGTTCTTATAATGTTACTCTCTATTTTTTTTATTTTATGTCATGATCATTCTTATCTCAATTTTATACATTTTATTTTTTAAAAAAAATTATTCTTTAATTTCTCTCTTTTCGCTGAGCTACATTCTTATCTCAATCTAATGGTCAATTTGCGTCATATCCGTTTTGTTTGAAATATAGCATGAAATTACTGAAATCTCTTTTAGCAAGATAAAAAGTGACCTGGTGATGGAAAATAAAGTGTATTAATAGAACCCCTCGATCTCCTCCAAGGATGTGTTACTCTGCATTTTTTTTTTATTTGGTACAATACTCTGCTTATATAATTTAACTCCTATATATATGTTTTGAATTAAAATTACATATTTTATGGATTAATTTATAATAAACTTACTAATTTACTAAAAGCTTTGTATGTACCCGATATATTGAATCTTATTTATATAAATTGTGTAGAAAATGATATAATTTAATGAGTAAAACTTATTTTTTGTTCTTGAAAAATACTGTTAGTGACAATTTAGTCCTTCATTAATTTTTAGTGACAATTGAGTCTTTAAATTTTTATTTTTTCTGCCAATTTAGTCTTCTGCTATGGTTCGTTAGTGACATTTAACAGAAATTACCACGTGTCAAGTTAAGTGTCGACGTGTCTGTTATGTGGTGATGTGACACATTAATTTTTTTTTAAAAAAAACACCTCCTTTCTCATTTCTCTCTCTCTTTTTCTCGTCTCTCTCATTTCTCTCTCTCTTCCACGTGGCACATGAACAAGAATCGTAAGAAGATGAGGCAATAAGAGAGAAACTTTGGAGAGTTGAATTAGTAAGGTGAGGGAGGACTCTGTTCACAAAACTAACAAAGTTTTCTTTCTCTGTCTTCTTTTGATATAATAGAGCACACTATCATCTAAGTGTAGATTGGTGATGAATGTCCACATGTAAATCCATTTTTTTGATAACACACTGGTAAGGACTGCATCTTTAGTTGGAAGGAAAGAGAGGATGTGACCTAGAATGCTTTCAAGGAGATTGCTGATTATGTCTTTACCTTCACTGACCTTTCGCTTCTTCTTACATGGACCAGATTGTGCCATGTTATTGTTAAGACTCACCAAATCCTCAAATTGCTGGCAACAAGATGAGGACAGAAAATAGTTCAGAAAAATGGAGGGGTTCTCTGTAAGAAAAGCATGTGCTAGCGTTGAATTTCAAGTTTTCAACGTCCCATTACACGAGCAAGCATTAGAAATTAAAAATACATTCGACAGCTCATACACTATCAGTCTCACAAGTCACATGCAAGTGCAACCCACTGCTGACTAATATAATTAGCAAACTTTAATATAATAAATGAGATATACTTGAAAAAAAACAATTACCATTTAATAATTTAATAAGAAATAATTATATTGCTGCATTGAAAGTTGAAACCTTTCAGTGGTGGACCAAATCAAAAGAGAGTGACACTATGTTTAAAGAAAAAAGGATTAAATACATCAACCAATGCACAGCAAACATGGTCTTGTGGGAGGCAAATGGCCGACCAGACTGTCATAGAGCTGGCCATATATTCATAGCTATAAGAAATGGCGAATAGAAAAGGAATATGCTACGCTACCAGAGTTATCTAGCTACTAGAGTTAAAATTATGTTGACATTGATTGGGAGACTGGGAATATATTATAATGCTTTGGAGGAAGAAGATGTATTTTTTTAAAAAAGAATACGTTGGTTAAAAGAAATTATATTTAATAGTCTCCTTTTTACAAAGTAAAGAATTTACATAGAAAAAATACCTAATAACGTGGTCAATTATAATCGAAAGAAGAATTAATGTTAATAAATAAAATAAAATAACATAAAAAGGAGAAGGAGTGTAAGACTAAGAAAAATATACTCTTTTCGTTTGCTCATTGTGAACATCTGGGCGTGCTATGGAGTTTGATTTATATATTCTTCTTAGTCCATCAACACATATATTTTCTTTTCACTTGCCAACTATTAAGATACATATATATTAGGAACTGATAATGTAGCTTTGGCTTCTTTCACGTTCCCTCTCCAAATCAGTTACAATCAAGAGAAAAAAGAAAATCAAAATCAGTATAAGAAGAGAACTTGTCATCTTTCTTCGCACCAAGTATAACCAATGCTATCAGCTAGCCCGCTCATAATCCCATCACACCTCAAGCAGTGGTTTAAATGATTATATATTTAAATTGAAGAGGTTCTTAAGATCCGGATCAAATTTTGATGTGCCTACTCTTCATAATCTTTCGTTTTGCTAGCAGCATTTGGCTGCAGTTATTGAGCCCTTCTATGTGAGTGCAATTTTTTACTTGGGACCTAAGGGAATGGGTAGTGCATAACCTCAAAAAAAGAAAGGGTAAAGTGGACAAACCCTGGGCCCTAGTGTGGGCTTCCACTGCATGGTTTTTGTAGAAATGGAGGAATCTTGTGATTTTTTATATAAAAAATTTTAAAACGCCCTCTAACCCATGTCAAGTAATTGTGGAGTATGTGAACTCCATTGCTCTAGACGCTTTGCGTAGAGGCTTCAATTAATGGAGAAAGAAGCGGTTCAGGTTCAATGGGACAAGCACAAGACAGGCTGGGTTAAAGTCAATACTGATGGAGCTTCAAAAGGCAACCCAAGTATAGTAAGAAGCTGAGCACTGTTTAGAGATCAGAATGGAGAATGGGTGACTGGTGTAACTAGAAATATTGGCCATGCTTCGTGTTTTTGTGCAGAACTATGGGGAGTATTGGAAGGTTTACGGATGGCTTGGAGGCTAGGATTTAGGAGAATAATTCTGGAAAGTGATTCTCTGGTTATGGTATCTGATGCGTATGGGGTGTCTATACCCCAGTGTGAGTTTCTGATGTAGTTTCTTCTTTCTTTTGGGCTGTAAAAATGCAAATAAGAAGATAAAGACTAAATAGAATGATTTTCTTTTTGATAATTCCTCAAAAAAATTTATGACATCTATTCATTTAATAATATTTTATGATTTCAAAAGTTTACTTTATAACTAAATAAATGAATTACAAAAATAAGGTATACTTCAATGGATGAATTATTTGTTAAAAAATTTAAAAATATATAGAGTGAAATTTCTCTATTTTAGTGTTCATACACAATTTAAGCCATGCCCCTCCTCTACTAATGATGCAAGGGTGCTATAGGCAATAACTTGAAAGTCTTGAAAAGCATCTATACATAAATTTCCTATATTTTGCTACAATGCCTCATTCATTAGCAACCATTTAGCTATTGCATAACAATTTACTCACTACTATATTTGGGCTTAATATAAGAGCCTTGCCATTATGAAACCAGCTTATTTTATGGCATATATTATGTGAAATGGCAAGATTTAAAATGTTGTAGATTGAATAATACTTTTTTTTTTTTTCTATTTTTAGTTACGACTTTGAGTTCATACATAAAATTAATAAGCCTTGAGAACAATCTCACTATCACTTAATCAAAGATTATTTACCTAGCTTGAATAATATAATCCTATGTGTCTATTACTTCAATATTTATCTAATAGTGTTATAACAACAGTTAATACGATAGATATATGATTAAAAAATAAAACTATGATGACCCAATTAGATTGGGGGAAAAAAAGTATAAAAACCCAATTAAAAAATTAATCAAACTACAAGGGTTTGAAGCATGTTGAAACCTTTTCTGTAATAATTAGTGTAATTTAGCTACGCCTAGCGTTAAGAAAAATTAAGAACAGGCAAAGGAATTAGTTTAAAGAAAAAAAAATAGAGTTATTAATATATAATTACTTATTTACCAACTTATGCTTGATAAGAATATTTACCTATAGCAATTCATTAGTAACTTATTTTTGAGACGTATTCAGTGGCAGATCCACTTTTGAACAAAGTGGCAAAATTAATTTGTTAATAACATATATACCATGTACCCTTATTATCCCCTTTATTTGGCCTACAGTAAAATTGAACCATCAAAATTTATTAACAAGTGGCCCCACTNTATTATAATGCTTTGGAGGAAGAAGATGTATTTTTTTTTAAAAAAAATACATTGGTTAAAAAAAAAGGAGGTTTCTTAGATACTTTTAGTATTTATGTGGTATGTCATATTATATGAGAATATCCAATATGTGAATGATATGTATATAAATTAATTATTTTTAAATTTGTTTGAAAAAATAAGATAAATTATTTTTATATCCAATAAAATATAAAAATTTCGTATGATTGTCACATCAGTGTAATATATCATATCATGTAGTATCATAGAATCCCTGTAAAAAAAATTATCTTTACTTTTGTATTTCAATTTCTTCATGAAATCAGCCCTTTGACTCGCCTCCTGATGTATACATACTGCTCAACAACATTCCAACTTGAAACCATTGACAACTTCATAACTAGCTTCATTACTGAAACATGTCCCCTGCACCTTCTTAAAAATCACAACGTATAATCCATTCAATTTTGTTCCATTATTTTTTGTAGTGCCATTTCTGTGTTGTTCTTGATACTATTGGGTGGATTTCACAGATTGAGCAAAGGCAAATTTTTTTAGTGGATTGATCCTCATCTCTGCCAACGCTGTTGTAAAGTTGCACATAAATGTCCATGAAACGACCAGCAAATTTTTGAGCTAGATCCAAAAGCAAAGAAAATGGAAAGCGAAAGGAGGGAGAGTTGACTAATTCTAAGAATTAGGCAGTGAAATCTGTATCTCATGGTAGATTAAATAAAAAAATTTAAATAAAATTGAAAGGATTTGGATATCCTTGTATCTATATATGCATATGAACAGCAACAAATGACGTAGTAAGAAAAAAAAATTAAAATTCAATTAAGTTGTTATATTAAAATGTTCTCTTAGATTCTACCACTTATACTGTTAGTAAACAAATGAGTTTGTGCTTGTACAAGTATCAGGAAAAATAAATGAACAAGCAAAAGAGAAAATAAAAGAACCTTCCCTCTCTTTCAAATACTGATGAAGTAAAATTATTTCGTTTAGTAGTTCATTATCTCTTAAGACTGTTGAGACTATTTAGAGATATTCAGTAAATATTGCGTCTGCTAGAAAGGAAAACTCTAATGTAGAATAAAATAAGAGGAACAATACAACATTAACATCTAACTTATTGAAAGACTCATGAGCAAGCTACCCCACTAGTCATTTATTATGTTACTCCCTCTTTATTTTTTTATTTTATGTCATGATCGTTCTTATATCAATTTTGTTTATTTTNATTTCATACCTTATATTTTTTAAAAAGATTTCTTCTTTGATTTCTCTCTTTCACTCAGGTTCATTAATCTGATGATCAATTTATGTCATCTCTTTTTTGTTGGATAATGGATATATAGCATGACAAAACAAGAGTGCTATTATGTTATTAATTACTCCATCAATGCAGACAAACATTGAGACACTAATTGTCGACTAGAGTTAATCTTAATTTTAAATGTCACTGACATAGAGCTGGCAATGAGGTGGCCATGTAATCATATAAATGAGAAAATGGGTGGGGGAAGAAACAGAACTCGGTAGGTACACTACACAGCAATAAAATAACCTTCCCTCTATTTCAAATACAAATGAACTAAAACTATTTAGCTTAGTACATTATATCTTAAGAGTATTGAGTAAGAGCAAATAATATGACTAATCTTGAGACTGTTTAGAGATATTCAGTGAATATTGTATCCACAAAAAATGGTGATTCTAGCATATCAAGGAGGTATGTACCTTCTTGACATAACAACATAATAATTGTTAATGTACAAATTATTTAATTTGAGCCGTTAAAAAATAAATAACTAAGATTAAATGATTTCACATCAACAGTAATTAATGCTGCCATATCAAGAAGGTATGTGATACTTTCTTGATATGTTAAAAAAAGTCCTACTAGAAAAAGATAAACTCTAATATAAAATAAAATAAGAAGAATAGTAAAACGTAAACATCTAACTTACTAAAAGACTCACAAGCAAGTAACCCCACTAGTCAATTATTATGTGACTCTCTTTATTTTTTTTTTAATTTTAAATCATAATCGTTCTTATCTAAATTTCGTACATTTTTTTTT
>QAOA01008212.1:0-26431 GCA_003255065.1 Cercis canadensis | reverse complement strand
GGTTATATTAAAAAAAATTAAGTGCGTCTCGTAAAATTTAAATTATTCAACTATACCAAAATAATATAATATAGAACTAAAACAATGTAACAAAAAGCTTAGATGTGACAGGAGTTTAGTATAATACTCCCGATAATATTATAGTCCAAAAAAGACATTTTTCTATACAGCAGTTTCATGGCGATCAGGTAACTCTAAATTTTTCAAACTTCGTATATGTACTTATGTAGTCTTCTTTTTTAAGTCAATTCAGCTACCTTTGATGTCAAGCTAACAGTCAAACGCACTAACTACAACAAATATCTTTTGCTATTGAAATTTAAGGTTCCTTTTTTTAAGAAAATAATATATGGTAGGCTATATTGGAAGGTAACTCCCTCATCTAGTTTCTCCTTAAGGAATTAAAGAAATATCTACTTTTATGTTCCTAATAAAAATTTCAATAGTACTATCTTTTGCTTTGAAATTTCTAATACTATTTACATAGTATATATTTAGGGTGATTTTACCATATCAGAAAGGTATGTGATACCTCATGGACGTGGTATCATGACAACTGTTGATGTAAAAAATAATTAATCTTGACTATTAAAAGATAAACGACCAAGATTAAATACTTCCATATCAATGGTGATTAATGTTGTCACGTCATATCATAAAGCTTTATATATTTAATAATATTTATTCATGCAAAATACTATACCACAATTAATATGGTTTAATATACTTCTCATTATTTTGACCACAATTAATAATAATGTTGTCAATAGCTGTATTTTTCAATGACTAAAAAGGGGTTTTACTCTAGTTTTTTTTTTTTTTTTATATAGTAATCATTGTTTGAGTTAGTTTCTTTTGGATTGTAAAATGTGCAAAGTCTAAGATCAAATTCCGTAAAGTTTATTTAAATATGATAATGTATTATTTTTTATTAACTTTTTTTTTTGAATTTTTGTTTTTCCTATTTGTAATTTCTTTAGTAGTGATATAAGAAATCAGCATAAAAAAAAGACTTGTGAAATTTCTCACGGGCAAAAATCCATGACAAATTTTTTTTTCAATATTTCTCACGTCAAAAGTAAGTCCATGAGAAATTCCATGAGAAAGTTTTTTACGGAACGGAATTCCGTGAAAAATTTGGTTTGTCATGCGAATTTTTCTCACGTCCTAAAATCAATGAGAAATTTTGTGAAAGACACGTTTTCTCACGGATTTTTGGGTATTTTTTGATGATTTTTTCCATGAGAAAATTGGTTTTTTCTTGTAGTGTGTAAGATTTTATAATATATTAAAATGAAAAAGCTTTTTTTTCTTTTGGGGTCTGTTTGTTTCGACGGAAAATATTTCTTTTACTAGTCTGGGCTCTGGTCAAGCTGATAGATTCTTAGATAATAAAATGTGATGGAGAGATGGAATATGGGAAATTATGGACAATTCATTTTGATGAGCGTGGCATCAGAACAGTCAAAAGAAAAAAAAAACGATAGAAGTAAATGCTAAATACCAACTAAATGTCTTGTATAAAAAAGATACCATCTAAATATCAGGGGGTATTAGTTACAAATTTTTTGTTTGATTCAATTTATGTCACTTTTACTAGTGTTTAGTCATTTTGACTCATTGAGTTGCATGGATTCAAGAGAGCTTCGCAATAAGTCCAAAAATTTGGACTAACTCGGTCCAAATTCGAAATTTTCAGGAGGTATCTGTCTTTTAGATGTGTGATAGTATAACAATTCTCAAAATTCAATTCACTGAACTAATTTTACATAGAATAGTAATGTTTAATTATATATAAATTCTACCACAATTTGTTAATAAGTGTCTTTCCAAACGAAGTCATTTAATCCCTCTTTATAATATACCTAACATACATTTTCAGTTTTCAAACTTCCTTGCTGTTGGTGCCCAAAAAAATATCAAAATATGGTTAACCTGTAATGCTGATTTCTACGGTCCGCTTGCTTTTCTGGTAACCTGTAACAGTGTCTTTTCAGGCTTTCAGCGGCTCTTTCTTGTCTTGCTTAAGGCTCATTAAAAAGGCCAACAAGGTTTTCTTGAATTCCTTGCTCGATCGCCAAGAAGTGGGCAAGGAAGGCTTGGGCGAGTTCAGAGAAGTTGCCATTAGTAATTGTCATAACTGCAAAACAAAAACACACTAAGACAAGAAAAAAATGAAAAGTCTATTTATAATTATCAAAAATCAAAATTAATGAAATTCTCATCACAATAGGGTGAGGTTGCAAATATAGAGATCAATTGCTTCCAACAATAAAAAGTTGTCAGAAGACTCATAACTGCCACATGGTGTCAAACCACATATGTTATCTAAGTCTTACCTTAATGTATATTAGTTTATATAAATAACACCATGAACAACTTTATCAACAAAAGTTGAAGTTAGTGCCAGCGTGCGTGCACACATGCAAGCACCAAATAATTCACTAAGATCCTATTCATATTCTACTACCTATTTAATATGACAAACGGTTACTTTTATTTCTACGAAATCCATAAGAAAATTATCATGCAGTCCACTTTTGTTTTTTTTTTTTATTTTTTTGGTGAAAGTTCAGTCGCCTTGGATAACAATAATCATCTTGAATTTTCATATGAATTCACCTTATCTTTAATATAGCTTTTGCGTGAGATCTCACATAAGAATTTTCAAAGACAAGGTGTCACCGGCACCATCTTTTTAAAGTGCTTCTTCAAAGTTGTATTGTTTGCCGTTTTGCGATGACCAATAAGTCATCTTTCAGATATATGACTTAATTCAAAGAGCATAAAATAAAATGTGAGAAAGAATTCTATTCTAACGCTCTCACATTATTTGTGCATGTGAAAAGTCTATTTATAATTATCACAAATCACAATTAATGAAATCTCATCACAATAGGGTGAGGTTGCAAGTATAGAGATCAATTGCTTCCAACAATAAAAAGAAAAAGGTACTCCTGTACAATAAAAAGTTGTCAGAAGACTCAGAACTGCCACATGGTGTCAAACCACATATGTTATCTAAGTCTTACCTTAATGCATATTAGTTCATATAAATAACAACTTTATCAACAAAAGTTGAAGTTAGTGCCAGCGTGCGTGCACACATGCAAGCACCAAATAATTCACTAAGATCCTATTCATATTCTACTACCTATTTAATATGACAAACGGTTACTTTTATTTCTACGAAGTCCATATGAAAATTGTAATGAAGTCCACTTTTTTGTTTTTTTTTTTGTGAAAGTTCAGTCCCCTTGGATAATAATAATCATGTTGAATTTTCATATGAACTCACCTTATCTTTAATATAGCTTTTGCGTGAGATCCCACATAAGAATTTGCACAAAGACAAGGTGTCACCGGCACCAACTTCTTAAAGTGTTCCTTCAAAGTTGTATTGTTTGCCGTCTTGCGATGACCAATAAGTCATCATTCAAAGAGCATAAAATCAAATGTGAGAAGGAAGACTATTCAAAGAGCGTGAAATTTTATTTATTTATTTATTTTTTCATAAAACAATCAGACAGACGAAAGAAATGCAAATATGTCCCGCTACATCAAATTTAGTCCCGCTATATAAAATTCCGTCCGGCTATTCTGGAAAGTGCGTGATGTCAAATATCCCACTACTTTCAATAAAGAAAGAGAAAGAGAAAAAGAAAAAAAAAAGAAAAATAAAAAAAAAGATGACGGACAGAGAAAGAAAAAGAGGACAGAGAGGGAGAATAGAAAAGTAATAGAGAATGAGAACGAAAAAAAAAAAATGAGGGAGAGAGAAACTGAACCTTAATGGTCTCGCTTATTATAAGATGGGGGACTCACCATAAATTTTGGCTAAAAAGTTGTAACTGAACTTTTTGTGTTAGGTCCTGCTATTTTAATATATTGGGACTGAATAAAACATGTTATTTTTGAAATAGTATGAGCCATTTTATTTGATAGTATAATATTAAAATATTAAAAAAATATCTCATTTATGTAAATATTTTTAATAGCACTTCATTTAGTTTTTGTTTTTTTATAGTCATTTTTCTGGTGACTTTGTCCCCACCACCTATTTAATATGGCACAGAGTTTCCTTAATTTCCGCCAAGTCCATCTAAAAGATTTCAATACAGTCCACTTTAATGATTATAGTTGTGTTGAATATGGCTTGCATGAGAACACACATAAGAATTTTCAGAGAGAGGGTGCTACTGGAACCCACTTGTTTGACCTCTGTCCCTGTTAAAGTGATCCTTCAGATTAGTATTGTTTATCGTTTTGCGATCACTTACATGTAACAAGTCTTCTCTCTCATAAGTTGTCAAATCACAACACAACAGCCAAATTTTCTCTATAAATGCATTCATGAAGTGTCCTATTTCTATGTGCTTCCACATTTTTAGCATTCTGAAGCAAAAGAGTAAACTCAATTCTTAAGAATGAGTAGGCCTCTGATTTCCCATACATTTTTATTTCTATTCATTGCCTTTTTTTTTTTTTTTTAAATTTATTCTTCTGCTCGATTATCAAAATAAATTTTGATCTTGTAGATCCCGGAAATTCAGACAAGAATGTTTTGGCGAAGTCGGTGGAAGGTGATGATAAAATTCTTTTTGCCATAGTTTCAATTTTAGCATAAGATTACTTGTGAATTGATTGTCCAAATCCATATATACCTAGCGCTTGAATGTTGTATTTATTTGGTAATTTTACTGTTTGCTTTGTTATTAGAGTGACCGTTGGCAGAAATGGGAAGGTGATACAATGAACTACAGAAGAACCAGCAGTAGAACTAGAAAACCCAACCCACGTTACATGCAGTAATGCATGAGGGTGCATGGCACATGCATGTGGGATGTTTCTGGTTTATGGCAGTAAGAGTTCTGGTTTGACTGAAGAAGTACCAATAGAATAAAGAGTTATGCGGGCAATAGTTATCTAGTCTAGTAGGAGTCTAAGTAGAGTTGCATTATAATAATAGATAGGTACTAGTAACAGTAGAGTAGTTATCTAGTATATGAGTTATCTAATGAATAGTTATCTATTAAAGGACACTAGCTCCCTGTAAAGGCTACGGCCTATAAAACCCAACACATAGCTGTTGAGGAAAAAATCATCAATAAACAATAGTTTCGATACTGGAGTTGTATCAGAAGGATTCTATACTTCTTTATATTTTATTATATCAAGTTAGCATAGATAATTTCAATTATCATTTTTACTTGGTATAAATATCACTTATAGTATTGAATAATTAACTTTTCCAATAATAATCTCTAACATTATTATTTTTAATGTGCAGTTGCCAAATACAGGAGGGTACGCAAGTCTATGAGGAGTGGAGATTATTCTGGCTTTCAGGCAAGAGGAGAACGTGGTAATATTTTGTTTGTTAATGTTTGCTTTTGAATAATGGATGTAATCTAGTCGTAATTATTCTAGTTTACTAGATTATTAGCTATTAGTTTTGGAAAAAAAAAGAAAAATAAATACATATTTGCTTTTTATATAACTTAATTTATTTGGCTTCAGGTGTTTTGCGACAAATCCCTACTCCTCAATTTGACACTAGTGCAAAATTTGCTGATCTATGCATCGAAGATGGCTGTCTGGCTTTTCAACTAATCAATGGAGATGGCAATTTCAACGACATGGGTTTGGAAGATTTTGCGAGCGAAGTAAATCTCAACAAATGCCATTCATATGCTGTGGTCGCCATAATGGGTCCACAAAGCAGTGGTATAGATTATTCCTCATTCTATAACCTTATTGATATCCATAAAACACATATTCTCCCAATTTGAAGTGTAGTCTTACCAGTCTTAATTTAGCCTTGACATCTAAAAGTACCATTTTTGTTATTATCTGGTTTCTACAGGGAAAAGCACATTACTTAATCATTTGTTTGATACCAAATTCACGGTGATGGACAGTTCTTCTGGAAGGCATGTACTTCTCAAATGGAAGTGTATATCTCGTAGCTTATTTTCAGTTCAAATGACAATGAGTATTGGATTTGTATCCTTTTAGGTCTCAAACAACTCAAGGGATTTGGTTGGCAACATGCCCTGATAAAGAACCTGATATAAAACCTCTCATGCTTGTGATGGATATAGAGGGTACAGATGGAAGTGAAAGAGAGGTTTGATGTTTGTTTTTGCCATAAATTGTGTTTCTGAATTTTGACTATAACATTGTAATCGAATTTTTCCGTGATTGAATTCTCATAAAATTTACACATACAATAATACATGATATACATATATATTTTTTCTTGAGTTGAAAGATGATAAGATTAACACAAATCAAGCTACAGTACATCAGAGAAAACAAAGGGGGCCTCTTCAACCCATATCAACTCTTCACAAATATGACTTTTCCCATTTACCTTCACAGATATATATAATGTAAATTTCGAGCATATTGCCATAGTATGTTAGTATTAANCCTTCACAGATATATATAATGTAAATTTCGAGCATATTGCCATAATATGTTAGTATTAATTGCAATCTTAGCTATATATTCTTCTCAGGATGATACTGCGTTTGAAAAGCGGAGTGCTCTCTTTGCTCTGGCTGTAGCAGATGTGGTTATAGTAAATATGTAAGAGAATTTTTTATTTTTTTTATTTTTTACCTTAAAGAAAAATTTAACTTCTATATTCTGTAGTATAACTTGTAAGGTGTTGTCACAAATTTATTAAATTTTGTTCACAAGAAATTGTATTTCTCCCCCTTATTATATTTTAATTACTTCTTTTTTTCTTTTCTTTTTTTCCCATTTTAAACCCAGGTGGTGTCATGACATTGGCCGTGAGCAGGGTGCAAATAAGCCTCTTTTGAGAGCTGTATTTCAGCAGGTATATATTCATTTTGGTAGGAATATTAAATTTTTGTTGCGAGAAGAGACCTGTAGCGTTAAATTTGTCATTGTATGGCTATTATGATTTGCTTATACAAATTCTTTGTTTTAATATGTTTTAGGTCCAGATCAAATTTTGTGACAAACCACGTAAAATAAAGTTGATGTTTGTCATACGTGACAAAGAGAAGGTTCATGTTTTATTCTAATCTTTTACAACTCATATTTAAGACTTAATTTTGGTGTGTGAAAGCTAACCTGAAGATACATTTATCATTAAAACCAAAAAGTTAGATATTTACCTTTGCTGTTGCCGTTTGACTTGTTTCTATTAATTTGTATTGAACTCCATTTTGTTTACAGTCTCCAGAAGATATATTAGAACGTTCCCTGAGAGCAAATATTGAGACGGTAACCTTCACCTATCCCTTCCTCATATTTTAACACGAACATTAGACAAATCATTGTCTTTTCAAACTTCCCTTTCTTCTGTGTTTTTCTGCAGATTTGGGCCTCCATTCCTAAGCCATCAGAAAGCAGTAATTTCAAGCTTAATGAAGTTTTTGATGTAATTTGACACTCAATTATATTTCTAAATAATTCTCAAGCCTCTTGCTAACAGAGAATTTTTTGAATGATTGATTTCTTAATATTTCTGTGATGATAATTCACCAGCATTTTTCTTTTTGTTCCGCCATTGATGATTCCGCAGGTTCAAGTTGTGTTTCTTCCCCATTATGAATATCAAAACGAAGATTTTAAATTAGAGGTATGCATCTAGTGCATGTGAAGGGAATTTCACTTTGTAAACGCGATTACACTTCCGATATTGCTGTTAGGAAACCATTTAAAATAGAATATTGATTTATTTTTGTCTTTATCAAAAGTCTTTCTTTTCACTAGCTAGACAATTATTGCAATTGTGTTATGGTTAATGCATTATTATTCAGTGAAAATTACCTAAAACATTTACACAAGCAAATTACATTTTATGATTTAATTTCAAAAAACATTTTTTTTTATCCAAAATTACAACAGACATAACATGGATGGTCATTTGATTATAGTTAATAATTTTTTATTTACTCCCTTTTATCATTTTGCGTATGAACTTTTTTTCTTTTAAACACTATCTTATGTTTTTTTTTTAATCTAAAAACACTATCTAATGTTAAGTGGACCATCATTAAGATATTTTTTTTGTGGAGTGCTTATAATGTTCAGTGGACTATCACTAAAAGATATAAAATGATTCATTTATAAAATACTAAGCTCTACCACTGGTGTATTGAATATAAAGTTAATCTAGAGTCGCAGCCAAAATACTGCAAAGAAAAAAAAAAAAAAAAAAGTNGTATAAAGCTAGTGCAATATGCATTATAATTTCGAACATTATTTTTGCAAAAAATAGCAATTATACTCTAGCATTGAGATGAAGTACCCAAAGAATTTGTTATTATTATTATTAGTATCATTATTATTATTGCAGGTTCAAAACTTTAAGAAACGATTAGTTGATTATTGCACTGCACCTGGGGGGAATGAAGCTGTAGGGGATCAAAAACAGCCAGCTTCAGGGTTTTCTACGTTTGCACAGAATATCTGGAAAGACATCAAGGAAAATAAGAACCTAGATCTTCCTGCCCATAAGGTGACTTTTCTTTTGAAAAAATTATTTGAAGGTATTTAAAGTTTAGCTATATGATACCTAAGTTACACTTCAGGACCATATTATAAAGTTGCTGTCATTTTTATAAGAGTAATCCTACATACATAGCAGCAATTGTCTCACTATTTTATATTGTATTCATTTTGCGGTCTTTGGATTCAACTGGATCCACCTAAGTTTTTATTAGATCCACTTAAATGTTTTTTGTACAGATCAAATAACGCCACTTAATTAATATAAAAACCTGTAACTTCATAAATATGTCACAAGCATTTCTCTGCCCCAGCAAAGGTCACTCAGTAGCAGTTGGCTGACTTTCTTGTATTATTTTATTTCAATCATTCCATTTAACATTAAATTAGTTTCACATCTAATGAAAAGAGAAAAAAAAAAATAAAAAAAAAAAAAAGCTGTAACTTCATATATAAAGTGAAGAGAAAGAAAGGGAGAAATAGAGACCAAGGGATGTGGGAGAGAAAAAGAATGGATCGCCCTGACATAGAGAGAGAGAGGGAACATAAATTTTTAGAAGAGGATTATTTTTGAAGGCTAATAACATAGCAATTCCCATATTTTTATTATTTAATACTGTCAAGAAAACTTTACTCACTCTCATGTTGTTCAATCCATTCGTATAGTCTTCTTCGCTCGTCAAGGGCAAACCATTGTCATCCATTCAATGACTTTGCTAAATCCAGATATCTTCAACATAGAAGTTTGGATATTAATTTGTTAGTGTTTATTAATAGCTATTATCTCTTTTACTATACTTGGCTCGACTGATAAGTGTTTCATTTCTTACAGGATATGGTGGCAACTATACGTTGTGAAGAGATTAAAAATGAACATTATGATTTTTTTGAAATGAGTGAGGTATATAAAGTAACTCTTTTCATATTGCAGCACCTCTTGATTTGAATATTCATGATATATATCCTCTAAATGGCTTCACATTAACTACCCAGGGTTGTTTTGAATTGCGCAAGGCTACACAGCTTGGCAACTTTAGATCCGTTGATGATTTGTGGAAAAGAGTTAATTCAATTCTCAACACTTGTGTGTCAAAGTTAGTATTTTCATTTTATGAGTTATCTACATTCATAGTTTCAACGTTGACATTTTGTATTATTTGTTCGAATCAAATCTTAGCCAAAAGTACCAAAGAAAAAAAAACTATCATTTTATTGCTAGAAAGTTGCTAATGTTATAAATTTAGTCCATAATCTTTAAACTTTGCTCAGTTGAATCCATGGATGTTCACACTATTTCAACACAAGATCTCTGTAAACTAGGTCATCCTTCCTTAATTTTTCTCTGCAAACACATTTTAGCGTGTGAGGTGAGTTTAAAGACTTTTACCCTTTGAACCATTAACCAGCTCACATCAGCCTTTAGAATTTCACTACTTTCTTCAATCTTCAAAACACTACAAATAATTCTAGAAGACATGTTTTCGTTTTGTTATTTGCACTATTTTTTCCCTGAGTGGTTTGAGTTAGATGCCTTTAAGATTCAATGAATACAAAGATTTCGCCCATATACAAACTCATTTTATATTTCTTTGATTATAGGTATGATGAAGAGGCCAAATATTTTGTTCAAGCAATAACAACTAAAAAGCGACAGGAGCTTGAGGATAAGTTGTTACAAGTAATTTTTTTTTCTTCCATGAACCTTGCACAAACTAATATTTTATTACACAATAGGATTGTGTGCTCTTCACTTTTTTTTTTTTTTTTTTTTTTTTTACTTGATATTATGGAGGTTAAAACTTTAAATCTTCTATAAACTATCCAAGCTTCTTACCACTAGATCATAGCTTAGTTACTTTCAATTTATCCATTATTAAAAAAAAAAAAAGCTGCAATGGTAGTATATTATTAATAATTTTAATTTGGAATTTGGATAGAACTACATGATAAGAAAGAGTAGGAATTAAAGTTTTTATAAAATTAAAAAAAAAATGGAGGTGTAGAAATTTGAGACTTAGGTAGGACTTGTGCGTTTATCTAACTCATTTGCAAATTTTTTCATACATAAACTCATATACATGCATGAGCATGAAACAGAAAATCACAAATGAGAATAAGGATCTAACACCAAATTTTATGGTGGTAGCGTACCCAAAATTTTTAATTAGTAGGCACACTCTATTCTTGAAAATAATATCTAAATATTAATACTAATATGTTCAAAAAATTTCAAATACACCAAGAATGAATATATATTATAATTAAAAAATATTTTTGATGTTCACGATAACAATAGTAGCTAGGTAATAAAAACAATATGAAAATATAAATAAGTTATATATATATATATATATGGAAAGAGAGAGAGAGAGAGACTCACATTAGCAATTATTGGAGTGGGAACTACTTTGCGATCTTCACTGGAAACTTGTTTGCGATCTTCACTGGAAACTTCTTTAATAATTTACATCATATTTCTTTATACAAAGAAAACTTCTTCCAAATTCTTGCTTCACTTAGATACTAAAAAAGTACTTCATGAGCTTTAAGTCATCTCAAGTTGATTTTTCATTCCCATCTAAATGAATTTTAAGTAATCAAGCATTGGTTAAGGCGTCAGATATTGAGCGAGAGCTTAATAGGAGATCTATTAAATAAGAAGATGAATAGATGTTTTAAAATCTTTGGCCAGTACTTATTTTGACTTCCTCTGGTTTTCAACACGCTCCTTATTGGCATTCCAGCAATGCTCCTACACTAGGCAATGTTATTGTTTCCATAGAACTTAGAAAATATTGGGTGTGTTTAAAAGTGTTTTGGTTTTTTTTTTTTTGTTTTTAAAAACAGTTTTTGAAAACAGCTATTTCTTGTTCTTGTGTTCTTGTTTTTAAAATAGTTTTATGAGAAAAAATTTTTAAAAACAGTTTTCAAAAACAGTTTTACCAAACAAGTTTTTTTGTTTTATTGTTTTAAAAAATAAAAAGCTATTTTTAAAAACAGATTTCAAACAGGCCCATTGTTTCTGCAAAATTATTTATATTTTTCTCCTCTATATTTGTTAGCTTGTCGAACCTGTATATCGAGCTTTGCTGAATCACTTAAGGCTGGAACATTTGAAGAAATTCATGGAAGCATTTGATAAAAATTCAGATGAACAGAACACGTTTGCCACAGCTGCTGATGATTTCATCTCAAAATTTTTGGATGGATTTGACACTGACTGTGAAGGTAATGTGAGAGTTAGACAGGTTGTTTTATAAATCACTGGTAAGTTTCTTAGTTTTATGTGGAATTCATGTTTTATCATGTAAACTTTATCATCCCTTTCATGTATGTATGCTATATTAAAATTGCAGCATTTATATATCACTTGGAAAGAAAAAAAACTAGTGAATTTAGGCTATAATAAATCCCAAGGAAGATTCAAAAAATTATAAAATTCAAATTATAATGTTAGTTATACCATTTCTTGGGGTTAATATTTTCTCTCATGCGGCATATACCTTAGAGTTTTGTTAATTAAAGAAATAGTTGGACCTACGTATATTGATGAATTAGGAGAATATACAATAAAATACACTGATAACTTAACCTTGCAGCTATCTCAATTGATCTATCGAACTGGGACACATTGAAAGAAACGGTTGAACTTCAGCATGATATGAGTTCATACATTGCTAGCAAACGTGAAGATAAATTAGTCTTAAAAATCAAACAAATTTATGAGGTATGACAAATATACTTCATATTTATACAACTAATTAATACGTCATTGGTTATCTTAGGATCCAATATTCACATATGAGTATTAAATAATGTAAAGTAATCCAAGAGAATTAGTCTACTGATGTTTTGTCTGTCTGTAGCCAAAATTGAAACAGGAATTATCACCCTCTGTGGGGCATTTTTTGTGTGAAGAAACGGATCCAACTTGGTCGAAAATAAAGGAACATTACAAAATTGTGATGAACTCAACTGTCTCTAGCCTAGAGGAAACATTCTTAGAGTTAGGTGTGAATGAAGATGACAAAAAAGAGAAGCTTGAGAGTCTAAGGAAATATGCAGAAGATGTCATAGTAGCAAAGGCCAGGGAAGAATCTGGTAGAGTCGAAACCCATATGATGAAAAAGTAAGTTGCATGTAATTATGGAATTTTTTTTGTTTTCTTAGTAATTTTGGCTACAACTCTAAATTCGAACATAAAACTCATAAGCCTTATTATTAATACTCAGCTACCATTTTTTTTTTAAATAATTATGGAATTTTAATTTGTTCCCTTTCTTGGATTTTTTTTTTTTTTATATATAAATTAAGCTTATATGGACTTCTATTTGTTGGAAAACAGATTTCTCAAACTTTTCAAGTATGGTTCATCACGTGATTCGAATAGCAATGAAGAAATTGAAGCAGCTGCCAAAAATGCTCTCTCCACTGTATGATACCATAATTCATTATGTTTAAATCACAATTATGGCTGTAATAATAATAAAATGGTTTTATCAATTAATGTGCTACCTTATTTTGTCATAATTTCAATTAAAATTGATGATCTTTTTTTATTAGTAATTGTTATGATAGCAAAGAGATCATTATAGTACGTATAACTAGCTAGTACTCGACTTTAAAATTCATATAGCAGATTTTTATTTTTTAAAAAATATTAAATTTGCTGCAGCCCTTGAATTTACTAGCTGGTTTGGTGGCAATCCGTTTGGAAGATGGTGATGCTGTTGATGGTATTCAATTTATATTGGCTTCTGCTTTCTTGGGCTCAGAATACCGAGATGCATTAAAAGAACTAGATTCTCCCTCTTGGGAACAGGTGAAGGCTTTTTTTTTTTTTTTTTATTACAGGATGGCACGAGATTCGATCTCTTAATGTCTTGCAAACTACACAAATCTCTTTCCACTAAATCACACAAAATTGCAAGTTGCTATAAACATTCTGAAAATATAATTACCGGCAAGTTGGAATGGGTTATATACAGATTAGCAAAAATGAAATGGGTTATATAGAAAAATAATATTTTTTAAAAACTAGTTGTCCTCACAATGCTTCATAGTTATACATTTGCTAGCATTTGGACTTAAATATAGGGTTGATTTTATATATGCTATTCATGTCCAGTAACTTTTACCTTAATGCAATTTTTTTCTTGTTTGTATGCATGAATGTAGATTCAATCCTTCAGAACATTGATAACACCTATTCAGTGCAAAGAGTCGTGGTACTATTTCGTGGAAGAGGCAACTGTTATTACAAGCCAGGTTCTTTGGGATCTCGAGGTACCATATTACCCTTCTTTCGGTGCTTTTCTATTTATTCAAATTAGTATTTCAGAAAAATCTGTTCTCATCAAGTCTTAATAACAATTAAATGAGAGTGATAAAGGCGTTTTTTTTTTTTTTTTAAGAGATAGAATATTTATATTACAATGTTTTTACATATATTCTTAAGAAACTCTCATACGAGAAAGAGCAAATATTTAAGTCACCAATAATATTATCATGGCTCTCCTCACAAGAAGAGGGTCTTGTTTTGACCCCTCATTGATAAAATGAGTGTTTCAATTCAAAGTGTTATTTACACAAAACTATAGTTGTATAGGTGTTTTCTATAGAAGAAGATAATATTTGTGAAAATGAAAATTATCTATTGCTATATATTATTTGTGTATTTATACACATACAAGATAATCAAAGAATGAAAATCCTACTTTTAGTATATCTAGTGTAAAATAATTTGAAATTTAATCTATGATCTAGAAGCCCTAGTATTTAGTTTTGACAATAGGATCCTTAAAACATGGATGACTCACCTAAAATTTAGTAAAGTTGGCTTTATCTAAAGATTAAGGTTAGGCCTTAGTTTCTGGATTACCAAACAAAAAAATAATATTACCATAATAACACAACAATCACCAAAAGCAGACACTTAATTTATGAACAACAACTTAGTATTGGACTTTGATAATATTTTATTCTTCTCAAAATGTTAAAACAAGGATAATCAATCAAAAATTTGCATCTAAAAGAAGCAAAATAGCAAAAAAAAAAAAAAAAACAGACAAACAAAACAAAACAACGAAAGGAAAAGGAAAGAAAGAAATGAGTTTGGATAATGTAGCTGAGCATCTTTCAGAATTATACTGCCCCTTTGGAATTTCAACTACTAATATCGTTATTGCAGTTATTTGAGCTTTCTCTTTTATTTTAATAATTCAATTCAATTCAATTCATTTTTTTTTTTCTGATTTTATAACAACTTTCATTCTGTCACACTCTTCCATTGCAGAGAAAACAGAAGAAGAAACCTAAACGGGAAAAATTCGTGAGGGCATTTTGCAGGATCATCAAGCATGTTGCATCAATATTGCCTATGGCATTAACTGTTACGGAAATTGTTGTAGCCACCTGACACAAATTACTGCTAGTATTGCAAGAGCAGTGGCTCTAACTAACAGATAGTGGCAAGTACCTATAGAGTGGCTTCAATCCCTCTCCTCCTTCAAATGTTCTTCGATTTAGCTTTGGTTTAAGGAAATAAATGCATAAGAGCCTGCAGACTTAAGATTTGCAATGATAGAGTGTGATTCATGTAATACTTTAGACATATATTTTTTTCTTGTTTGTCATATGGATTTTATCATTTATGAAAATTGGAGATTTTCATGCTGAGAATCTTTTCTTGATCATTTAGCATAAGTTGTGTGATAACCTTTTCCTTGTAAAAGAAGCATGAGGTAGCAAGGAGACTTTGATATAAGCTTAAATGTGGAAATTGTTGAAAATTGTGATGTTGAAAGTCCCACGATAGTTATTAAATATAGGCACTCGAATGATTTAACAATATTATTATTATTTGGCTAATTGGCCCTTGAATGGTGTAGATCTGTTAGGTTCAGTAGTTTGGAGGACGGTAATATAGAAAATTGAGGTGTTCAAATGTCTTCTTGGTTAAAGCACTGTTTCCATTTGCACCTGTAATGCAATTATCATATGGAAAATTGACATTGGCTGGTGAACATTTGGAAAGTCAATATATTTTGTTTCCTTAACTTTTTATTACGCTTTAACCTAGTTAAAATAGTTTTCACTACACTGCTTTGGGTTTTATGGTGGTTTTGATCATTTCGTTGTGTATTAATGGTTCCTTATCTCACTAGTAAATTTGTAATGTGGATTTTAATTGTACTGTTATCAAATTACATGGATATCAGCGATGGTGGTTTAACTATTGTATACTTGCACAATTGTAGAACATGTCTTTGATCAACTAAAGATATTTACTGGACGAAAATAATTCATATGTCATGTACAAACCGAAATTCTGTGTTTGTCAACAAATTCTGGAAGTCATTGTTCACCATGAGTGAAACCACATTAAGGCGAACTAGTGCCTATCATCCTCAAACAAATAGACAAATAAAAGTTGTTAACGAAACTTAGAACAATATTTAAGATGCTTTGTCCTTGATAGACAGACCAAATGGACTCAGTTTTAACCTTGGGCTGAGTATTGGTATAATTCTAATTTCCACATTTCTATTGGTACGTCTCCATTTATGGCCTTATATGGAAGAGAAGCAATGGCTGCTCCTACCTACATTCCGCGTACCGTTAAAGTTGATACTATGTATAAATTGCTGCAACACAGAACGGAGCTCCTCAAATTACTCCGATCTAACCTTCGAGTCCAGCAATGCATTAAAGAAGTGGCAGATGAAAGGAGAAAAGAGATTCAGTTTGACATTGGTGATTGGGTCTTTCTAAAGTTTCAACCATACCCCAATCTTCAGTAGCATCTCGGGTTAACCAGAGACTGAGCATCCGATATTATGGGCCATTCCAATTCAAAACCAAAATTTGTAAGGTTGCTTATGAGTTGTCTTGCCGGATAATAGTAAATTTCATCATGTATTTCATGTATCTCCGTTGAAGCCTTATAGAAGAGAGCTTCCTCTTGTAGTTATTGGGCAGCCAAAATTTTCCAGTGTATATCACCCAGTTGTTCTCCCTGTAGCAATTATTGCAGCCAAACATAGACTTTAAATAGCAAATTAGTTAGTCAAATAGATCTTAGTTAAATGACAGGACTTGCCACTAGAAGAGTCCACTTGGGAGGACTAGGACCAGTTTCGTATTCTCCACCCACAACATAACCTTAAGGACAAGGTTTCTTTTGACGGGGAGGGCAATGATACAAATAATATTGATGCCATTCCTGTACTAGTGAATCAGTTAATTTCTGAAAGGGAATTTAAGGAATCTGTGAGTGAAGACGAAACTATAGAAACTGAAGCTATTATTTACGAATTTTTCTTTTGCTAGGTGGGTGACGTTTACAATTTTGATCAATATAGGGGAGAATATTAAATAATGGCAAAATTTTAATATCCAAATTCATTTACCAATGAATTCTTCAATGAAACTATTTCAAACCTTATTTTAAAAATTCAATTCACTGAACTAATTTTTCATAGAATACTAATGTTTAATTAGTTTATATATATGTATATATAGATATTCTACCACTATTGATAAGATTTGTTAATAGTGTGTTTTAAAATGAAGTCATTTAATTTCTATTTACAAAGTGGTTGAGCATTTAGTCCTTTATGGTAGAGGTATCATATTCAAATCCTACTAGAAGCAAGTGGGGTGGAATTTTAGGAGGAGTAAACTACCCCTTATTGTGTAGTCTCTCTAGACATAAAAACTGCCAGACACATTTGAGTTTTTGAACCTCTACCATTATGCACTAAAAAAAATAACACAATATGGGATAGCTTGTATTGGTGATTTCTATTGTTCTCTTGTTTTTCTGCTTATAAGCCTTATACTAGAATTTTCTTTAAATCTTGCTATATTAATGTGCACCAAAAATATCTTGGTATATCCATCAATAAAATCAAATTGAAGATGCACTGGTAAGGGCAAGATAACTGCGTAAATATTTAAGAAAGAGGTATTAATTATGGTTGGTCAGAAAAAATATTCAATTCATATTGTAATAAAAATCTCTACGTGAAAAGAGGCTAATCTAGTGGTTGCCTCATTCTCACAATGCTCTAGTTCCACCTTCACATTAAATGTACATATATCTCAGACTTGAAATTACTTTATTCCTTTTAAGGTGCAAGATCTTTGATTACTTTACTTTTGGTATAATTGATGGTTGATCTGGGAAATTGAACGATAGAATTAATTTTCAAAAATTTATAAAAAAAACCTTCCTTTAGTGAATAATTTGTTAAGTCATTCCAATGAGGATCCAATTCAAATTTCTTGATGAGAAGACCTAAAATCATGACATTTTCCCAAAAAAGAATTTGTCACAAGTTTGAAAAAAATGTCATTAAGATTTCTTTCCCGTGAATTTGGACAACATAAAAATAAAGAAGGACTAACAGAGTTTAACAACTGGGTTCATCTTTCTCGGCACAATTTAAGGTGGAAAATCTTTGATTAGTTTTCTTTTGGTTTTAATTATCATGGAATTGAACGAAAATATGAATCTTCGAAAATTAAGGATAATTTTCATACATGATTGATTAAGTGATTCCAATGAGGATCCTATTCAACTATCATAATGAGAAGACTGAAAATCATGAAAACTGCGAAAAAATAATTTGTCACAAGCTTTAAAAATTGTGTATATATATCTCAGTTCCTTGACGAGATGAGACAATGCAACAAAAATTAGAAAGACAGAGAAGGATTAAGAGAGTTCTGCAACTTAGAAACTGAGTTCATCTTTTTCTTTTTTTCTCCAGAAGCTAAGAGAGGAGATCAAATGGAGGCTGGTGATAATGCTCAACCAAGAAGGTTGGTTTGTGATGCTTTTTTTTTNTTTTTTTTTTTTTTTTTTTTTTTTTTTTTCCTCTTTTTCCTTTTTGGTCCGGGATTCATTTGGTATCTGTTTATAGTTGATTTCTTTTTAATGGCATATCTATTATATTGTATGCCAACAGTGTTTAGGGTTAAATATTTGTTTTTGTTTTCGATCTATAATTCATTGAAGAATATAAACAAACACTGTAAGTTCTTTCCCAACCCCATTTATTGCAATTTCGATGAGCAGATCAGTTCTATTTTGTTGAAGAAATTGACCAAACACTTCTTTTATTCAGGAGTAGGTGGAATATTTAAAAATATGCTTAATCACATAAACATCCCTGCAGTATACCCAGTTTTCAATTGCTTTTCTTTTGTAACTTTCTTAAACACTTATACTTCCTTACGTTTTCCTGCAAAATTATGTTAATCATATATTTAAACCCTAGCATAATTTCTTTTCTAAAAAAACAAAATAGGCAAAGTCAACATTAACTCTATAACTCTTCTCCACAAAAATGAATAGTGACCTCGATGTTTCTTTTTCATTGTTTAGATTAATTTCATTTTTTGGATAATTTTAAGCACAATGGACTAATTCAGCTTTCTTATTCTCTGTAAATAGGAATGGGCTGTCACTGTACTATGATGGCAAATCAAGGAATTTCACTGACCTATCTAGTCTGAAAAATGGACAAGATCTGGCTAAACCATTAAATCAACGAAATGGTGGAAACAATGAAATAGGAAGGCAATTGATGTTGCCACTGATGCTGTTACTGAATCTGCATGATCCAGCTCCAGCAAATGGACCATGATCATTCTTTAGTATGGTTAACGTTGAGTGACATTTGATTGCAAGTATTTAGGTATATTTGTTTCCTTTTGGATTTGGAGTTTGATAAATAACGCTATGTTTTGTTGCACGACAATTTGTTGTGCTGAAATATAGCTCTAGAGAAATAGCCTTGTCCTCAATGGTGTTCTTGCTTGAAAGGAATTTCACATTATTTGGAATCTCAGCATTTTATGTATCAAATAAAATTTCTTGCTTTTCGATTCAATTTTTCATACTAAATAAAAATATGATGGATTGATACTCACAAAACCACAAGGGCATAAATGTGTTTGTATATAAACAAGCAAAATTTTCATTTAAACATAAATAACCCTTATTTTAAGGCTTATTATAAAGTTTTTGCAAAACCAAAGTCACGCTATATGAATTAAAATAGTTAACTACGTATCAGCACAAAAGTCTCGAAACACAAAAAAATAACTAAAGCCTCAAATCCCTAGGCAACATCAGCAAGGTCATCCCTTTGGAGATCCCAAAGATAATGAGGAGGATCAGGGAAGATCTCAACTTCAAAACTGGAAAATTATGCCTCATTGGCAATACAATCAAAACTACCAAAGATGCATAAATTAAATATTTATATTTTCCCCATAAGAAATATTTTATTTATTTTATTTTATCTAACAACTACTTCTCAATTTTAGCAACATTTCTGTCAATTGTTTACTAAGTAGCATTGCTCTAAAAACTATTACTAATTTTTTTCTTCAAATCTTGGACTGCCGATTAAAAGAATTAAATAGAAAAGGTGTCCACGAGAAGCAGAAAATTGTATAAACATTTGAAGACGAGCAATTAGTTATGGTTAATCAAATACTAAATATTATAATGTAAATAAGAACTCTGTGTAAAAAGTTGCTAATATTAGTGAATCACCAGATTAGTTAGAATTTGATTTATTTGATTTAATGATTTATCTTACTTGGTCAAATATACTTGTCACAAAATATACTTATCAACTCATCTAGAGTTAGTCTCCTTCTAAGGTTAGTCTCCTTCTAGGGTTAGACTCCTCTCCTTCTAGGGTTAGACTCCTTCTAGGATTAG
Organism: Cercis canadensis; assembly: GCA_003255065.1. Lineage (NCBI taxonomy): Eukaryota > Viridiplantae > Streptophyta > Magnoliopsida > Fabales > Fabaceae > Cercis > Cercis canadensis. The sequence continues at coordinate 6,195 of QAOA01008212.1, read as the reverse complement.
TCTTCTTTTCATTTGAATAGACTTTACACTTGTATAAATTTACAACCATACTAAATGAAAGCTGTAACCTTTCTCCATATTTTCGGTTTTCCTATATGGTATCAGAGCAGCAAAGCTCTCACCAGCATTTTTGATCCACTTCCTTCCCTTTAAAACACCATGTCTACCACCTCCTCCATCCATACCATCCCCTCCACTCACACCAACACCACACCGAACCTAGTCACCATAAATATGTCCAACCTTGTCATCAAACTTGCTCCTAACAATTATGTTGCATGGGCAAAACAAATGAAATCCATGCTCATAGGTTACGGTCTCATTGGACATATGACTGGCTCTACCCCATGCCCACCATGCACTGTTGAAGTTAATGGCGAAACTCTCGCCAACCCACTGTACACCTTTTGGGTCCGGCAAGATCACTTCTTGCTTTTAGCCATTATGGCTTCTTGTGAATTAGATGCACGTGCTGTCATCTCTCAAGTTGAATCTGCTCAAGAGTATGTCAAGAGACACACCAATTCCTCTTACCCAAGATCTTCAAACCGCCGCCCACACCAAACCACTCACCCCTCTCATTCAGATTCCCACCGCCCCACTCCATTCCCAGACACAAACCGTAAACCCTCTTCACCCATGATTTGTCAATTTTGCAACAAACGTGGCCATATTGCAAAATATTGTTTCAAAATCACCAACAACCCAAATATCTCCCCCACTGCCCGTGCTGCTTCCTCCTCCCCTAGCACTAATCCTCACTGGATTATTGACTCAGGAGCTACTCATCACATCACAAATGACTTTGGGAATCTCTCCGTCTCTACTGAATATGATGGTCCTGATAGTTTAATAGTTGCCAATGGTAATAAACTTCCTATCTCTCACACAGGCACCATGGTCTTACCCTCCACTCTTAAACTTTCTAATGTTCTTTGTGTTCCCTCTATTACTACCAATTTAATTTTTGTTTCCCAATTATGTAAACAGAATAAAGTTTCAGTTGAATTCTTTCCATCTTATTTTCAGGTCAAGTCCTTGANTATATATATAATTACATAATATATCTTCTACTACTTCACGCAAAGCAAACGTAGTGCTTCCTATAAGGATGACTTATACTTATTAAAATAATTGCTATCTATGTGCGGAGGAGACCGGAGAGGCAACAAGAAGACTTATAATGAGACTTATTAGCATATACATAATTACAAGAAGACTTAAGATCACAACATGAAACTTGTCCTCTGACTATACCAACTTGTTTGCCCACCTACACTGCAAACATGATATATATATAATAGATTAATATATTGACAATATGTTTTGGCAACAAAAGGAGTATAGTAATTTTGTATTAATACTACTTTAAAAAGTTCATGGGATGCTAGATATATACGTTAAGCATCGGTCGGCCAAGTACCTTAGCCTCTTAAAGTTTAGACAACTATTATATCTCGCAGTCCGAACAAGTAACACATTGACAAATCTAGAAACAACTCAATGGGAGGAAGAATTATGCGTCAAATTTTCGCTTCTGAGAGTCTTCCAGTCACGTCCTCCAAGCCCTCTCCATGTGTTGCTTGTTTTAGGAATAAAAGTCACAAGTTACCCTTTGCTATTTCTAGTCTTTCTAGTACGGGTCCCCTGGATATTATTTATTCAGATGTATGGGGCCCTACCCCTTGTTATTCCATTGATGGATTTCGTTATTATGTGATTTTTATTGATCATTTTTGCCGTTATGTTTGGCTTTACCCCATCAAAAATAAATCTGATGTCTCTTTAATTTTTCCTACTTTTAAAGCCTTAGTTGAGAAAACTTTTAAATCTACCATTAAAACCTTTTACTCTGACAATGGTGGTGAATATATAGGGCTCCGCCCCTTTCTCTCTTCTTATGGGATAGCACACTTACACACTCCTCCACACACTCCTGAACATAATGGACTCTCAGAGCGAAAACATTGTCATTTAATTGAAACAGCTCGTTGCCTTCTCAACCATGCCTCCCTTCCCACCAAGTTCTGGACTTTTGCCCTTAAAACAGCAGCCTATCTCATTAATAGACTCCACACGCCAGTCCTCTACTCCAAATCTCCTTTCTCCATTTTATTTGGTAAAACCCCAAACTACTCCAAATTAAGAATTTTTGGGTGTCTTTATTTTCCTTGGTTGAAGCCGTATACCACAAATAAACTCCAACCTAGGTCAAACTCTTGTGTCTTTCTTGGCTACTCAAACTCTCAAAGTGCCTTCATTTGCTTGGACACTCAAACCGAAAAACTCTTCCATTCACGACATGTTAAATTTTTAGAACACATCTTCCCTTTTTCAAAAGAGTCACAATCCTTTTTTAACTCTACCCTCTCGGATTTATCTCCTTCTCAACCATCTCATGAGCTGATTACCTTTCAAAGTTTCACTCCACTTCCACCACCTACCAACCCTCAACCAAACACATCTTCCCCCTCTCCTTTAACCACTTCCCCTCCTTCCTTCTCCAGCACTCCTTCACGTGTTTCTCCTTCACCTTCTCCTCCGTGTGATATCTCTGTCTCTGCAGCAGTGCCCTTGCCGCCTGTCACTCAAGGTCTTGACTCAGGTAATTCAGCTCCCCCTTCTCACATCCCTCCCCTAAACACACACCCCATGACTACCCGAGCCAAAAACAACATACATAAACCCAAACAGCTCTTTGCCGTCTCCAAGTACCCTCTTCCCTAAGCTCTTGAACCTACATGTGTGTCTCAAGCTCTTAAATCTCCCCACTAGAGAACAGCCATGTCAGAGGAATTTAATGCTCTTATGAGCAATGGCACTTGGGATCTAGTTCCATCACACTCCCACTACAATATTGTTGGCAACAAGTGGGTATTCCGTGTCAAAAGAAATTTGGATGGCTCTATCTCTCGCTACAAAGCCCGTCTTGTAGCCAAGGGTTTCCACCAATGCCCCAGTGTAGACTATTTTGATACCTTTAGTCCTGTCATCAAGCCTCAAACTATCAAAATAGTACTTTCCATTGCTCTCTCCCGTGGCTGGCCTGTTCACCAAATGGACGTGAACAATGCTTTCCTTCAAGGAGCCCTATCCGAAATAGTATATATGGCACAACCCCCTAGTTTTGTTCATCAGCAATATCCATCTCATGTGTGTCACCTCAAGAAGGCTCTCCATGGCCTCAAGCAAGCCCCACGTGCCTGGTATCATGCCTTACGTACTTTTCTTTTACAATATGGCTTCATTAGTTCTAAGACAGATGCCTCATTATTTATCTATCGGAAAGGTACTATACATGCATATTTTTTGGTATATGTTGATGATCTACTCTTGACCGGCAACTCCATTATTTTTCTTACACAATTTATGAGCTCACTTGCTGCTGCCTTTTCCTTGAAAGACCTTGGGTTCCCTAATTATTTTCTTGGTCTTGAACTAATTCCATCTTCAAAAGGACTCTTTATCACGCAACACAAATATATCCGGGATTTATTGACCAAATCCAACATGGAAGGCGCCAAACCTGTCACCACTCCCATGTCTACTTCGGCCAAATTTGCTCTTGACTCACTCTCCACTGACATCACTGTCTACCGAAGATTGGTTGGCTCTTTACAGTACTTGTCTCTTACTCGCCCAGATGTTGCCTACACTGTTAGCCGCCTTGCTCAACACATGCATGCTCCTACCGATGACCACTATCAAGCACTTAAGAGATTGCTACGGTATTTGAAGTCAACCCTCACCTTTGGTATTCTCCTTACTCGGCATGCCCAGCTACAGCTCACTGCCTATTGTGATGCTGATTGGGCTGGTGACATAGCTGATCGCCGTTCTATCAGTGCCTACATTGCCTATCTTGGTAACAATCCAATCTCTTAGAGCTCACGCAAGCAAAAATCAGTAGCTCGCTCCTCCACAGAAGCTGAATACCGCACCATTGCTTCTACCTCTGCTGAGATCTTATGGCTTCAAAATTTACTTAGTGAACTTGGTATCAAGCTTCCTGCACCTCCCATGATCTACTCAGATAATATTGGCGCCACATATCTTTGTGCCAACCTCGTCTTTCACTCACGCATGAAGCATTTGTCCATTGACTATCACTTTGTCCGGGATCTTGTCGCCAACAAAGCTCTTAAAGTCTCTCATGTCCCTTCATCACATCAATTGGCTGATCTCCTAACAAAGCCACTACCAGGACCCCGGTTTCAATCCCTTCGTTCCAAGATTGGTGTAGTTGAATCCTCCACCATCTTGAGGGGGCGTATTAGTGAATCACCAAATTAGTTAGAATTTGATTTATTTGATTTAATGATTTATCTTACTTAGTCAAATATACTTGTAACAAAATATACTTATCAACTCATCTAGAGTTAGTCTCCTTCTAAGGTTAGTCTCCTTCTAGGGTTAGACTCCTTCTGGGATTAGTCTTCTTTTCATTTGAATAGACTTTACACTTGTATAAATTTACAACCATACTAAATGAAAGTTGTAACCTTTCTCCATATTTTCGGTTTTCCTATAGCTAATACATTATTTACTTAATTCTTTTCCAATATTATTGGGCAAGCTCCAACTGCATATTAGATGTACATATATCTCACATATGAAATTACTTTATTCTATTTAAGGTGCAAGATCTCTCGTTAGTTTTGGTTTGATATAAATGATAATATATTTTCAAATATTAAGGAAATTTTTTTCTTTCCCATATGATTAATTAATTCAGTCCAATAAGTATCCTTTTTAATCCTCAGAATGAAAAGGCTCAACTCATGAAACTTCTTTCAAGAATCTGTCGCGTGTTTTTTTTTTTTTTTTNTAAAAAGTGTCATTACTTTTTCAATTGCAAGAAGAGCTCTAGCTCAATGGAGTATTCAGATAGGCTAATCTCTTTATCCCCTTCCTTGATTTAAATCTCTTCAATTGCAATTGCAGTCGCTATTTATCCATAGAAAAAAGAAATAAAAAAAAAATACATGTATATGTCCGTTGGTTGAGGAGATGAAACAATGCAATAAAAGAAGAGAGAGCTGCAACTAAGAAGCTGGAGTTAGACAAAGAATCTAAGGATCAAATGGGGTCTGATGATGATGCCAAACCCAGAAGGTTTGTGGACTTGTGTATCTGTGTTTTTTTTTTTTTTTTTTTNTTTTTTCTTTATTTGATTATTTCCCATTTCTTATAAAGTTATATCATATATATTTACCTGGAGATAGGGTTCTTCCTGCTTTCTTATATTATGAATAGTTGACGATGGTTAAATTTTAAGATATTTTATTTGATATTTTTAGTCCATTGATGTTTTTTTAATCATGCTGTACTACTGAAATTCTGGTGTTCACCATTTGATTGTGGTGTGGGGGTTTCAAATTTTTTTTCCCTGGGTTTTACAATTAATTTGAACCGTTGAAGCATGGGAGCTTAGATTTTCCCTCTAATGGCTGCTGTGACCCTTGTCATTTGGGGATATGAAAATATTGTGTTAGAGAAGTAATCTCTAATGGTATGCACAGCATACTCAATTTCCATTGTTAAATCACCATACATGTTTTATTACCCAAACACTTCAAGTAAGAATTGCTTGGCCCTTTTAGTAATTTCCATTGTTAAAAAATACCTGGTGTAGTTACTCATCCAAACACTTAAATTTGATCTAAAAGCACTTTTTGAAATGAGTATCCAAATGCAAATTAGCTTATTTTTAAGCTACTTATTGCATTAAGACTTATGCAACAGGCCATTTTTATATAAGCCTTTAATTAAGCTGTTTACCAAAAAATGACCTTAATAGATTAAAAAAGGCCCAATAGATTAATGAATCCATGATTAAGAATTGAACTTAAAGTGAAATTCACATAATCAATAACTTAGTCTTCTTTCATGGTGATTAAGACCTAATTAATGAAAAATCTTCAATTTGGTCTTAATTACCATGAAAAGTGATCCAGTTATGGAGTAAAAGATCAAATTGTATATACTTCTTGTAGTTTTTGAAATCACTTAGAAACTTTTAATTCAATTTTGGTATAGTAACCGTTAAATTACTCATAGACAAAAGTCATATTAATGTATTTTATTGTTCTAAAAATATTCTTATCTTTTACAGTAAATGAGTTTGTGTTAAATTTAAATATATATTTTTTAACATTACAACATTTGGGAGAAGAATACATAGGTCATGTATCC
>QAOA01008209.1:0-17561 GCA_003255065.1 Cercis canadensis | reverse complement strand
TGATAAAAAGGATCAACATGATAGCTTTATCATATCTTATTGATTCATCAAACATTAGGTAATGGCAGAATAAGATAAGTTATCATGTCCACCAAACAGGCCATAATATTCTAACCTTGGAAAGCAAAAGCAAATTGTTGTTAGTACTTCTTGCTATACAAGGTGCATAAAGTGATAAAGCCTTTGTTTGGATTATATGTATGTTGACATGTGCTTTGCACATATAATCTGATGTGTGTATATATATATATATATAAATGTTAAGAATTTGAAAGTTTCAGCCCATAAGGTTGTCCTTTTAAATCTTGAACCAAATTAAACCTATTGAAGAACTGAAGCAATATTTTATTTCATTTATTTTGTATTCTAATTATGTAAGTTGCCTCTCAAGGCTTAAGCATGAAGCTTTTCTCAGGCTCTTGTTTCATGATGAATTAGTTTTTGGATTGCTAATTAGGAGTTATTTCAAGTTTCCTTTGTCAAGTAAGAAAATTGGGTGCAACTTTTTCAATGGGGATATCCACTTTATCTTTCTGTGTTTTTAGACTAGATCACATAAGCATTCAATTACCTCCTATAAAAGGCAAGCACCTACTCAAGGTACCTTAAAGTTGGATCTATTTTCATCTTAACTCTGAAATAAGGGACAGCCACTGTAATAAGAAATAGGCAGAAAAATGTTTGCAAGAATACATCAATTATCCAACCATGAAGCTGAATAGCTATAACTCATTAGTAGCTTTTGAGAAATTCAAATGTCAACCCTCCATTGAAGGATTTACTTGTAGANCATTGTAATAAGAAATAGGCAGAAAAATGTTTGCAAGAATACATCAATTATCCAACCATGAAGCTGAATAGCTATAACTCATTAGTAGCTTTTGAGAAATTCAAATGTCAACCTTCCATTGAAGGATTTACTTGTAGATCACATGTCACTAATTGATAGTGCTAAACCCTTCCTTAGGCACCCTTGACTATGTTTTGCCATGAATGAAAAATGGTGGGTTTGTGGGTAGTGGTAGATCCATTGAGAAACTAAAATATATAGAGCAATTGTTGCCATTGTTCACCAGTCATCTGGGTTTTCTGGAACACATAGTAAGCCAATTTGAATGCATCTATGGCTTCAGTTTCAGCAGTTGTTTCTCCTAGTGAAGGATCCAACAATGCCAGTGGTCTTTGATCTCTCCACAATTTCCAAGCCTGCACAATTTGGCAAATATATGTTCTTTTTTTTGGGCCAGATGACAAATAAATGTTCAGTCATTCTTTTTATATGGGAGTTAGAACATAGAAAAAAACCCAAATTAGAATTTGATACTTACATAGCTCAATAGATCATCAGTAAAGTTTGGTTCATCATATATAGTGCATACTGCATAGAAACTCAGCAGCAAATTAGCAAGCAATGGGGAAAACAAATTAGCGACAAACACAATCCGATTGAATCTATTCTGTGCACATAGATTCTTTGGTCTCACTTTCTCATCAGCTGAGAGCACAAACACACAACTTCTTTCTCCTCTTTCCCTGCATTAATTTTTCTCACTGCCACCCAGCAAACCCAGTGCTGCCCATGCCAAGATTTTGAATTTTTCTAAGTGCCATAAGCAAATCACAAGCAAAGCTTCAAGATTACCCAGAAATTCTCTAGGTTCTTGTTAGATTGACGAAGAAGTTTGAAGCCTTACATTCAAAACCCACAAGGAGATGAACAAATTCTAAAACAAAAACTAAAGCTTTTGTAAAACAAATAATAGGTTAGAAGAAAGTGATATCAGAGCATTGTAAGATTAGAAAGAAGTGGAATCATAACTGTAATTCACTATTAAGAATTTTTTCGAAGTTCTTCAAGGAAAAAAGTCCTTTATAAGCATTTCACATCTCTCTCTTTTAAGTAATGTGGGACTTAAATTTTTGCAAACTAGTTTATCCAACATTGCCAACACAAAATAACTCACCTCTCTTATTGGATTGACGAAGATGCTTGAATCAAAGCATGGGATTGATATATGATAGAGATTGAAGAAGAAGATAGATTGCTAGGTCATAGCCCAAAAAGTAAAAAAAAAAAAAAAAACATATGAAAGTTTAAGAAAAGAATAGAATAACTATATGCAATTAGTACATGAAATTTTCTCATCAAAACGGTTGCGTGTAACTAATAAATATACCAACACAAGCAATAGAAATTCTTACCAAAAACATTTTTAAACAAAACAAACCTCGATTTATAAATTAGAATAGCCATAAGTAATTAATAAATCATAATGATATGTCTATTCAAAATAACAACATATAACTATACATGATATAGTTAACCCATATATTTTAAATTTTTACCCATAGTTTAATAAACAAAACAAATTTTAGTTAAGAGAATATAGTAACCATATGTAATTAATAAACGATGACCACATTCATCATAAAAATAGCAACATACAACAAATATACGATAACTAATACAAAGAATAACAATTCTTAATGAAATTTTTGTTTTCTAAACAAAACAAACTTCTCTTAGAAAAAGAGAAAAAATATATGCAATTAATATATGATAATAACCACATACCTAATCAAAATAGCCTTCTCTAACTAATAATACATGATGACTAATATACACAGTAAAATTCTTACCCATAGTAGGATTAGACTTGTGGTTATCATTTATTAATTGCTTGTAGTTGTTCTCTTTTTTAATCAAAGTTTGCCTCGTTTAAAATTTTTGAGAGACTTAACTTTTGGTGCCTAAAAACAAAGATATCCAGGTGGGTGCCAAAAGAGTACTTCTTGCTTGGTGCCACTAGCTACTTTCCAAAATTGCCCTTTTCTTAGAGTAGTAATCATGTGTTTTTCAGTAATTATTGTGAATAAACATGCAATGATTAGGAGTCAAGACACATAAAAGCGATAATTATAAGTAAACATCATAGTAATAACCATTGAGGACCACATGATGACCGATGGTCATCATGGACAACAAAGTAATCGTTGTTGAGTGTTTGGTCTTAATTACCACTTTTTTATGTCTGTTGATTGGTGGTCATTTCATGTTTACATACAGTGACCATTGAGAAACAAAACATTACCATTCCAATTAAGAAAAAGTCAATACTGGAAAATATCTATTTTACCAACCTAGAAGTACCCTTTTAGCACGCACCTAGAAATTTTCTTTATTTTAGCACCTAAGAATAATTCTCTCAAAAATGTTTGGTCAAGAATTTTCAAAGTGTATTAGCTATCATGTGCTACTCGTGGATGATTGTTTTCACTAGATTTGTGTTTACTATTTGAATTTTTACTCTATACCAAATTGGAGCCTAAGCCACAAAGTAAGAATTAGTGGTTAGATGATTAATTAGTTTATAAGAAGTCAAGGGTTTAAACTTTCATACCATCATGTAATAGAAAAAGAAAAAAAAAAGAGAGAAATTAGAGTATCTTCAATTATTGTTAGCTTCTCNGTCTTATTAATGTTGATTATTATTTTATTATTTTTTGTTTATAGGGATTCAACCTAACACCTTTGTTTGGCATTCTCAGCTTAACCATTGAGCTAGAGGGGAACATTTGATATTCCTTCAAGGCTTTAACTTGAGTATACATGCAATTGATTTTCTAAAAGAAGGTATTTATCTTGAAATTTTGGTGTATTATTTTTTCAACGAAGAAAAGTGATATTTAAGTGTAAGACATGTAAATTCTAAATTGCATAAAAAAATTTAGATGAATCTAGTTAAATTTGTAGATATTTAAAAAGTTTATATTTACATGTATACAAATCCATGTTACATGAGTATTTCAAAATCGGTGTTGTATCCATTTCTCAGACATAACAGAAACTTGAAACTCGTATTAGAGGAGGAAACTCATCTTAGCTTTTTTTTTTTCTTTAAAAAAAAATTGGTATATTTTGAAATTGCTAAAATGTCTATTTTGACATTGTTTTACACTTATTCTCTTCTCCCCCATTAGCTTTGATAATTCACAAAATCAGGCTTGATTCTATTCTCTATTGAATTCCAGGAATATGACAAGATTTGCTAGTTGAAGCTAGTTTTTCCAATTACCTTTGAGGTAATTATATGGCTTCAACTCCTCCTGAAAAATGAATTACACACACACACATGAAGTAGCATACCCATACCTCATTTTTTTAGAAAATTTCCGTTCTTGCGTTTCGTACCGTACCAAGTACGAAACTTGTATCAATACCCATGCAACATAAATACAAATAACATTCGATTATCTCAATATGTAGGAATTAGATTGGCTGCAGTTATAATGCAGCTTGCATGTGGTGGATTAAAAAAAATACATTTTTTTTTAAATTTTTATACTTACAATTACAAATATATCCCTTCTTTATATATATATATTTGCATGTAAAGTTTAGAAAACTGTATATATTCTGATTGAACTCTTCATTTGGCAACAACTTTTCCTAAATTTCACTATAAATTTTAATATTTGAACTCTTCATTTGGCAACAACTTTTCCTAAATTTCACTATAAATGTTAATATCTCTTAGATTGCAATGATGACCAGTAGCTTGGCTGTTTTTTTAGATGACTAAAGTTGACTGCATACTTCCATCTTCCTGCAATGATTGATTTGGGTGGGCCAGCTATGTCTGAAGTCTCAAAGGCTAATGTAAATGCAAATAAAATCAGCAGCATTCTTAGTTTGGACACAGTAATATTACCAAAAAAAAGCTTGGACACAGTAACCACCTGGGAAGAGCAGCCAAGGAAGCTTCACATAACTGTGTTCCCATGGTTAGCATTTCGTTACATAATCTCTTACTTTTTTTTTTTGTGGTACTTTTAGATATGATTTTAAATTCAAACAGAGAACTCATAATCTCTTACTTTGAACTTGCAAAACTTAGCTCATAAGGGTCACAAAATCTCTATCATTTCAACACCAAAAAATGTTCAATGTCTACCTAAAGTCCTTCCAAATTTAAAACCTTGTATAGATCTAATTGAAATCCCTCTTCCCTATGTAGACAAACTCCTTGAAAATGGAGAGGCCACCACCACATTGTACCATATCTTAAGAAAGCTTTTGATGGTCTTGAAGAACCCGTGGCTATGTTTTTAGAGAGAAATCAAGCTGATCGGATTATTTATGACTTTGCACCTCGCTAGTTACCACCAACCAACACGTCCTTGGCTGTGGTCAAGGGTTTGAATGTCCAGTGAACACATTATTGAAAGATGAAAAATCGTAATTGCTCTATCCCTTGAATGAGATTAGTCTCAAGCTCAATTTGGTAGAATAAGGGTACTCGTTGTATTAACCCAAAAAAAGAAAAAACCAAACTTGGCATCTCAGCAATCTTTTTCTTCATTTTAGTGCATTTGGTGCATCGTAATTACATTCTTGATACCTTGCTGTTATGTCTTTCTTGGTGGTATAATGTATTGTTGCCTGTATCTTCTGAGTATGATCTTTGGCTTCAATTCTAGGGATTCGTGTTTATTCTTGGTTGTTTTAAAATATATTTGAGATGGTAAAAGGGCTTAATGTTTTCCATTACTTTCTGAATAAATTGATGATGTGAGTAATTGAATTACTACAAAAACCTCTTGGATTGGGTCTAGTTGAAAACCATCCAAACGGGACCCTTTTCTAAAACAATTTGCTAATTGTATAGAATGAATTGTTTCCACCCTAGTTGATTTTGGACAGAAGACCAAGGTCAGTTGGTTTCTTCTCTATTATATTTATATATTGACTTTGATGCTTCCACCGGAAGCTAGCTATTTACAGGAAAAAAAGAAAAAAAGAAAAAAGTACTTGATGCCCTTTATAATTAATCAAGTGGACACTTATTTTCTTTTTCTTTTTTATCCATTTTTTATTCACATGGCTAATTTTAAATAATAATTTTTTTTTTTAATGTGAGTCCTTTAATAATAATTCTCTCAACTTTGTTTGTTACAATAAGGTGAAATTATAGATAATTTTAAATAGATATATGATTATATTTCTATTACTTTTTATCTAATAATAATTTTTTTTATGTGATATTTAATAATTATTATTAAACTTTGATCAAATTTACTTAAAAAGGTATATCTGATTATATAGTATTAATTAATATTTAAGACAATTTTCTTGCTATATTTCATTAGAAACAAGAAAATATATATCTTTAACTAAAAAGTATTATTACTTTGTCTATATAATTAACTTTGACTATATCTATGTGAGACACAAAAATTAGATAATTGACTCATGTATTATATAAAAGAAGGCACTAAAACTTTTCCTAAGACTTATGATCCAACTCTTGAGATTCTAGAAAACTTAAATGTAATAAAATGCTCCAGTTTGGTTAAAATAGTTCCCTCCTCTGCCTCTTTCAACCATTTGACTAATTTACAAGAAAGAGACTGTGAGAAGTTGGTATGCTTACTAACATGGTCTACAGCAAAAAAGCCTGGTTCAACTCAAAGGATTAACTGTTGAAAATTGTAGAATGATAGAAGTAATAGTGGAAAGCAGTGGAGATGGAAAAGAAGACGAAATTGAATTCAAACAGTTAGAATTTATGGAACTAAAAAATTTACCAAATCTCACAAACTTCTGCTCTATAAATTGTGAGATCAAATTTCCCAACTTGGAGGAAGTAAGCATCAGAGGGTGTTCCAGGATGAAGACATTCTCAAAGGGAGTCTCCAGCACACCAAAGCTAGACAAGGTACAAGTAGAAGAAACTGAAGATGAATGGAATTGGGAAGGAAATCTAAACACCACAATAGAACGGTTGTACATGGACAAGGTAAAAAAATTAAAAATAAAAATCCTTGATTTGCAATAACAATTTTCTACAGTCTTCTCTATATTCTTTGTTTTTCTGCCCCCTTTTTTCTTAAGATGGTTAACCATGTCTGAAGTGTGACCAGTTTGAATACTGCATTATACAGGTTCTTTTTCTCAGTTCAGAGCATTAACTGATTTTCCGGAACACAGAGATATGGCAAAAATCAGTTGAAAATAGATCATTCCGCAATTTGAAATCTTTTTTGGTGGACAACTGTGAGTTTCTGTCAACTGCGATCTCTTCTAATTTGCTGATAGTTTTAAGTAATTTGGAATAATTACAAGTGCAAAACAGTAATTCAGTAGAAGTAGTATATGATTTGGAAGAAANGTTAACCATGTCTGAAGTGTAACCAGTTTGAATACTGCATTATACAGGTTCTTTTTCTCAGTTCAGAGCATTAACTGATTTTCCGGAACACAGAGATATGGCAAAAATCAGTTGAAAATAGATCATTCCGCAATTTGAAATCTTTGTTGGTGGACAACTGTGAGTTTCTGTCAACTGTGATCTCTTCTAATTTTCTGATAGTTTTATTAAGTAATTTGGAAGAATTACAAGTGCAAAACAGTAATTCAGTAGAAGTAGTATATGATTTGGAAGAAATGACTACAGAAATCTCAAGGTTGAGAAAATTGACTTTATCTCAACTTCCAAAACTGAAGCATATATGGAATGGGGATCCTCAAGGGACTGTCAAGTATGAAAATCTTGAAGCAGTAAGCATCATTGATTGTAACAAGTTGAAAAATATTTTCCCAGCTTATGTGGGCAAAATGTCTACTGAAAATCGAACTACTCATAGTAGAATCTTGCATTAATGTAGAGGAAATTGTGGCAGAGGAGGAAAGAGCGGAGAGTACTACCAGGTTCGCATTCCCTCAAATGAAAACCATGAGACTTTTAAGTTTACAGGGGCTGAAGAGTTTCTACCATGGGATGCATACTGTTGAATGTCCATTGTTGACTGAATTATACATAATATATTGTGATAAATTGGTGCAAGGAAGGGAGACTTCAAATCTGCCAGAAACTTATCTTTCTTGCTAAGATGAGCATTGTTTTTTTACAACAACCACTCTTCTCTATCAAACTGGTATGACAAAATAATGAATTGTTGCGGTTAAAAGTACATCTAGTATGTTTTATGACTGAGTATATAAAGGGAGAAACCCAGTGCTAGCTTGTACAATTTCCTGCAGTGTTACCGATTTTTTACTTATTTTAAAGCAAATAATATATTATGCTGATTTATTATCCTAAGTGGAATTCATTTCTGTCAAATATTATTCTGATATGTAATATTATTATAATGATATAAAATCTTAAACTTTCATGTATAAAAGTCAACTAGGTTGTAAAACAGTTGGTCTCAAGGCTCTCCTTGCAAGAAGAAAGTCTTGTGTTCGAAGCCCCTCAATAACAAAATGAGAGTTTTAAAGTCTTCCCTACACAAAGTTACAGTTGTGGGTGCTTTGACAGCGAGATTCCTAAAGCAAGGATGCATGACTTGCTCCAAGTTTGATAAGTTTGACTCCATCCAAAAGATGAGATTAGGCTTAAGTTCCTAGGTTACCAAAAAAATAATGCTCATGCATAAATATTGAGAGGGGATGTCATGTCGAAATTTACTTTTCTAACTCCTTTCATGAAAATTACTTGAATGATAAATTATCTAATAAAATGTAATATATCTGTGAAGGTGATCACAATTCCAGTAGATGAAATTAGGGAGAAGTAGGAATCCAAGAAGCAACTTCAATGCTAACAGGAAAGGAAGAAGGTTGGCTATGAGATTGGACTACCATGATCCGTTGAGTAGTATGCAGGTTCATAACTATATTGTCATGTTGTTGTTGAAATTATCCTAATCAAATGCAATTTATTGTTGAAGATAGTGATTTAGTGGGTTCACAGCTTATAGTATTTGATGCAATTTAAAGGAATAAGAGGACGTGCAATCAAATAAAAGATAAAAGATAAAGAAAAAAAAATTACTAAAAGGAAAAAGAAAAAACTTTTCTACACCAAAAATTACAACTTTATGGGTTGGAGCCCAAATGCACTAGTTCAAGCCTAAACAGCCTTGAAAAGGCCAATTAGCAAAGATTTGACCTAGTCGGACTTTTTTTGGCCCTTGTAAAATTTCCATAAGATACCAAACGTTTAGAAATTATAACAAAAAACCCCATTTTCCAAAAAAGACCATAAAAACAATTTCCTTTCAATTTTATTTCTTTTCCTTACACTTTTTTTAATCAACTTTGGACATCTAGCGTTGACATCCAAAACATGGCATCTCTAAGAATTACTTCGACTTTGATGCTAAGATTTTCATTCTGGGATATATTGGGCTCCACGGAGTTAGCATGGATGAAGTACAAAGTAGGTAAGTTTCACTTTCTTTGTTTATTTTATTATTTGTTTACTTTCTTGCAACTTTTTTTAATTTCAAATTAGTTCAAACAAGTGAAGAGTGAAACAAGGCAAATAGCCGGCATGGTTGTTGAAAAATAGTAAGAAATTAAGTGTATAGAAATCATCGTACGCAACTAGGTAGAGATAGGACAATTGCGTCTCTTCTGTTGTCCAATTATATTAGCTGGTCAATGAATTCACATTAGAGCGTAATTTCTGTTGCAATTTTTGTAGTTCTAATTGTATGCATATTGGGAACTAGTGGAAGCATTAGGAAGAAGACCAAAGAGTTGTGCTTTTCAGTTTAAACTTGGATTCATCTCTCTTCAGGCTTCTTTGTCAAGGTCATGGAAGAAGTCAACTCCTGATCATATGGATAATCAAAAGGGAAGTAATATTTCCCTTTTGGATTTGCCTGAATCGACCTTGGATTCCATTCTCAATCACCTTTCACCAATCGATCTCTGTAGAATGTCTCAAGTGTGCACTTCATTAAGGGATAGATGTAGAAGTAATCATTTATGGGCAGACTCATAAAGCAAAAATGGGGAAAAGTGATTGGGGATGTTGTTTATAAGGAGTGGCAGTGGCATTTAACAATAGCAAAGGAAGAAAACTCCTTGAATCAACACATCCAGAATGGATCACTGAGTTCTATTAGTGGTGTTTGGCCTAATATATGTCTTGGGTCATTTCTAGAAGATTGTGGGCAGCTTAGTTGTTCAAGGACAAACAATTCCATGATGGCTATGTATATCTCTCTAGAGAGTGGCAAGTTCTGGTTCCCAGCACAGATATACAGCTTAATGGCTTTGCTGGTGCAAGTTGATGACAGTTCTTCAAGATCTGCAAGAAGGTACTGTCAGTGGCCAGAGATGGTTATCTGGTGTCACCTCTTTTTTACTTTCTTTATGGCTGGTCTCTAACTTGAGCGTTGAAGGTGAAACTAGACAACCTACTCCGGCCACCACTGACAATTGCTTTTTGCAGATTTTGGAGAGTAGGTCATCATTATAAGTCATTTAATTTTTTTTAAGAGGTTTCTTCAATACTATGATGTGGAGTTATATATATTTCTTATCTTTTTGCAGGGGTTAGTGCTTTCCAATGCTTTACTAAGTTATGACTCCAAAACTGATAATTTTCAAGCAAGGTATGGAAAGAACTACCTTCTCCAAAAATAGATAGTGGACTTATGTATCTGCAGCTAACTCATCTTTTGTTATGATTGAGAAGAAACTGCAGATAGTAATTCAAATGAAATTTTTTAAATAACCCACCTATCATCTTCAAAGCTTTAAACTTCTTTTGTCCCTTGTTATGTGTTTTGAAATTTGAAGTTATCACATTCCTAAAAAAATTTGTTCTGTATAACCATTTTGTTTTCTAGTACATCTAAGGCTAGTCATCCTGCTTCAGGGTCATGTTGTGGAAACATCTATAACTATAACTTCGTGTAAAGGAACACTTTGAGAATCTCCCATTATGTTAAAGCAAGGTCTCAGGCACACAATCCTCTCCTTGCAGAGAGAGTTTTGCAAATTGGTTTTTCTAGTACTTTGTCAAGCAGCTTCTAATTTGATGATATCTGGTGCAAGTTGATGACAGTTCTCCAAGATCTGCAAGAAGGTACTGTCAGTGGCCAGAGATGGTTATCTGGTGTCACCTCTTTTTTACTTTCTTTATGGCTGGTCTCTAACTTGAGTGTTGAAGGTGAAACTAGACCACCTACTCCGGCCACCACTGACAGCTGCTTTTTGCAGATTTTGGAGAGTAGGTCATCATTACAAGTGATTTAATTTTTTTTAAGAGGTTTCTTCAATACTATGATATGGAGTTCTATATATTTCTTCTCTTTTTGCAGCGGTTAGTGCTTTGCAATGCTTTACTAAGTTATGACTCCAAAACTGATAATTTTCAAGCAAGGTATGGAAAGAACTACCTTCTCCAAAAATAGATAGTGGACTTATGTATATGCAGCTAACTCATCTTTTGTTATGATTGAGAAGAAACTGCAAATAGTAATTCAAATGCAATTTTTTAAATAACCCACCTGTCATTTTCAAAGCTTTAAACTTCTTTTGTCCCTTGTTATGTGTTTTGAAATTTGAAGTTATCACATTCCTAAAAAAATTTATTTTGTATAACCATTTTGTTTTCTAATACAACTAAGGCTAGTCATCCTGCTTCAGGGTCTTGTTGTCGAAAGATTTATAACTGTAACTTTATGTAGAGGAATGTTTTGAGAATCTCCCATTATGTCAAAGCAAGGTCTTAGGCACACAATCCTCTCCTTGCAGAGGGAGTTTTGCAGATTGGTTTTTCTAGTACTTTGTCAAGCAGCTTCTAATTTGATGATAACATTATGGACTTTATTAGTTTCTTTAGCTCATTTGCCCATGTTACTTCCTTCTTTTATTCAATGGATAAATTCTTTCAGGCATCAATATGGGGGATGGCGGATTGTGGCTAAAAGCATCCCTTGGGATATGGTGAGAGTACCCCCAATTGAAACTTCTTCTTATGTTCTTCATGTCTCTGATTGCTTAGATGACTTAAAACCGGGGGATCATATTGAGATCCAATGGAGAGCAAATACAGAAAACCCTTATGGTACGTTTCTGAACTCTCAAACTCTTCTTTGACGAAAAAAAATTAGCCCCTGCCTCTTCCCTTATCAAAATTGAAGAATCAATGGTCTAGAAAAATGAATGAATATAGGTTTATCACAAGATATGCGATTACCTTCATGTTATAACTTGTAGTGAATGTACTACAGATTGGTGGTATGCTGCTATTGGTCACTTGGACTCATGTGATGAGAGTGAGAATCATTGCCGGTGCCATTTTAGTGGTGAGAGATCTTTACTTGTCACTTGGGTTGTCTCCTATTTGTTTCTATAGTTTTTCTTGTGGGAATTATGAGTATTTTCATTCTGAGTAGAGGATAAATTTAGTCAAATTCACATGTTTGACACTACAAGAAAATAGTGAAATTCTTATGGTTTTTTTTCATGGTTTAGACTTTCTGCTCATTTTTCACGGAAAAATGGATTGTGAGAAAAAATTAGAGAAATCCATGAGAAACACTTTCCCTTTTTTGATTATTTTTGAAGGATAAGATTATTTGCTGCTCTTGAAGAAATGAAAGTTGCATTCTACGATTAATATGTTCTTTTTGCTCAGTTAATATAGGTAAATTTTCCTTAATAAATCTTAGTGGTGGAACAGTTAATGATAACCTTGTGGATACATTCACAGTATTTGCTTTACTATTTTTGATGTTTTTGTTAAATAGTTTATGACTTGGGTTATGGAACCAAGTCCCACATTGGTTGAAACAATGAAGGTTTAAGGCTTTATAAAAGGCAAAACAAGACTAAGAGTAACTTTAGTTATATGAGTCACACAAGCCCATGAAGCTAGAATATGCTTTAATGTCTTTAATTGACACTTGAGTCTTGATTTGACAAATATTTTAGAGTTCGGTTTTAGTAACTGGCCCGGGTTGGGTCATTTGACCCGGTTCGGATGACAGTTATTTAATTTAAAAGATTTCATTAAAACAAACAGTTGTAACTGTTCAGTTAATATCTAATTTTAAAAGACAGTTATGTCTATTTCCAAACAAACAATTGTGTCAATTAACAATTGACCAATTATATTTGTTCATAAGTTCATTTTCAAGTCTATAAAAAGGAAGTTCCAAATGCATTATGATTTACAATTTTCATTGAGAGTTTTTGAGGGTTTTGTTGTATTATGGGGTAACTTGCTTTTATAGAAAAACAATATTACACTCAAGACAGTGTAATTATTCTTGCCTCAAAGCCAACTATTTTATTGTTTCCTTGATATTATTTCTAACAGTTTCACATATAAGCATATGATTTTTAAGACCTCTCCCAAATAATTAGCTGTGCCTTTAAAACTATTTCACCTGTTTAGATGAATACATCACATGCATTTATTTTTCCTTTTATAGAGATGTTTGTTGTGGAGTTCAAGCAATACTCTCATCGATCACTCATGAGACACATAGTGCTGAGTAGAAAGAACTATGGAGAACAAGGTGATGGATCAGGTGGCTTCTATGGGGGAACTAGAAAACTTCATAGTGAGGAGGAGATTGAAACGTGGAAGAAGCTATCGCCACCTGAAAATCAGGTACAGTAGACTCACAAAATTGCATATTCATGGTTTAACATCCTTTTATTATATCAGGTTTAAAAGGTAATGAAAAAACTTGTTTTGTTGACACAGAAAATAGAAAAACATTATTTTTTTATTTAATTTCATCTCTGATATGAATTTAAACGATAACATATTAAAAATTAAATAGAGATTTACTTTATGCTAGGAGTGTAAATATTTATACACTTTTTTTAACAGCCAATGGCATATGGTGCGCCTCCGGTGGCAGCACAAATCCAAATATTGTAAAATTTGAAGTGAATCTCAGGTAAATTTTCTTAGAGTAAATTAATACACCAACCTCCTCGCTAGTTATCTGATTTTCACCTACCTTCTCCACAACCTACACATAAACTCAATTATCTCACATATGTTAGGAATATTCCTTGAATATGTCAGTTTTGTATTCTTTATATTATTTGAAGTGAATCTTAGGTAAATTATCTTACCATGTCTAAAACTCTCTAATTATTCAATTTATCCTCATTCATTGTTTTCCGCCAGAGCAATATAACCTGATTTAAAGTTTTGATTGCAGTTGATTCATTTATTCTATCTTATTATAAATCTTTTTTTACAATTTCCATTGCCAATAAGGTAGATTACTTTTGTTTGGATAACATTTGATCCTGAAGCCATCATTTGGTTGAATTTTGGACGCTCACATTGGGATTTCTTCTTATTCAGAGAACTGCTAGGGATCTTATCAGTTGGAAACTGATTCACATTCACCATTTTTAAGTTCTTCTTATGCAGGGTACAAGTCTCCTTTTGGTATACCTGGAACTCTAGCTATTACAGGGATGGAAGTTTTATGTTAAATATTCTCACACCGCAAGCTGCTTCTGTTAGCTTTCTCGTCTGCTAGAGAAATGTGTTGTTTTGGATTGAGTACAAAGAACACTACCTAGTGGTTGTTATGTAATATAAGATTCGCCAACAAAAGATACAATAGTTAATCTGTTTGTTTTGTTAATTAAATGTTGCTTATTTGCTATCTTTGTGAACTATTTGTGGAGACAGACATAACCTCTACCACTTTTTTTTTTTTGGGCTACGTCTTTGGATTCTAACACGGATCCTACAAATCTTAAAGACAATTTTAGTATTACTTGATCATATACCGTTTGGTGTACCTCTAACTGTCATGGAACTAGAGATACTATTTTCAGTATTTCTTGAAACTTGTATATGATATATTTACATTTTTGAAATGGTGAAAGAGCTCAAGTACTTATGGTCAATTATAGGATGCATTCAAACCCAATATATATGGATTCTATAATCTATATATGCTCCCATCTTAAACAGCAATCCCAGAAAGCTTTTAAGTCCTGAATATTCAAAGTTGCTTTTGATTTGGAAATGAGAAACGAGAGAGAAATAGGGTCGATGATGGAAAATTTTAGAATGTCTTGTTGTAGTTTGTTTTTATGCAATCACATTCAGTATTATGAAGAATTTTTTTTTTTTTTTNTTTTTTTTTTGCTACTGATATTCAGCATTGTGAAGATTAAATCCTTTGAAAGACTCTCAAATACAAAATATTGATCTTTTTTTTTCTTTTTTGTGTCCAATTACCAAATATTATATTTTACAGAAGATGGTGAAATCACGGTAATGAAAATTTTACTCTAGTAACCACTCAAAAATAAGGACACAACTAAGAAATTTCCAAAATAACAAAATCATGATACTATCAATATGATTTGTTTTATGCTTTACTATTACATATTTTCAAGATTGTAAACTAGAGTTGCCACTTGTAAGTTAAGAAGAGACCATTAATAGGGGATGAATTTGAGTGAATTATTGTTAGGTCACTCGTATTAAAGATGATTACAAGTGGGTTATTTAGGCTACTTGTTATCTCTTCTCAACATAGCTATATCTGTTGAAGAAACTCCAGCAAGTTCAAACTTCTCAACTGCAACTTCCAGAATTTCATGCCATAATGGTAGCCCTAATTTGAATTCCACAATTGAGCACTAATATAGCATGTTACCCCACAGGAGATTTATTTGAGATCTCATATTTGCCACCTGAGAAGCAATTTCATCTGATGACATATTTTTAAACAGGCCTTCCAATCCCATGTTCTGCATATGTAATTTGACATCCTCTGATTTGGAGGCTTCACGCAATCGTGGCTCCTCAAATTCTTCCCTCATCTGCATCCCCTTCTACATATTTTCCTCAGCATTGTTGTAAAGCTGGAGAACCTCAGTGGAGGGCCATGTTGCTAAATCAACATTGCTGCCAATTGCATAATACCAAGGGAGTTTTGCTTGATCAAATGGCTGCTGAACTAGTGCCAGAAAACCTTCATAAAAATCAGATTTAAGTTTAATGGCTGCTTCATATTTTTCTCCTGCTTTTCTATATTCATTTTATGCCCATTCATATGCACTTTTGATTTGTTCATTCAGATTCCCTTTAGAAGAATCTTCTGCAAAATATACACCTTCTTCCTTGCCATAGACATGTGAACATTTCCCCAGTTTAACAATGCTAGAGATGACATAGTCCTCATTTATTTTTTTTTGTCACTTTAGTCATCAAATAATCACTCCGCCAACCAAAAATTAGTCCTCTAGTGATCACTTTTGATGCTTATAGAGAACTGATTTGGTGGACGGAGTGTCATAAACAATATTTTTATACATTATTTAACCCCCATTTTTAGCCACTTAAACCTCTTTTGGGCTGAATTAATTGGGCTTGGACTGCATTTCATAAGTTGGGTTCCAATTGGGCTTAATTGTATTTTTCAGCATTACTGAAAATTTTACACTGCCTCTGTATTTCGGACACAACTTGAGTTTTAGACATCTTCTAATCTTGAATCTTACCTTTTAGGAAAGCTGAGAGAATGCTATAAAAGTTTGATTCAGAGCTCCAAAGCTAATTTGAATGTCCAGCAGGTCATATTTTGCTTGGAATTCAGAGCACAGATGCTGCCACTGGATCCTGACCCATATGAAGATATTGGGTCATAACTTGGGCTGTGGGTGTCTTCTGGACCTGAAACCAGTATCATTGGATAGCTAAGACATAAAGCTTCAACTTATGTGAAGATAACTTCTCCAAACTATGGCGTTTTGATGGTTCTATTGCCCCTTGAAGTCAACTGACGAGTTCAGAGAGCTGTTAAGAGTAAATTGGGTCTAACTTTCTCATCCCAAGCCCAATTAAGCCCAAATCGGGGCCCAATTAAAGCTAAGAGCCAGAGGATTAATTCTAACCTAGGGGTAATCTGGGTGTGCAATTATTTTAGAGGGTTACAAGTAGGTTAAGGAGGTAGACGTTTTAGATATTCCATTCTAGACAGTTTTTAGTAGACAATTATTTTTCCTTGCCTCATCTTCCATTGGAGCTCAGATTTGATGGCCATGGAAGAGTAGAACCTTTGTAACCAAGCTAGGCTCCTGATTTAATTCGGTTTGATTTTGAGATTTTGTATTTATTTGAATTAAGTTTAATGCAATTCTATTCTTCCTTGAATTCCTGTCTTGCCTCAGTTTTTGTATGGATTATGGAGATTTCAATTGTTCTTATGAATGTTGAGGTATGAAATAGAACCTAGATTGATTGATCTTTCTTTTGTTGCATGAATTCAGAGAAGGTTTGCTAATTGAAGTTCGGTTTTAGGTTAAACAACTAATTGTTAATTCTATGTGATTGCAAAGATTAGTGATGTACGTGCTTAAATCGGATTCTGAATGATAATTCAGTAGGAACACTTAGTTATAATTAGAGATTTCGGTTATGACTAAAATCAATTAACAGTGCTGCATTAGATCAATCATGTTCAATCTAGGATGTATCAAACCAATTTTTGATGGATGTTTAGTGAGGTTGCATTTTTAATTAATTGAATGAATCTCGGTTCAATTCTGTAATTTACATTTGGCAATATATTCTGTGTTTGAAAATCCTCAATTGGTAGTCTTGAAATTGTTAATCAATCATTGCTTTCCCTGAGAGACAACCCGGATTAGCCTTGTATTGTATTTTGTTTTAGGGGATTCGGTTTTAATTTGTTGGAATACGACAATTCCAATCAAAGTGATTATTCGAAAACTATATATATATATATATTATGTG
>QAOA01008202.1:313387-386338 GCA_003255065.1 Cercis canadensis | reverse complement strand
AGAAGAATACAACTCGAAGTAGAAGTCCAGATTTGCTGTCACCAATTCATGCTCCACTCCTTGCCTTGCTCTCTTTTTTCCAATCCTTGTCTTAAAAAAGTGTCTAACCCTGAATTAGTCCTAAATCTACCTATTTAAAGTTACTAGAAATCCTAATTACAATACGACAAGTCTTTGGGGTTAAAGCCTTCAAGAAATAGGAGAAATACAACAAAACTCGTGCAAGAGTCCATCCGAGGTACCTAGGCGCTGGGCATGAGCGCCTAGGCGGGCACATAGGCACTCTAGTCCCTGGTCCATGTACTGAAGCTTGCCATTTTGGGTGCCTAGGCCCTCTCCTTGGACGCCTAAGCGCCCTATTCCCTGTATTTGGTCTGAAAATCCCCTTTTTAGCAACAAATTGCACCAAGCTTTCACTAAACTTGCACCTCTTTGCTAAATTATCTTTTCCTACATCATAAACACAAAATCAATCAAATAAAACCATTATACTGCTCACAAATCACCTAAATGCTAAGTGGAAAATACCCAAATCATGGATATAAAATCCATTCATCAAAAGGAATGTACCATTTGTTTCTCATGTTGTTATTTGTTTCTCTTACGATTACATCCATGGATACCAATTCAAAGAAGAATTGATTATTTCAACATCGAATAAAAGAAGAAATGCCACCAGAGACATGGTGGATCAACCAAATATCAAGTTATTGAGTAAGATTCTTCCATCCAAGTAGCCAGTTTATATCCATCAATTGGATTAAGTTAGATCAACATAGCCTCCTCGAAATTAATATGTTTAATCAAACAGATAAATTAATGTCAGAGTAGGATGAAGTTCCCAACAAGTCCTCCTTTGATCTAAATTCATCACATCAACTCTAACAGCCAACTTTGCACATGCCTCGAATCTTCAATTTTCAAACTCCACCAAACTTCAAAATTGATCACATTTTGCTGTTGGTGTCATGGCTCATGTCACTAATGACGTTACTCGTCCAATTTGTAGAAATTTTGAACTTTCAAGGACTTGTCCAACCACTTTCAATGGTGCTGCTGGAGGCACTTCTGGTGTCCATTTGATGCAAAATTTTACCACCTTATAGATTTCGTGTCCAGAATCTACTGACTTATATATAATTTGTAAATGCCAACTGGGCCGCAGATCAGTTGGTTACAAGGCTCTCATTGCAAGAAGATGATTTTGTGTTTGAGATCTCTCATTGACAAAATGTGAGTCTCAAAGTGCTCCCCACACAAAGTTANGTTACAAAGCTCTCATCACAAGAAGAGGGTAGTAAGTTTGGCTCCATTGAAAGGTTGGGGTTAGGCCCTCCTTTTTGGGTTATCAATATATATATATATATATATAAGGTGATGTCCTTATAAGATACATTAACTGATAGAATGTAAATGAGAAGGATCTTGTTGACTGCAGAAAATAAGAACATTATGTAGTTTGCTTCAGTAGATTTAGACTACTTAGTTGACATTTGACAAATTATTAACTCCGATCATTTTGCGTTGTAAAGAAGCCAAGAGAATATACCTCAATAGTTGAGTATTGGGTACTTCGCGGTAGAAATTTTAAGTTTAAATTCTATATATTGAGATAAAAGGAAGTGGATTTTGAAACTTGTCCAGAATCTCATGAACATAAAAAAGGAAAAAACTTCCTAAAGAAAATTTTAGATATGGTCTTAGACTTCTTTCAATTACTAATTACTAACTTATGGTTAACCATTACACAATCCTTAGACTTAGTGATTTAAATGATCAAAGTTTTATTATGGTGACATGAACTATTGTCACCACTATTTCTAGTAATAGTGGCACACTAAAAGTCAGTGACCAAATTTTGGTTATTTTGAAATTCTTCGTGTGAGTTACTTAAAGAGTCAGGCTTTATTATTTTTATATATGATCATATGTCCTATGTAATTACAATATTAGCTGTAGATTAGGATTACAATTTGAAAACAAATTGGCAGCTTTCACAGGCTTCCAACCCCAAAAACTTTTGTGGTTATTCAACTTAGTTAAGTAATCTACAACTACTTTTTTCTTCATTCCTAAACAAACTGCCCTCCTCTTCTTCCTATTTTCCATTGAAAAGTGCTATGACTAGTAACTTGAATTGAAATGCAGAGTTTGGATAAAAAGGTGTTTTCTTTTCTACAAAAGTAGATGTTTATAGCTTTGAGATTATATTAATAGAAACATTCACAAGAAAGAAGTAAAATGATGGCATGTTTCTTGAAGGTTTAAGATTGAAAGGGTCGGATAATGGCTCATTTCCCCATGCAATAATTTAAGTTGTGAATTGCAATTATTTTTTTGTCAATGATAGATAGAGCTAAATCTTTTAAGTGAGAATATGAAAGAATGAGAATGTGAATCTAGGATCTCAATATATTTTAGAGATCCCTGGTCCAATTGTGCTATGTGCTTCTGTAAGATCCCAATTTGCTACAAAGAGAATAAAAGCATAGTATTGATGACATCATAACATCTATATCATCAATTTTTGAATTAGCCTTTCGTTCACGTGAAAATTTGCATGAAGGACAAATCATTATGGTTGATGTTGTTGTATCATTAAACAAATTCAAGATTAATGACAAAGTAACCCTTTTTCAATATTGTAGAGCTTTATGTATTTTTATCCCTCAAACATATATATAAAAAAGTATTAATTTCTTCACAAAAAATTTAATCTGACCACGTAATGTGAATTTTAGCTAAAAAATCTAACATTCTAGCCATTCTATCAAATGGAAAAACAATGAAAAAAAATAATAAAAGTAAGAGTTAATAATATTTTCATCCTTGAATTATTTCTCAAATGTCACTTTGGTTCTTAATTTATTTTTTATGCCACACTTTAGTCCTTAAATAACCATTCTATCATTCAAATCAGTCTTTTAAGTGATTATTTTTTGTGTTACGGAGAACTAATTTGACAAACAATGTGATTATTTGAATATTAAAGTGACAAAAAATAAATTAAAACTAAAGTGATATTTGAGAAATAATTCAAAAACGAAAAAAATGTACTTTACTCTAAAAATAAAACATAGAAAGAGAAGTTAGCAAATTATAGTTTCATTTATTTCTGCTTCGTATTGATCTGAAATCAGATGTCTGTCATATTTGAGATCATCCTACCCATAGCAAAATTTATTCTGAAATAAACATTAGATAAAAACAACTCAGTTGCCATCATAGACGCAGATACATTTATAAGTTGTTCAAGCAGGATCAAGGGCAGTTAATTGGCCTCCTTGTGCGGAGCCGTGTTTCTCATAGCATTGCTTCAGACAGTCAGGAAGATAGCAGTTACACGGGTCCAATGTTTCGACGCATGTTTTGTTTTCCGCAAACACATGAGTTGCCATTGACAAGACTGCAAAACAAATTATGAAAACAATGTTAAAGAAGTTTGCATCACAGATAACATTATATAAGTTGAATGGCACATGTGTTGAGTAATAGGATGCCAATAAACGAACCTGACATGATAAGGACAAGCAAGATAATGGTGGGGAAAGAAATCTTAGTCATCTCTGATTAGTGATCTCTAACAAGCTATACCAAAAACTGTATGTAAATCTCAATTTCTGTGTAGACGATAGAGGGAGATTAACTTGAGCCTAGTGCAAATCAAGGTTCAGCCTAGATTTGAGCTCACATTAAATCGAGTTGAACTGTGAGCTGATTTAATTTTGATTGAGCTAAGCTTGAGCTAATCCTAGAGTTTATATTGTTTAAAAGATCTCCATGAGCTGATATTTGCTTCCATTATCTTGTTGTAGTGATTATAGCAAGCTTTCTTTTAGATCAGTCAATTTGCAGAAATAAGCACAAAGTAATCATGAAAATCTAAAGAACGCTCTAAAAAATATTGCCAATGGTATACCCCAATAGTTGAATATTAGGTACTTCATCATAGAAATTTTAGGTTTGAATTCTATATATTGAGATACGATGATACTTGTCTAGCATCCCGTGAAAATAAAAGTGAAAAAGCTTCCTAAAGAAAATTTTAGGTATGATTTTAGACATCTTTCAATTACTAATTACTAATTTATGATTAACAATTATACAACCCTTAAACTCATGATTTGAACGGTTAAGTTTTATCACGGTGACATGCACCATTGTCACTACTATTTCTATTTTCTACTAATAGTGGCACACTAAAAGTTAGGGACCAAAATTTGTTTTTACAATTATTCGTGTCAGTTATTTAAACAGTTAAGTTTTTTTTTTACTTTTATATATGTTCATATGTTATTAGAATATTAGCCATAGATTAGGAATTTGAAAACAAATTGACAGTATTCACATGCTTCCATCATCCCCGTCAAGTTTTGCAGTTATTCAAGTTAATTATGTAAATTTACGACTCTTTCTTCTTCATTCCTAAGCATATTACCCTTCTCTTGTCCCTATTTTCCATTAAAAAGTATAAAAACAGGAAAATATAAAAACATAATCATACATTGAGTGCTTATGGTCGAGTAACTTGAATTGACATGCAGAGTTTCGATCCAAAGGGGCTTTTTTCTACAAAAGCATATGTTTATAACTTCGCCATTTTGTTAATGGAACAATCACAAGAAAGAAGCCAACTAATAACATGTTTGTCGAAGGAATAAACTTGAAAGGATGGGTTAGTGACTCATTTTGCCATGCAATATTTGAAGTAGTGTATTGCAATTTTTCTTTTGTTAATTAAAGATAGGTAGAGCTAGATTTTTTGGTTAGCAATATGGAGGATTGAGGATTCAAACTTAGGACCTCAACTTTTTGGGGAGATTCCTAAATCAGTTGTGCTGTGTGTACTTGTGTAAGATTCCAATGTGCTATGAGGAGAAAGAAAGCCTAGTATTGATGATATAGTAACGTATATCATCAATTTCTGAATTAGCCTTGAGTTCCTGTCCAAATTTGGTTGAAGGGCGAATCAGTATGATTGATGTTGTTTGACGGGTGCCGAACCGTACAAAATTAAACTACTAATTGCAACTAATTTGTAGTATAGGATGCAACCAGTGTCGTCTCCCAAGGATTCACCAGAACAACTAATCTTTTAAGAACTTAAACAAGAGCAGAATAAGGGGGGGTTTGTGTTGAATGCAGAATGATTAGAATTCAGAAAGCAGTAAAGATGATTTAATCAAAAAAGAGAAAATGCAATCAACCCAAGCAGGCAACCAAACCTTAATCCATCCTTGTTCACTAAAGATAACCTAGATCTGATTTAATTCTTGGTTAAGTGTTACCTGGAACCCCTAACAGCAACACTTAGAATTCCTACTGATTTACCAATCAGGATTCAATTAATCATGGAATTAAGACCGTAGGCAACCGCTCTATATCATTTAGTCCAGATTAATTTAATAACCGAATTAGCCAAGTTAACCATATATAAGACTCTAGGCAACCGCTCTATATCACTAAGTCCAGATTAATTTGATAACCGAATTATCCAAGTTAACCATATATTAAAGACCTTTAAAGTGTGATTATCAATCTGACTACTGTTATGAATCTAATCAACCGATTTAAATTCATGCAAAGCATGCATGCAATTAAAATACCATTCAATCACATGAAGAAAGGAAGAAACAGTAATTCAAATTAAATTAAATCAAACCTGGTTGAAGCACAGGAACTCTGGATTATTAAGTTTGGCTCCTCTTGAATTGATTACAAACGAACTTAGCCATCCATTGAAGGCTTAAACACAAGGCAAAAGTAGAAAAACGAACTCAGAAAATAGGAGGCAGCAGCTGCTCAAGGTAATTTCGTATCTCTTCTAGTCGGTGTATTTTCCTCAACAACTTGGGAATAAATACTAGCTGGCTGCCTCCTCTAGGTTTCCTAATAGTTTAGAATATATACTAGTTGGCTGCCTCCTCTAGGTTTCCTAATGGTTTTCTAATTACAAAATAAACCTAGTTTCCTAAATTATTAATGGCAAAAATATGATCAAGCCCTAGTGTCATGTGTGCTGGCCCAATAAGTAGATGTTGGCCCAAATAAACATGCTCTGGTCCAATAGGCAGCCCTAAGGAAAGGAATCAGTCAATGCTGGGCAGAGTGCTGGCAGAGCAGAAAATTTGGACTGCTTGCACGCGAATTTCAGTTGCCTAGACGCGAGAATCAGCTTCTGGGCTCTGCATATGAAATGTGGAATTTTCTGTCAGCTTTCAAACTAAACTAGAATCACATCAATCGGACATCTGTAGCAAAAGATATGATGAGAAAAGTAAGTAGTGCCAGAATTTAACAGTTAAGCAATTAAAATCTACAAGCACCAACAAGTCCAAATCTACAAAACATGTCTAAAAGCCATAAAAATCACTAGAAACACACACTAAAAGACTAAGTATAAGGGAAACAAATTTTATAAAATGATGTGTTATCAAATTCCCTCACACTTAGCTTTTTGCACTCTTGGGCAAAATCACAAGAAACAAACTAACTAGAATAAGAAAAACAGTTCTCCAATCAAATTAAGAATGCAAAGATTAAGGTAAGAAAACAATTCAAACTTAAAGAATAGCAACACTCATGGAACAATATCTCTTGACAACTAAAGAACAAAAAACATGACAATTTTATTTAATAGGAATGAAACAAAATAGATAGTCTCTCACAAGATAAATAAATGCTCTCAATTCTCTCAAGTGTCTAAGGTAAGTATTTCTCTCCAATCATCTTATCAAAATCACACTACCATAAGCTTGTTCACTTTCTCAGTCTCCACTACCTATGTCACATGCATAACACAAATCAAAAGGACTTTTAAAGGGTTGTAATGGAGAAAGGTAAAGGGATGGCAATAATATGGAAAAATGACTAAAGCACCCAAGGAATCACAAAGAGCATCTAATTATGGAGAAATTCAAGTACTTTATGCATCTTGACTTTGGGCTTCAACTCATTTTTTTCTTTTCCCAAAACAACTTTATTCTCTTGTTGCTGCTGTATTTTTTTTCATTTTTTTTTTTGAAACATAACACTTAACAATTTCAGCCACAACTTGATGCTTTGTTTTTTTGGTAAGAATTTACTCCATTTTTATTCAATGCAATGCTCTGCAATTCCTAAGGGTTGGGTAGGACATAGTTTTACACTTAGGCTTGCAATGAGCTACACATGAAAGAAAGGATCATTAGGCTCAAAAAGGGGTAATCAAAGGATAAAATCAAGGTTAGCTATTTGGTCTAGTAGCGTCTCAAAGAAAGGAATACCTTAATCACTTTTATGTATGCATGTGCAAATGTAATCTCAACTAAGAAACAGAACAAGTTCTAGAGTATCAAATTAATAGATGAAAATACACAAGAAAGAATCATGACATATGGCTCAAATCCTCACAGCTTATAAGACTACCAAGAATCAACTCATCCAAATCAAATTTTGTTGCCATATCACTTAAATCTAAGAAGCAAGATAATTGTCCACTCATGTTGTAGCACCTTAGAATCAAAATTGCTTCAAACTATTCTCTTCACAACTCTTAAATTAATTGGAAAGAACTAGAAAATTCTAAAAATAAAACAAAAAAAGCAAACCTAAAAGAAAACAGAAAACAAAAACCATAAAAATAGCACAGTAGGCTAATCCCTCCCCCACACTTAAATTTTTACAGTGTCCTCAATGTAAAAGCTTAACAGTTATCACCAATCAAATAGGACAAGTAAAATAAAAGAGAGAGAATAAACATCCTTATCAAGTGAGGAAAATAGCTTCGTGCACGAATCGAATTCCTTTATCAGTTAGCAACCAAGTTCCTTCCTTTATTTGCAACAAGCAAAGCAAGATACCTGGGTCAAAGACCACTCTCACAAAGCCCTTAAAAGACAAAACAAAGCTGAAAATCTTATAAATAACATGAAAGCATAAAAATATATAAGGGCATAAAAGAAATAATGAAGCAAACAATGTAAAACTAGAAGCAACTAAACTTAGCCCTTGACTTAAAAATTCAGCAAAGCAAGCATTTAAAAGATCACCAAGGGAAATGTGCAGCAAAGAATTTACAATCCTACCTAAAACATGAGAAACATGAAAAATCTTGTTAAGTATATACAACCACCCATGGTCCCTATATAAAAATCTAAAAGAAAGCGAATAATCATATACTACAAATCTAAGTCTATAACAGTCATGCTTAAGCTCATCCTTACAAAATACACTAGTGTCATGCAACATGTTGTTCATGCAAGGCTCAAGATGACACTTAGATTCTTGCAAAGAATTGGCAAACAACAACATCTCTTGCTCTCCATTCAAAGAATAGCTTGGCCTATGGTTGGCTTGGACAGCCCATGTATTACCTGCACTCATTCCACCAACATTAAAATATTCAATTGCAACTAAGGTTCTAACATGATCTATACCTAGTGTTGTAGCATTCTTGCAACTAAGGTTCTAACATGATCTATACCTAGTGCTCTAGCATATGAAGAAGTAAGAAGCATGAAATCACCTAACCCTTTAATATTAGTGCTTAAATCATCACATGCATGCACCATAACTACAAGCTTAGGGTCATGTTGGAACAACTTTTTAGCAAGCTCACAATTAAAATCAAGTTGTGTTAAAGTAGGAAATAGTGTAAAATTGACCGTAGGACCCTTGTCAGGTTCATTTTGGGTTGTCTCTTGAAAGTCTTCTTCAAAATCTATAGAATGAGATTCAGCAGAATCTCCAGAATTATCATCTCTCAAGAATGCAGAAATCTCAGCACACACAGCACATGGTATTTCACTATCACAATCAGCACATGATTGGCACTGCACAGGATCATCAAAACTAACACAATTAGAAAAATCAGCACCGAACTCATTGTAGATCTCTTCGATGAAATCCTCCTCTGTCTTCTTGGATTGAGTGGCTCTCTATTAGAGATGGTTACATGAAATGATATTCTTGGCTATGGAGGCCACGCATGAGGCTTGTGGGGGGTGGCTTCTGGTATCGAGTTTCAGAAGTTTGAAGGATTAAAAGGATTTTCATCTCGAATACTAATAAGCCGGTTTTATACTGCTTATCTCGTATTATTCTTGCTTTATTTTTGTTCACTCTTGAGTATCTTAGGGTAGGTTTTCACAATTTAAGTCTTCTTTTTGTAGGTTTATGTTTTGGGAACTTTGGAAGCCATTTCGGAGCAATTTGGTGTAAGAAAGAAGTAAAATCGTGCAGTTTGGAATTGAAGACAAAGCCTTGGGCGCCGCAGCCTCCACTCAGCGCACCGCAGCGCCTTAGCATAGTTATCAACCAGATTTTAGAGATTTGAGCGTCGTAACGCCCTATGTTCAGGAAACAAAAGATTGAGTACAGAGAGTAGGGCGCTGCAGCGCCCTATACTAGGCACCACAGCGCCCTGGCACATGAAAAGTAGGGCGCCGCAACGCCTTATACCAAGCATCGCAAGCCATATCATCTGGAATCAGCAAAGCATAAGAAAAAAATTAGGGCGCCATAGCACCCTAGACCAGGCGCCGTAGCCCCCATTAGGAGGCTGCAGAGCCCAAACACAAGGCTGCAGCCCCCGATAGTCAACTTGAGATTTGACTTCTGAACTTCCTAATTTTACTAGGAATCCTACTTTATTTTAATTCCTTTTCTTCCTAAACTTTCTAGGACCTATAAATAGGACTCTTAAAGTCTAAATTAGGGTTCTACACTTTTTAGAGAGGAGGCAAGAGGAGAAGAGGATTCAAGCTTGAAGATCGAGACTTTCGGCATTGAATCGTCCCATCCCATAGTTCACTTCTTCATCTCTCTCTTGTTATTGATGTCTAATTTGTGCGTAATGTTATTTTCTGCAATTATCATGAACTAATTCCACCATCTAGGGTGGAGACGTAGCCTAGCTTAGGATGGATTGTAATTTCTAATGAATTAATCAAAAGACCTTCTTCTTAAATTGACTTCTTGATCTCCATACTTAATGCTTCTGTTTGACTGGTCATCAATTTAGACGAGCAGGTGATTACAATAATACTGAAAAGTTAGTTGTGATTAAGGACCATAGGGATTAAGAACATAAATTACATAAGGGATAGGAATATACCGTTATGGTTAATGTAGTCGTTAAAAAAAACCATAGAACGAATTGAATTCTGAGATTATTCGCAATTCACATAGGAATATAGTGGATTCATAATTTGAGAATATATTTGTTTGACCTTGGGAAAGGCTAATATATGACTTAGGGTTCTTGGCTATCAATTAGGAAGATTGTTGTTGATTAATGAATTAGGAATAAAGATCCGGACTAGCTACAGTGAAATCAACATCCTAAATACTTTCTCGTCATATTCTTATTCATTTTTACAGCAATTATTCTTTGTTTATTGTTTTGCATTTAAATATCATCATAATTCACCTATCAATTGTCTAGATAAAATTAGAATACGCATAATTTTGGTACTTAATAGCCACAGTCTCCGTGGGACGATACTTTATCTCACTTCTTTATTACTTGATTACGGTACGTGCACTTGCGTTCACTTTTTACGTAACAAATACATAATCAAAATTTTGAAATAGAAGTGTAGATTTTTCGGTCAAAAGTGCAAATTCTAATGGCCGTTTTGAGGTGTGTGTAATCTTTTTTTTTTTCTTTGTTAACAAGGTAACTTGTATGTGCACACCACTCTTAGATGGGGCAAGCTTACCAAACATGGGTAAGTCATCTTTGTCACAGAGGTCTTATTGTTGAAGTGCCTACAATTGTAGGCTTTATGAGGAAGCACTTAAAGAAGCCTCCTTGTTCAAGGAGGACTTGAACCTGGGAGCCTTGAGGAGTTCCATAACCAACTAGTCTATACCGAGTTGGTGTGGTGTGTGTTATCTCAAATACCAATTGATGTAAAACTAAAAGGAACCAAAGGGAACACAGGAAAATCACAATGGTCTTTGGTTTAAAATTCTGCAAAAAGCTCCAAAGTAATGACAAGGGGCCTGTTTATAGACTTAAAAGTATATGTGCAACCAAATACTAGCCAAATAATAAAAGTAAGAAAGGGATGGCCAAAAAAAACTAGAAATAAAATCACTAAATTACAAAATAAAATCCTAAATCATTCAGTCATAATACCTAATTCCTAAGTTAACAAGAATTAAATAAAGTCACATTCATTCTGTGTAAGTTAATAGTATAATTCATCTCTGCGGAGACATCCCAATTAATGGTTGAGCATTTGGTACTCCATCATGGAGGTTTTGTGTTCAAATCTTATTGGAACTAAGAGGGATGAGATTTTTGGAGGGGATAAGTTACCTCTTGTCATGTAAAATCTAGTATGTCAAGAACCGATTCAAGCCTATGAATGATTTTATATCTAACACGCCCATGCCCCCACACGTGAAAGTCCTTTGAGCTTAAAGTGTGAACAAAACACATGTCCATTTATACCATGTGCTGAAATTTCAATTTAATTGAAAAAGTTAGGGCAAAATGATTCAATCTTTTGACCATTTGGTCAATGAGGCTCTCATACCATATCAGGAACCGATTCAACCCAAAAACTTAAGCTGTTAGATGAAGGTCAATAAATAATTTTATATCTAACATAGTAGACAAAACAAAAGTTAATACTTATAAATCTAGAAGATAAAATAAGAGTTGATAATTAGAATAAGAACAACTATGAGCATATAAGAAGTCAACAAGTGTGATGAGCTGCCGAGGCTCCTCAAATTAGTAAAAGTTTAAGGTCAGTTACCTAAGCTACTTGTAGCAAAAGGCAGCCCTAAGTCGAACCAAAGGATTATTCTGAGTAGTGAATCATATTAAGAAACATATCAACATGGGGGTTTTGTTTGTTTTAGTGATTAACATAAATTAATTGTAAGTGGTAAACTTTAGGGAAAACAACTAATCCAAGTCTTAACTGAGTCTGATTTTAATTCATCATTGATTTCCAATGATCCATTCAATTATTAACCTTGTTCTTGGCCTTAGAAAACATCAAGAAGCCTCTCAGTCCTCTATGGATGTCCACTGGTTAAGCAACCAGAATTCGGATTAACTAAGACTAAATGAATTAAGCAAACATTCAAGTCCAATTTTACCTAAGTCCATGATCCAGCCAAGGTAATTAATCCATCCAAAAGCTTAGAAACATTAATTAACCTTTTAAGTTCCTCTTTTATCACATGCAATTAAGCAATCACACATGAAGATCCAAATTCAAATTTAACAATTCAAACAAAATAGTTTAGAGGAAGCAAGAAGTAGATTAATCATTGAATGAATAACAATTAAAGCATAATCTCAGAATCAATAATCAGAACAGCCAAAACCTGGATTGATTTGATGATTTAGCCCTCCATGAACAAGAGAAGCCAAGTTCTTACAAAATATCTAGAGAGAAAACTTAAAGACTAAGGAAACTTGAAAAGCTGTCTAAAATATCCTAAGTGTCTAATATGAATTTCGGCTACCCCTTTCTGAACATATAGACTTCCAAAAATACATGCACACCCAAATTTCCCTTAGGGCACACTTATTCCCATGGGCCTTAGCTTTCATTGGGCTTTAGTTTGGACTCATTTGGACTTGTCATGAGGAAGTTAGGCCCATTTAAGTGCCAACAGGTTTCTGGAACCATCAGCCAACTTCGACAGAAAATAAGACCATCTACAATATAAAATCTGGTGAACTGGTCTGCATAAAAATTAAATCTCTGTCTGTTAGCTTTCCAATGGGACCAGTTTCAAGTCCATACAACACCTAAATCTCAAGTTATGGCCCAAACACTGCATGCGGGTCAGGATCTTGCGACAGCATGTCTTCTCTGGATTCCAAGCTGCATATGACCTTTTGGACGTCTGAATTGGCTTTGGAGCCCTAAATGAAAGTTGTAGATAATTCTCTCAGATTTCCTACAAGGTATGACTCGAAATATTTAGACATCCAGAACTAAAGATATGCATGAAACACAGAGACAACATAAAATGCTCAATATTGCTGAAAAATGCAATTAGGCACAATTGGATCCAAAGTCATGAAATGAGGTCCAAGTCTACTCAATTCAGCCCAAAAGAGGTTTAAAAGACTAAATATGAGGGATAACTATTGTATAAAAAGTGTGTTCATCAAAGTGTGACCTCCAAACAACGGTTTTTGTAGTATGTTAGATGTCTTAATTCAAACTTTACTTTCCTNTTAAAGCCGTCATGCTTCGGTTGTAGAAATGGGAACCCTGATCACTGATGATGGCCCTAGGAATGCCAAATCTGCAAAAAAATGTTTGATCTAACAAAATCCACAACAACTTTAGAATCATCAGTACGAATGGCTTTTGCCTCCACCCACTTAGAAACATAATCAACAACGAGTAAGATGTAAACAAAACCGAAAGAGACAGGAAAAGGCCCCATAAAGTCAATACCCCAGACATAAAAAATCTCACAAAATAGCAAAGGCTGCCGGGGCATCTCATGCCTATTGGAAATATTCCCGGTTCTCTGACATTGTTCACAAGATTTACAAAATGTGTGCATCCCTAAAT
The DNA here is from genome assembly GCA_003255065.1 of Cercis canadensis. Lineage (NCBI taxonomy): Eukaryota > Viridiplantae > Streptophyta > Magnoliopsida > Fabales > Fabaceae > Cercis > Cercis canadensis. Next base: position 372,794 of record QAOA01008202.1, on the reverse strand, counting down.
AAAGTGACCCAATACAATCCAGAGTCTAAGACTTTCCTAGCCGTACGTTGAGGACCAAAATGTCCACCACATGCAAAGGTATGGTAAAAGCTAAGAACAGACTGAAACTCATTATCAAGCACATATCGCCTAATTATTTGATCACTACAAAATTTCTAAAGATAGGGATCATCCCACACATAATATTTTGCCTCACTCTTTAACTTGTCTATTTGTGCACATGTGAGGTGTGAGGGCAAAACATGGGCAGCTAGATAATTCACAAGATCTGCATACCATGGAAACTCACCATACAGCCCAGCTGTTCATCAGGAAAGGAATCTTGAATCGGTAGTGGATCAGGAGCTCGCTCGATGCGGCTCAGGTGGTCAGCAACCAGGTTCTCTGCTCCACTTTTGTCTCGGATTTCCACATCAAACTCTTGGAGCAGCAACATCCACCTAATCAGTTGTGGCTTGGCATCTGGTTTCTTCAAAAGATACTTTAGAGCTGTATGATCTGAAAATACTACAACCTTAGAATCTATCAAACAAGACCTGAACTTATCTAATGCAAAAACAATAGATAAAAGTTCTTTTTCGGTGGTTGTATAGTTTGCTTGAGCAGCATCTAGAGTTCTTGAAGCATAGTAAACCACATGAGAAACTTTGGCCACTCACTGCGCCAAGACAGCCCCCAAGGCATAATTCAAAGCGTCGCACATCAGCTCGAATGGGAGTGTCCAATCAGGTGGCTGAATGATAGGGGTACTGGTGAGAGCTAGCTTCAGGCGGTTGAAAGCTTCCTTGCACTTCTGATCAAACAGAAACTCCACATCTTTCTGCAGAAGGGTGGACAGCGGGATAGCTATCTTGCTGAAGTCTCTGATAAAGCGCCGGTAAAAACCTGCATGTCCAAGAAATGACCGAACTTCCCACACGCATGTGGGGTAAGATAAAGCAGTAATGACATCAATTTTAGAAGGATCTACCTCAACTCCCTTTCTAGACACTACATGGCCTAAAACTATACCCTGCTCTACCATGAAATGGCATTTTTCAAAATTTAAAACAAAGTTAGTTTCAATGCAACGATGTAGCACTCTAGTTAAGCTATTCAGACTGGCATTAAAAGAAGAACCATAGACAGTAAAATCGTCCATAAACACCTTTATACACTCCTCTAAAAAGTCAAAGAATATACTCACCATGCACCGTTGGAAGGTACCAGGGGCATTGCAAAGGCTGAAAGGCATCCGTCGATAAGCAAACGTGCTGAAGGGACATGTAAAAGTGGTCTTCTCTTGATCCTCCGGTGCAATATGAATTTGGAAGTAGCCAGTGTAGCCATCCAGGAAGCAGTAATGCGATTTCCCAGCTAACAGCTCTAGCATTTGATCGATGAATGGCAGGGGGTAATGATCCTTCCTGGTGGCTTGATTTAGCCTCTTGTAATCGATGCAGACCCACCAGTTGTTCTGCACTCGGGTAGGTAGTAGCTCGTTGTTCTGGTTGGCCACCACTGTAACCCCGAATTTCTTCGAGATGACCTACACTGGGCTCACCCAAGTGCTGTCAGATATAGGATAAATGATGCCAGCTTGCAGAAGCTTGGTCACCTCCTTCTTAACCACGTCCAGAATGAGAGGGTTTAATCGCCTCTGGGGTTGCCTCACTGGTTTAGCGCCATCTTTAAGTAATATGCGATGCATGCATGTAAAGGGACTAATGCCAGGAATATCTACTAATGTCCAGCCAATGGCTTGCTTATGCTCTCGCAGAATCCGCAGCAATATTTCCTCTTGCTCAGGAAGTAAATTGTTAGCCACAATTACAGGAAGCTGCTCTGCAGATGCCAAATACGCATACTTCAAATGCTTAGGCAGAGGCTTCAGCTCTAGCTTGGGTGGCTGCACTGCAGAGGGCAGTAATCGAGGTGGCTGAATGTCAATCACTGCAGACTGAATCTCCTCATGAGCAGCAGCTACTACCAACTCTGGGGAACCAGAGTCATCATCACTTAAGAAGGTGGAGATCTCAGCACAAATAGCACAGTCAAAATCATCGTCACAATCAGTACAAGATTGGCACTGAATAGAATCATCAAAACTAGCCAAATCAGGTAAATCAACACACAAATGATGGTAGACATCCTCAACCAAATCATCAATCACATCAATGTGAAAAACAGAATGCTCATCCATGGGATGCTTTATAGCATCAAAAATATTGAACTGCACAACAGAATCTCCAAACTCCATGGATAGAGTTCCCGCATACACATCAATCTTAGTCTGTGCGGTCTTGAGGAATGGTCTGCCCAGAATGAGTGGAGCCTTGCTAGATTGTGACTGTCCCTCCATCTCCAGAATGTAGAAATCAACAGGAAAGATGAGCTCATCAACTCTGACCAACATATCTTCAATCAATCCAGCTGGATAGGCACTGCGCCTGTTTGCTAACTGAATAATAACTCCTATGGCACTCAAGGGTCCAAGCCCGAGGGAACTAAAAACAAACATAGGCATGACATTTATAGAAGCACCTAACTGGCGCTTAGCTGGTGAACTGACTAGTTTGACTAACCAATTATGCTAACATAGGCATGTACACTAACTGACATAGGCGTGTACACTTAACACGGAGGTGTCTAATGCTGTCATGGGTGTGTACATTGATATAACACGGGCATGTCTAATACATGATTCTAATGCCCCCCCCCCCCACTCCCTTCCCTCTCAAGTTGGAAGGTAAATGTCCAAGACACTAAACTTGGCTTTGAGGAATTGAAATTGAGTAGATGATAAAGGTTTGGTTAGTAAATCAGCAAGTTGATGTTGTGACTTGACATGCACAAGCTTGATGAAACCTGCATTGACATGCTCTCGAATGAAATGACAATCAATATCAACATGCTTGGATCTATCAGTAGACGTTGGATTAGTGGCAAGATGGATGGCTGATGAGCTGCCGAGGCTTCTCAAATTAGTGAAAGTTTAAGGTCAGTGTACCTAAGCTACTTGTAGCATAAGGCAGCCCTAAGTCGAACCTAAGGATTATTCTGCCTAGTGAATCATATTTAGAAACATATCAACAAGGGGGTTTTGTTTGTGCAAGTGTTTTACAGAAATTAATTGTAAGTGGTAAACCTAAAAGAAAACAACCAATCCAAGTCTTAACTGATTCTGATTTTAATCCATCCTTGATTTCCAATGATCCATTCAGTTATTAACCATGTTCTTGGCCTTAGAAAACATCAAGAAGCCTCTCAGTCCTCTATGGATGTCCACTGGCTAAGCAACCAGAATTCGGATTAACTAAGACTAAATGAATTAAGCACTCATTCAAATCCAGTTTTACCTAAGTCCATGATCCAGCCAAGGTAATTAATTCATCCAAAAGCTTAGAAATTTAATTAAACCTTTTAAGTTCCTCTTTTATCACATGCAATTAAGCAATCAACACATGAAGATTCAAATTCGAATTTAACAATTCAAACAGAATAGTTCAAAGGAAGCAAAGAAGTAGATTAATCATTGAATGAATAGCAATCAAAGCATAATCTCAGAATCAATAATCAGAACAGCCAAAACCTAGATTGATTTGATGAATTAGCCTTCCATGAACAAGAGAAGCCAAGTTCTTAAAAAATATCTAGAGAGAAAACTTAAAGACTAAGAAAACTTGAAAAGCTGTCTAAAATATCCTAAGTGTCTAATATGAATTTCGGCTGCCCCTTTCTGAACATATAAATCTCCAAAAATACATGCACACCCAAATTTCCCTTAGGGTGCACTTATTCCCATGGGCCTTAGCTTTCATTGGGCTTTGGTTTGGGCTCATTTGGACTTGTCATGAGGAAGTTAAGCCCATTTAAGTGCCAACAGGTTTCTGGAACCATCAACCAACTTCGACAGCAAATAAGACCATCTACAATATAAACTCTGGTGAACCGGTCTTCATAACAATTGAAGCTCTATCTGTTAGATATCCAATGGGACCAGTTTCAAGTCCATACGACACCTTTCATTGGGCTTTGGTTTGGACTCATTTGGACTTGTCATGAGGAAGTAGGCCCATTTAAGTGCCAACAGGTTTCTGGAACCATCAGCCAACTTCGACATAAAACAAGACCATCTATAATATAAAATCTAGTGAACTGGTCTGCATAAAAATTAAATCTCTATCTGTTAGCTTTCCAATGGGACCAGTTTCAAGTCCATACGACACCTAAATCTCAAGTTATGGCCCAAACACTGCATGCGGGTCAGGATCCTGCGACAACATGTCTTCTCTGGATTCCAAGCTTCATATGACCTTCTGGATGTCCGAATTGGCTTTGGAGCCCTAAATGAAAGTTGTAGATAATTCTCTCAGATTTCCTACAAGGTATGACTCGAAATATTTAGACATTCAGAACTAAAGATATGCATGAAACACAGAGACAGCATAAAATGCTCAATATTGCTGAAAAATGTAATTAGGCACAATTGGATCCAAAGTCATGAAATGAGGTCCAAGTCTACTCAATTCAGCCCAAAAGAGGTTTAAAAGACTAAATATGAGGGATAACTATTGTATAAAAAATGTGTTCATCAAAGTGTGACCTCCAAACAAGGGTTTTTGTAGTATGTTAGATGTCTTAATTCAAACTTTACTTTCCTCGTGTACCAAAAAGAAAAAGGGAATTGTTATGCTACCACTTGTCAAAAGTGAGGAGGTAACACTACCACACCCCTCTCAAAACTCTTATTTTAGACAGAATTAATCCATGTTCTGGCCTCATTCTAATGCTCTCGTGAATTATAGTGACCCAGTATGAGACAAAATAATTAAGAATAGCTAAAGTGCATATATTAGGCTATGTGTTACGAAAAATGTGAACGTAAGTGCACGTGCCGTAATCAAGTAATAAAGAAGTGAGATTAATTATCGTCCCACAGAGACTATGGCTACTAAGTACCAAATTATGCATATTCTAATTTTATCTAGACAATTGATAGGTGAATTATGATGATATTTAAATGCAAAACAGTAAACAGAGAATAATTGCTGTAAAAATGAGTAAGAATATGACGAGAAAGTATCTAGGATGTCGATTTCACCGTAGCTTAGTCCGGATCTTTATTCCTAATTCATTAATCAGCAACAATCTTTCTAATTGATAGCCAAGAACCCTAAGTCATTTATTAGTTATATATTCCCAAACTATGAATTCACTATATTCTTATGTGAATTGCAAATAATCTCAGAATTCAATTCGTTCTATGGTTCTTTTTAACAGCTACATAAACCATAACAGTATATTCTTATCCCTTATGTAATCTATGTTCTAAATCCCAATGGTCCTCAATCACAACTAACTTTCCAATATTATTGTAATCATTTGCTCATCTAAATTGATGGCCAGTAAAACAAAAGCATTAAGTATGGAGATCAAGAAGTCAATTTAAGAAGAAGGTCCTTTGATTAATTTATTAGAAATTACAATCCATCATAAGCTAGGCTACATCTTCACCCTAGATGGTTGAATTAGTTCATGATAATTGCAGAAAATAACATTACACACAGATTAGACATCAGTAACAAGAGAGAGATGAAAAATTGAACTATGGGATGGGACGAATCGATGCCAAAAGTCTCGATCTTCAAGCTTGAATCCTCTTCTCCTCTTGCCTCTTCTCCAAAAAGGGTGGAACCCTAATTTAGACTTTAAGAGTCCTATTTATAGGTCCTAGGAAGTTTAGAAAGAAAAAGAATTAAAATAAAATAGGATTCCTAGTGAAATTAGGAAGCCAAGGGGTCAAATCACGAGTTGACCGTCGAGGGGCTACAGCCCTGGGTTTAGGCGCTGCGGTGCCCTTCTTTTTATTTTTGTCTCTGCTTGCTGACGCTAGGGCGCTGTAGCACCCTCCTTTTCACGTGCTAGGGTGTTGTGGCGCCTAATATTGGACACTGCAGTGCCCTTCTCTTTGTCCTCAGTTTGCTGGTTCTTGAACATAGGGCATTGCGGCTCCTGGTATAGGTCGCTGAGGCGCCCAACTTCCTGAAATCTGGCTAGTCAACACGTTAGGGCGCCCAAACCCTGCCTTCAATTCCGAATTGCACGATTTTCCTTCTTTCTTGCACCGAATTGGTCTGAAATGGCTTTCAAGGTTCCCAAAACATATACCTACAAAAAGTAGACTAAATTGTGAAAACCTATCCTAAGATATTCAAGAGTAGACAAAAATCAAGCAAGAATAATACGAAATAAGGGGTATAAAACCGACTTATCAAATACCCCCAAACTTGAGATTTTTCTCGTCCTCGAGCAAAAACCAGGGTCTCCATTCAACTTTTCGAACTCCAGACAAATGTCTTTGCTTTACTCCTCCATTAGGTCTCAAAGATAAGGAAAAATCAGAGTTCCAGAAAACATGCTCAACTCAGAACAGTGATGTACTTTATCATTGAAATCCTTCACAACTAACAAACTCCTTGAGTGTGTGTATCCGTGCACATTGACCAAATGAAATATTAATCATTTTATACATGCTTTTACTCATAGATGTGGGACCTTTTAATTTGAATTAAAAGAACTCCATAGGCTAGTTATCATGTCACTCTCCACAAATGTAGGCTTATTTTTAACATTAAAGATCAAAATGTCTTTTCCAAGCTTGTAATGTAAGGCTATGGTTGGGGTGTGGCATAAGGTTATCAACATGGCTCAAATCACCCATGACGCATCACCTCAGCTAGGATTCTAGAGCGCTTCTTTCACTTAGGTTTTCACCCAATCTTTTCAGTGCTTTCCTTTCTCACTTGTCAACTACCTTGATTTTTTTTCTCTTTGCTTTCTTTTTCCTCTTGTTCTTTCTTACGTGGTTGGTTTCATCGCAAACTTTTATTCTTTCTTTTATTTATTCACGGGGGTGCACCAACCTTTTTTATTCACATTGTGAGTCAAGAGGGCACAATTTTTGTGCATATTTTTTTAAGGTTCATTACTCCACCCATCCTCCCTATATGTCACTATGCTCTCAATATTTTTTCTAGCATATATGTGAATCATGAGTGTAAGGTTAGGGAAAATACTAAAGGTTTCAGATTTCTGTATAGGTTGACAAAGAAAAGGTCAAGGATCAGGCTCAACTGGGGTGACTAAGGGAGTTAACAGAACATGGTTTGTCTTGAAAGGGTCAATCGATCCAAACAATGCTTAGATCATCTCCTTAATGTCTAAAAGCCTAGGATTTCACCTCGAGTGGCATTCAAACTAGTTCTAGAGTTCACATGAGGTCATTAAGTGTTAAGCATGCATAAATTTACTTTGAAGTTCACTAGGGTCATGCATAGGATCAAGTGCTTAAATTGTGTCAAGGAGAAAGTTAATCATAGAAGAAAATTCACAGGTGAGTAATCATGTAACTTAAGTTTATGCAAATTTTCACAAATTCTGATTGCTATGCAAAAGATTTTATCACTGACCTTAGAGTTTCAAACTCACACAGATATCATCTCATTACTCATTACTAAAAGTTATGGGAACAGAAAACAATTAAGTACTGAGAAAGATAAATAGTGTTTTTCCACCCCCAAACTTAGTACATGCATTGTCCTCAATGAAATCAAAAAGGAAAGGAATAAAAATAATACTCCCCTAGAAAGCATAAGACATGTTGTTGGTGTCACCAAGGTTGTCGGCAGCGGCACCGTAGTCCTCATCAAGGGCAGGGGAGTAAGGCGGAAGCACTGGTGGTGGTGGGAATGGTGGAATGGCAGAGCCCTGACAGGCGAAGCATTGGCTATGAAACTCAGCCAGATGAGCATTAAAGCTCATCTGGTGCTCGAAGAAGGTGTCTGCCCGCTCCATGAAGTGCTCCGCCTGATGCATGAAAATGGACGAGCAGTCCGCATACTGGAGTAGTCGAGACATCTGACTCTCCAGGTGGTCTAAGCTAAACCCGGAAGTACTCGATGGTTGGGGCTCAGGTGACGGTGTGGCAGCAGATGGTGGTGTCTGCGGAGGTGCCCGCTGTCGTGCCGGTGGTGGTGCATCAGACTGGGGACTCTGAAGACGGTGTGCAGTGGCGTCCAGTGGTTGCTTCGGATGAAGCAACTTCTCCTCAGGCCTCCACTCAACCCCGGCCTGCTGACATAACATCTGAATCACCGAGGGGTGGCCAAAGGCAAAGCCCTTGGTGCTGTTGATGGACCAGAGAATGGACTGCTGGATGATGGTGCCGATGTCGATGGACTTCCTCGTCATGATGCAGTAGAGGAGAATGGCCCGGTGCGCTGTGACATCGCTCAGGTGGCCTGTAGGAATAAGGCGGGCACATAAGAAATGGTACCACACTTTGCTCACGGTCTCTAATGCTGATGCGCGAAATAAGATAGGGGTGTCGTCACGCAGCTTCCACTATGTATCCGGCTAGCAGAGGGTACGAATGATGGCATCACAGTCAGGTCCATCGTGGAGGTAGCGAAGGTACTCGTTGTTCTCAATGTCCGGGAGGCCGAACAGTGCATTGATGGAGCGACTATTGAATAGTACCCATTTGCCCCTCACAAACATGGTGAACTCCTTTTGGAATTTGGCGTTGGCATAGAACTCCTTGACGACAGGCACCACAACTGTGACTGGATGATCAACAAAGTGCAACCATCCATTATTGTCTGCTAGCTCCTGGACTTTGGGATTGAGGGCTCTGGTGAAAACCAAGCCTCACTCGGGCACCAAGGCTTTGTTGATCACTGAGTCTAGGAATCGGGCCTCAGCCTCCTTATACACGAACTTCTTCCGATCGTATATGCCGGACCCGGAAAGGGAGGCAACAACCTTTCTCTTTCCTGGAGGTGCCATGGTTGTCGATGTAAGGCGTACTTGAAAAAAATGAAGATAAATGTTAATGATCGTGGTGCACCGATGACTAGCATAGCAGGCAGCATATTAAGTGGTACTTGACGGGTGCCGAACCGTACAAAATTAAACTACTAATTGCAACTAATTTGTAGTATAGGATGCAACCAGTGTCGTCTCCCAAGGATTCACCAGAACAACTAATCTTTTAAGAACTTAAGCAAGAACAGAATAAGGGGGGTTTGTGTTGAATGCAATATACTAAGAATTTAGAAAGTAGTAAACTGAATTTATCAAATAAGAGAAAACACAATCAACTCAAGCAGGCAACCAAACCTTAATTCATCCTTGTTCACTTAAAGATAACCTAGATCTGATTTAATTCTTGGTTAATTGTTACCTGGAACCCCTAACAGTAACACTTAGGATTCAATTAATCATGGAATTAAGACCCTAGGCAACCGCTCTATATCACTAAGTCCAGATTAATTTAATAACCAAATTAGCCAAGTTAACCATATATTAAAGATCTTTAAAGTATGATTATCAATCTGATTACTGTTATGAATCTAATCAACTGATTAAAATTTATAGAAAACATGCAATCAAAGTACCATTCAATTACATGGAGAGGGGAAGAAACAGTAATTCAAATTAAATTAAATCAAACCCGGTTGAAGCACAGGAACTCTGGATTGTCAAGTTTGGCTCCTCTTGAATTGATTACAAACGAACTTAGCCCTCCATTGAAGGCTTAAACATAAGGCAAACATAGAAAAACGAACTCAGAAAATAGGAGGCAGCAGCAGCTCAAGGAATTTCGTATCTCTCTGGTTGTGTTGATTTGCTTCAACAACTTGAGAATATATACTAACTCGCTGCCTCCTCTAGGTTTCCTAATTACAAAATAAACCTAGTTTCCTAAATTATTAATAGCTAAAAATATGATCAAGCCCTAGTGTCATGTGTGCTGGCCCAATAAGCAGATTTTGGCCCAAATAAACATGCTCTGGTCCAATAGGCAGGCCTAAGGAAAGGAATCAGTCAATGCTGGGCGGAGCAGAAAATCTGGACTGCTTGCACGCGAATTTCAGTTATCCAGACGCGAGAATCAGCTTCTGGGCTCTTTATATGAAATATGGAATTTTTTGTCAGCTTTCCAACGAAACTTGAATCACATCAATCGGACATCTGTAGCCAAAGATATGGTGAAAAACGTAAGCAGTGCCAAAATTTAACAGTTAAGCAATTAAAATCTACAAGCACCAACAAATCCAAATCTACAAAACATGTCTAAAGGCCATAAAAACCACTAGAAACACACACTAAAAGACTAAGTATAAGGGAAACAAATAGTATAAAATGATGTGTTATCAGTACTCAAGTGTGTACGGATAGCATACAGTTCCCAAGTAAAAATAGATATGCAAGGTGAGAAAGAGAATTGTAAACTTCCAAAAATAAATACCCTCTATGCAAGTCTTACATCCTAAAGCATGGCCATGGCATGGCACACAGATGCATTGTCATAGCTTTATGTAATGAAAAAGAACAAAACAGAAAATGAGGTGTTGCAAGTGTGTGGATAGTGGTGATGAGCACTCTGAAGGGATTGAGGCACTGGTGTGTGATAAGCATGAGATGAGAGAATGTGGAGTTTACAATAGTATGTGAAATCATGAGCATAACAGAATGGGGCCAAGTGCTAGCTAGAGCTATGGCAAGCAAACAACTAGGCATAGCACATTATGGAACAGAACAATAGCTAGCATACCAATACAATTACAAAACACCAGTTAAAGAACCAATAGCAGGTTAGCATGACAACCCAATGTGTAAGAGATGTGCTAGTAAGCAGGCACAAGTGATGAAACAGGAACCAGAAAATGGGCATTAAAGGGGAATCATGATTTGCTAAGCAATGTTCTGAAACAATTCTCGACAAGTCCTTACGAGGGCATATGAATGTGCATTTGGGAATTATAGGGCACATTGAACTAGGAGGGGTTATAAACTCGTGCATGCATAGAGGTGGCTTCCCTTGAGGAATTTTGTCAAACAACATGTGGGCATGAAAATTTAGAAATAAAATTTCCTCACATGGAATCATGGTGAACTTCCAAAATTGGCCAGCAACAATCCAGTATGTATACAAGCAAGGAAAGGTGAGGAACTTTACCTGTAGGATGGAGAGAATTGAAATAAAACTGGCCTTATTCGTATTTGCGGCAGTGTGGTGGTGTGTGCGAATATAGGCACAATCTGGTGAGGGTGTGGGTTTATGAGGTGCGAAACTGAACTTAAAGTGAATGGATGAAGTAGTGTATGTGAGGGTGAGGTGCGCTATGAGATATTGAAATAGGGAAGAAAGTGAACGTTGCGGGAAAAATGGTGAGGGAGGGAAGGCAAGTGCGTGAGGGGAGGAAGAAGGAAAGGAGATTTGGGTTTACAACCTGTAAGTGAAACGCACCATTTTGGGTTTTTTTATTTTTTTTTTTAAACTTACCTGGGCACTGCAGCGCCTATGAAACTATTATCATGCTCGTGATAGGGCGATGTGGTGCCCTAAAGTTGGCGTTGCGGCGCCTGTGGTTTTGGCCCTTCGTGCCTCTTGTCCGAGACTAGGGCACTGTGGCATCCCGGGTAAGGTGTTGTGGAGTCCTGGGTAGGGCGCTGCAGCGTCCATGTTTTAATTTTCCTTGAATTAAGCATGAAATGGCGTCGTGGCACCCTTCAGTAGGCACTGTGGCACCTCTGCTTCTAGTTTCTTTAGACTGACATCTGAGGATAGGGCGCTGCAGCTCCCAAGCTTCTGCCCTGATTTGCAAATCCAGCCATTTCAGCCTTAATTTCCCAGCTGTTGACCCCTAAACTTATTTCCTTACCTATACAAACGAACTTAGCCCTCCATTGAAGGCTTAAACATAAGGCAAACATAGAAAAACGAACTCAGAAAATAGGAGGCAGCAGCAGCTCAAGGAATTTCGTATCTCTCTGGTTGTGTTGATTTGCTTCAACAACTTGAGAATATATACTAACTCGCTGCCTCCTCTAGGTTTCCTAATTACAAAATAAACCTAGTTTCCTAAATTATTAATAGCTAAAAATGTGATCAAACCCTAGTGTCATGTGTGCTGGCCCAATAAGCAGATTTTGGCCCAAATAAACATGCTCTGGTCCAATAGGCAGGCCTAAGGAAAGGAATCAGTCAATGCTGGGCGGAGCAGAAAATCTGGACTGCTTGCACGCGAATTTCAGTTATCCAGACGCGAGAATCAGCTTCTGGGCTCTTTATATGAAATATGGAATTTTTTGTCAGCTTTCCAACGAAACTTGAATCACATCAATCGGACATCTGTAGCCAAAGATATGGTGAAAAACGTAAGCAGTGCCAAAATTTAACAGTTAAGCAATTAAAATCTACAAGCACCAACAAATCCAAATCTACAAAACATGTCTAAAGGCCATAAAAACCACTAGAAACACACACTAAAAGACTAAGTATAAGGGAAACAAATAGTATAAAATGATGTGTTATCAGTACTCAAGTGTGTACGGATAGCATACAGTTCCCAAGTAAAAATAGATATGCAAGGTGAGAAAGAGAATTGTAAACTTCCAAAAATAAATACCCTCTATGCAAGTCTTACATCCTAAAGCATGGCCATGGCATGGCACACAGATGCATTGTCATAGCTTTATGTAATGAAAAAGAACAAAACAGAAAATGAGGTGTTGCAAGTGTGTGGATAGTGGTGATGAGCACTCTGAAGGGATTGAGGCACTGGTGTGTGATAAGCATGAGATGAGAGAATGTGGAGTTTACAATAGTATGTGAAATCATGAGCATAACAGAATGGGGCCAAGTGCTAGCTAGAGCTATGGCAAGCAAACAACTAGGCATAGCACATTATGGAACAGAACAATAGCTAGCATACCAATACAATTACAAAACACCAGTTAAAGAACCAATAGCAGGTTAGCATGACAACCCAATGTGTAAGAGATGTGCTAGTAAGCAGGCACAAGTGATGAAACAGGAACCNCAGAATTAGTAAAGACTTGGATTGGTTGCTTTCTCTTAAAACTCTACCACTGATAATTAATTTTCGTTAATCACATAAACCAACAAAACCCCCCTATTTACATGCTTCTTAATATGATTCACTAAATAGAACAATCCTTAGGTTCGACTTAGGGCTGTCCTATGCTGCAAATAGCTAGGTAACCGACCTTAAACATTAAGTAATTTGAGGAGCCTCGGCAGCTCATCAACTTCCTCGTCATGATGCAGTAGAGGAGAATGGCCCGGTGTGCTGTGACATCGCTCAGGTGGCCTATAGGAATAAGGCGGGCACATAAGAAATGGTACCACACTTTGCTCACGGTCTCTAATGCTGATGCGCGAAATGAGATAGGGGTGTCGTCACGCAGCTTCCACTATGTATCCAGCTAGCAGAGGGTGCGAATAATGGCATCGCAGTCAGGTCCATCGTGGAGGTAGCAAAGGTACTCGTTGTTCTCATTGTCCAGGAGGCCGAACAGTGCATTGATGGAGCGACTATTGAATGGTGCCCATTTGCCCCTCACAAACATGGTGAACTCCTTTTGGAATTTGGCGTTGGCATAGAACTCCTTGACGACAGGCACCACAGCTGTGACTGGATGATCAACAAAGTGCAACCATCCATTATTGTCTGCTAGCTCTTGGACTTTGGGATTGAGGGCTCTGGTGAAAACCAAGCCTCACTCGAGCACCAAGGCTTTGTTGATCACTGAGTCTAGGAATCGGGCCTCAGCCTCCTTATACACGAACTTCTTCCGATCGTATATGCTGGACCCGGAAGGGGAGGTAACAGCCTTTCTCTTTGATGGAGGTGCCATGGTTGTCGATGTAAGGCGTACTTGAAAAAAATGAAGATAAATGTTAATGATCGTGGTGCACCGATGACTAGCATAGCAGGCAGCATATCAAGTGGTACTTGATGGGTGCAGAACAGTACAAAATTAAACTACTAATTGCAACTAATTTGTAGTATAGGAAGCAACCAGTGTCGTCTCCCAAGGATTCACCAGAACAACTAATCTTTTAAGAACTTAAGCAAGAACAGAATAAGGGGGGTTTGTGTTGAATGCAATATACTAAGAATTTAGAAAGCAGTAAACTGAATTTATCAAATAAGAGAAAACACAATCAACTCAAGCAAGCAACCAAACCTTAATTCATCCTTGTTCACTTAAAGATAATCTAGATCTGATTTAATTCTTGGTTAAGTGTTACCTGGAACCCCTAACAGTAACACTTAGGATTCAATTAATCATGGAAATAAGACCCTAGGCAACCGCTCTATATCACTAAGTCCAGATTAATTTAATAACCAAATTAGCCAAGTTAACCATATATTACAGATCTTTAAAGTATGATTATCAATCTGATTACTGTTATGAATCTAATCAACCGATTAAAATTCATACAAAACATGCAATCAAAGTACCATTCAATTACATGGAGAGGGGAAGAAACAGTAATTCAAATTAAATTAAATCAAACCCGGTTGAAGCACAGGAACTCTGGATTGTCAAGTTTGGCTCCTCTTGAATTGATTACAAACGAACTTAGCCCTCCATTGAAGGCTTAAACATAAGGAAAACGTAGAAAAATGAACTCAGAAAATAGGAGGCAGCAGCAGCTCAAGGAATTTCGTATCTCTCTGGTTGTGTTGATTTGCCTCAACAACTTGAAAATATATACTAGCTGGCTGCCTCCTCTAAGTTTCCTAATTACAAAATAAACCTAGTTTCCTAAATTATTAATAGCTAAAAATGTGATCAAGCCCTAGTGTCATCTGTGCTGGCCCAATAAGCAGATTTTGGCCCAAATAAACATGCTCTGGTCTAGGAAAGGAATCAGTCAATGCTGGGCGGAGCAGAAAATCTAGACTGCTTGCACGCGAATTTCAGTTATCCATACGCGAGAATCAGCTTCTGGGCTCTTTATATGAAATGTGGAATTTTCTGTCAGCTTTCCAACGAAACTTGAATCACATCAATCGGACATCTGTAGCCAAAGATATGGTAAAAAATGTAAGCAGTGCCAGAATTTAACAGTTAAGCAATTAAAATCTACAAGCACCAACAAATCCAAATCTACAAAACATGTCTAAAGGCCATAAAAACCACTAGAAACACACACTAAAAGACTAAGTATAAGGGAAACAAATAGTATAAAATGATGTGTTATCAGTACTCAAGTGTGTACGGATAGCATACAGTTCCCAAGTAAAAATAGATATGCAAGGTGAGAAAGAGAATTGTAAACTTCCAAAAATAAATACCCTCTATGCAAGTCTTACATCCTAAAGCATGGCCATGGCATGGCACACAAATGCATTGTCATAGCTTTATGTAATGAAAAAGAACAAAACAAAAAATGAGGTGTTGCAAGTGTGTGGATAGTGGTGATGAGCACTCTGAAGGGATTGAGGCACTGGTGTGTGATAAGCAAGAGATGAGAGAATGTGGAGTGTACACTAGTATGTGAAATCATGAGCATAACAGAATGGGGCCAAGTGCTAGCTAGAGCTATGGCAAGCAAACAACTAGACATAGCACATTATGGAACAGAACAATAGCTAGCATACCAATACAATTACAAAACACCAGTTAAAGAACCAATAGCAGGTTAGCATGACAAGCCAATGTGTAAGAGATGTGCTAGTAAGCAGGCACAAGTGATGAAACAGGAACCAGACAATGGGCATTAAGGGGGAATCATGATTTGCTAAGCAATGTTCTGAAACAGTTCTCGACAAGTCCTTACGAGGGCATATGAATGTGCATTTGGGAATTATAGGGCACATTGAACTAGGAGGGGTTATAAACTCGTGCATGCATAGAGGTGGCTTCCCTTGAGGAATTTTGTCAAACAACATGTGGGCATGAAAATTTAGAAATAAAATTTCCTCACATGGAATCATGGTGAACTTCCAAAATTGGCCAGCAACAATCCAGTATGTATACAAGCAAGGAAAGGTGAGGAACTTTACCTGTAGGATGGAGAGAATTGAAATAAAACTGGCCTTATTCGTATTTGCGGCAGTGTGGTGGTGTGTGCGAATATAGGCACAATCTGGTGAGAGTGTGGGTTTGTGAGGTGCGAAACTGAACTTAAAGTGAATGGGTGAAATAGTGTATGTGAGGGTGAGGTGCGCTATGAGATATTGCAATAGGGGAGAAAGTGAACGTTGCGGGAAAAATGGTGAGGGAGGGAAGGCAAGTGCGTGAGGGGAGGAAGAAGGAAAAGAGATTTGGGTTTAAAACCTGTAAGTGAAACGCACCGTTTTGGTTTTTTTTTNTTATTTTTTTTTTTAAACTTACCTGGGCACTGCAGCGCCTATGAAACTATTATCATGCTCGTGATAGGGCGATGTGGTGCCTTGAAGTTGGCGTTGCGGCGCTGTGGTTTTGGCTCTTCCGTGTGCCTCTTGTCTGAGACTAGGGCACTGTGGCATCCCGGGTAGGGCGCTGCAGCGTCCATGTTTTAATTTTCCTTGAATTAAGCATGAAATGGTGTTGTGGCACCCTTTAGTAGGCACTGTGGCACCTCTACTTCTAGTTTCTTTAGACTGACATCTGAGGATAGGGCGCTGCGGCTCCCAAGCTTCTGCCCTGATTTGCAAATCCAACCATTTCAGCCTTAATTTCCCAGCTGTTGACCCCTAAACTTATTTCCTTACCTATTTAAACATAAATTAGAAGAAAGAGAATAAAAATAGTTACTAAGAATACGAAAAATTAAGAAAATAACGAAAAGACTATAACTAAGTAAACATGAAAGATAGGGTTCAGAATGATAGTTTGTCTCCCAACAAGCGCTTGGTTTATAGTCCTCAGCCAGACTTGCTCTGAAAATCATCAACCGGGGGTGGTGAGAGTGGTGGATGATTTTGGAAACTCATCCTCGCCATCCACGTAGTGCTTCAAGCGTTGGCCATTGACCTTGAACTTGCGATCTCCACTTTTGACTTTAATAGCTCCATGGGGATAAACCTTGTCAACAATGAAGGGACCTGACCATCTGGACTTCAATTTTTCAGGAAATAACTTAAGACAGGAGTTGAACAAGAGGACTTTTTGACCTAGAATGAATTCACGCTTCTGGATGCGTTTGTCATGCCATGTCTTGGTTCTTTCTTTATAGAGCTTGGCATTTTCATATGCATATTGGTAGAATTCCTCAAGTTCATTCAATTGAAGTAGCCTTTTGTCACCCGCAACTTTTAGATCAAAGTTCAGTTTCTTGGTGGCCTAGTATGCCTAATGTTCCACTTCAACTGGCAGATGACAAGTCTTCCCAAAAACCAACCAGTATGGTGATGTACCGATGGGTGTCTTGAATGTTGTCCTGTATGCCCACAATGTATCATCCAGCTTCCTTGCCTAATCTTTCCTATTGGCATTGACAGTCTTTTCAAGAATCCACTTCAACTCTCAGTTAGAAATCTCCACTTGACCACTAATCTGTGGGTGATAGGCAGTGGTAATCCGATGTTTGACTCCATATTTGGTCAGTAGAGCACCGAGGTATTGGTTACAGAAGTGAGTGACTTCATCACTAATTAAGGCTCTTGGAGTGCCAAACCGAGTGAAGATATTCTTCTTCAAGAAGTTCACCACCACTTTGGAATCATTGGTAGGTGTAGCTATTGCCTCAACCCACTTAGACACGTAATCCACTGCCACCAAAATGTATTGATTGTTGTAGGATGAAGGGAAAGGACCCATGAAGTTGATCCCCTATACATCAAACAACTCCACCTCTAGAATATTATTCAGCGGCATTTCATGACGGTGTGAGATGGTACTCATTCTTTGGCAACGATCACAAGCCGAGACATAAGCATGTGCATCCTTGAAGATGGTAGGCCAGTAAAAACCAGATTGAAGAATCTTGGCTGCAGTTCTAGTTTCACCATGGTGTCCACCGTAGGGTGATGCATGACAATGATGGAGGATACTTTCCATCTCTTTTTCAGGAACACATCGTCGAATTATAGAGTCAGAATAGTGTTTGAAGAGGAGTGGCTCATCCTAGTAGTAATGCTTGGCCACTGAAAGAAATTTCTTCCTTTGATGGTGGCTTTGATCCGGTGGAAGAAGGTTGACAGCTAAGAAGTTAGCTATGTCACTAAACCATGGTTGAACTGTGTAGAAAGAGCAAATAGTTGCTCATCCGGAAAAGAGTCAACAATGGGAACTTCAGTATCTCCTAACTCATCTGGAGTCTGAAGTCTGGAAAGATGATCTGTAACTAGGTTCTCAGTGCCTTTCTTGTCTCTAATTTCCAAGTCAAATTCTTGTAAAAGAAGAACCCATCGAATTAACCTCGATTTGGCATCCTTCTTCTCCAACAAGTATTTGATGGCGGAGTGATAAGTGAAGACTATTACCTTCGAGCCAATAAGATATGCTTTGAATTTGTCGAAGGCGAAGACAACCGCTAGGAACTCCTTTTCAGTAGTGGCAAAATTCATCTAAGCAGGGTCGAGTGTACGGCCGGCATAGTAAATGGCATGTAGCAACTTGTCCTGTCGTTGACCCAAAACTGCCCCAACTACATAGTCACTGGCATCACACATGAGCTCGAAGGGCAATGACCAATCTGGTGCAATAATAATGGGTGCCGAGGTCAAAGCCTTTTCAAATTTTTGAAGGCTTGAAGACACTCCTTAGTAAACTCAAATGAGACATCCTTCAATAAAAGGTTGCACAAGGGCTTAGTGATCTTGGAGAAGTCTTTGATGAACCATCTATAGAAACCGGCATGTCCCAAGAAACTTCTCACACCTTTAACTGAAGTAGGTGGAGGCAATTTCTCAATAGTAGCAATTTTTGCCCTGTCCACCTCAAGTCCCTAAGCTGAAACCTTATGTCCAAGCACAATTCCCTCTTGGACCATAAAATGGCACTTCTCCAAGTTGAGAACCAGATTAGTCTCCTCACATCTTTTCAGAATAACAGACAAGTGACTGAGACAAGTGTCAAAGGTAGATCCAAATACAGAGAAGTCATCCATGAAAACCTTAATAAAACGCTCCACCATATTAGAGAAAATAGACATCATGCACCGTTGGAAAGTAGCTGGTGCATTGCATAATCCAAAGGGCATGCGCCTGAATGCGAAGGTCCCATAGGGACAGGTGAAAGTCGTCTTCTCTTGGTCTTCAGGAGCAATGGAGATTTGATTATACCCAGAGTAGCCGTCAAGGAAGCAATAATAGGCATGTCCCGCAAGTTGATTAAGCATCTGATCAATGAATGGTAAGGGAAAATGATCCTTTCTTGTAGCTTTGTTCAACTTCCTATAATTGATGTACACTCACCACCCAGTGACTGTCTGTGTAGGAATGAGCTCATTATTCTCATTCTTGACAACCGTCATTCCACCCTTCTTTGGCATTACTTGTACTGGACTCACCCATGCACTGTCAGAGATCGGGTAGATGATACCGACATCCATAAGCTTCAATACTTCTGCTCGCACCACCTCTTTCATATTTGGATTCAGCCGACGTTGATACTCAATGGAGGGTTTGAAGTCATCTTGCATCAAAATCTTCTGCATACACAAGGAAGGGTTGATCCCTTTTATGTTTGAGATGGTCTATCCGATAGCTATCTGATGCTCCCTCAATACCCTTAGTAACTTATCCACTTCTTCTTCTTTTAGTGAAGATGAAATAATGACCAGAAGAATGGATGAATCACCAAGGTAAGCATATTTAAGATGCTCAGGTAAAGACTTGAGTTCCAATACAAGAGGTTTCTCTATAGATGGGGGAGGTTGAGAGTCACCTTTGCCAAGTTCCTCATAGGATCTTCTGATAAATTGAGGAGGAACAACATTCAGGAAGCTCACACAACTGTTGATTTTGGATTTTCCTCTAGAGAGATGCCTAAGAGACAAGCTTCCAATGGTTCTGGAGGGTGACTAGCTCGAAAGACCTCTGTAGTGCAATGATCAATCTTGTCAAGTTGCATACAACTATCTGCTTCATTACACTGCTTTAGAGCCTTGAAGACATTGAAGGAAACTTCTTCATCGTTGACTGACGGGTGCCGAACCGTACAAAATTAAACTACTAATTGCAACTAAATTGTAGTATAGGATGCAACCAGTGTCGTCTCCCAAGGATTCACCAGAACAACTAATCTTTTAAGAACTTAAGCAAGAACAGAATTAGGGGGGTTTGTGTTGAATGCAATATATTAAGAATTAAGGAAACAGTAAACTGAATTTATCAAATAAGAGAAAACACAATCAACTCAAGCAGGCAACCAAACCTTAATCCATTCTTGTTCACTAAAGATAAACTAGATCTGATTTAATTCTTGGTTAAGTGTTACCTGGAACCCCTAACAATAACACTTAGAATTCCTACTGATTTACCAATCAGGATTCAATTAATCATGGAATTAAGACTCTAGGCAACCGCTCTATATCACTAAATCTAGATTAATTTAATAACCGAATTATCGAAGTTAACCATATATTAAAGACCTTTAAAGTATGATTATCAATCTGATTACTGTTATGAATCTAATCAACCGATTTAAATTCATACAACTCATGGAATCAAAGTACCATTCAATCACATGAAGAAGGGGAGAAGCAGTAATTCAAATTAAATTAAATCAAACCTGGTTGAAGTACAGGAACTCTGGATTGTCAAGTTTGGCTCCTCTTGAATTGATTACAAACGAACTTAGCCCTCCATTGAAGACTTAAATATAAGGCAAAAGTAGAAAAACAAACTCAGAAAATAGGAGGCAGCAGCAGCTCAAGGAATTTCGTATCTATCTAGTTGTGTCTGTTTTGCCTCAACAACTTGAGAATATATACTAGCTGGCTGCCTCCTTTAGGTTTCCTAATTACAAAATAAACCTAGTTTCCTAAATTATTAATGGTAAAAACATGATCAAGCCCTAGTGTCATGTGTGCTGGCCCAAAAAGCAGATGTTGGCCCAAATAAACATGCTCTGGTCCAATAGGCAGCCCTAAGGAAAGGAATCAGTCAATGCTGGGCGGAGCAGAAAATCTGGACTGCTTACACTCGAATTTCAGTTATTCAAATGCAAGAATCAGCTTCTGGGCTCTTCATATGAAATGTGTCATTTTCTGTCAGCTTTCTCACGAAACTAGAATCACATCAATCGGACATATGTAGCAAAAGATATGATGAAAAAAGTAAGCAGTACCAGAATTTAACTGTTAAGCAATTAAAATCTACAAGCACCAACAAGTCCAAATCTACAAAACATGTCTAAAAGCCATAAAAATCACTAGAAACACACACTAAAAGACTAAGTATAAGGGAAACAAATAGTATAAAATGATGTGTTATCATTGACTCCAAGTATTAGTTGCCCCTTCTGCACATCAATAAGGGTATTCCCTGTGGCCAAAAAAGGTCGGCCAAGGATAATGGGTATCCCCTAATCTTCCTCCATATCAAGCACCACGAAATCTGCTGGTAAGATAAACTTGTCCACTTTTATGAGCACATCTTCTAGGATTCCTTTGGGGTATTTGAGAGATTGATCTGCTAACTGGAGAGTGATGGAGGTCGGTTTTGCTTTTCCCAGTCCAAGTTTCCTGTAAATAGATAAAGACATTAAATTAATAGAAGCACCTAAATCACATAATGCCTTACCAAAGAAAATATTATTAATAGTGCAAGGAATAGTGAAACTCCCTAGATCTTTGAGCTTTAAAGGTAACTTGTTCTGGAGGATGGCATTGCATTCTTCAGTAAGTGCAACTATTTCATAGTCCTCTAATTTCCTCTTGTTAGTGAGGATCTCCTTCATGAACTTCACATAACTTGGCATATGTGCCAATGCCTCTGTGAAAGGTATGTTGATGTGGAGCTTCTTGAAGACTTCAAGGAATTTAGAGAACTGCTTGTCCATGTTCTGGTTCTGAAACCGATGAGGGAATGGTACCTGAGGTTTGTAAGGCGGAGGATTATCAGGGAAGAGAATAGACTTTAATTTTCGCTCCTCCACTACCCCACCCTTAGATGTATCATCTGAAGGTGCAACAGCCACATTGTTGTTTTTTGTGGTTGTTTCTACTGCTGTATCTTTTCTCTTCGGTTCTTCAGGTGTTTTACCACTTCTCAGAGATATTGCCTTGACTTGCTCTTTGGGATTTCTCTCCGTATTGCTAGGTAAAGAACCTTAGTCTCTGGATGAGAGTAGATTTGAGATTCACCCCATCTGTACCTCTAAGTTTCTAATAGAAGCTACTTGATTTTGGAGTGTCGTATCTGTCCTTATCATAAACTGAGTGGTATTCACTATGAGTTGAGCAAGGGCATATTCTAAAGAAATCTTAGGTAGTGGAGGAGCTTGCATTTGAGGTTGAGGTGGTGGATAAAATCCGGATGGCTTAACCACATTTTGAGAATTCTTCTAGGAGAAATTTGGGTGGTTTCTCCATCCCGTATTGTATGTATTCAAGTACGGGTTGCTTGGCCTGTTAGAATTCCCCACAAAATGAGTTTCTTCAAAAGATGGAGGTACTTCTGATGTCACAACTAGGCAATCCATAGTTGAGTGTTCACCATGACATACTTCACAAGCAGCAATGGTTGAATGAATGACATTAGTTGTAAGAGTGCCCAATTGCTTTGCAATTGTGTCCATTTTGGCAGTAAGAGCAACAAAGGGGTCGACAACATGCAACCCATAAGCCTTCTTAGCTGGAATCCTTTCAGATGGCCATTGGAGGGCATTATCCGCCATTTGATCAAGCAGTGTAAAAGCTTCCTTAGCCGTTTTCTCCATAAGGGAACCGTTTGCAGTAGCATCAAGTAAGGTTCTAGTGGTGCCATTCAAACCATTGTAGAAGGTTTGAATTTGCATCCACTTCTGTAAGCCGTGATGTGGGCACTTTCTCATTAAACCCTTGAACCACTCCCATGCCTCATGCAAAACTTCTGTCTCATGTTGAGCAAAAGTGTTGATGTCGTTTCGCATTCTGGCAGTTCTCACTGGAGGAAAGAATCGTGTCAAGAATTGTGCCGTCATTTGGTCCCAAGTACTAATGGATCCTGCTGGAAGGGAGTATAACCAACTCCGCACCTCATCCTTCAGTGAGAAAGGGAACAGACGCAATCTGAGGGTGTCATCAGTAACGCCATTGAACTTGAATGTGTCACAGATTTCTAGAAATCTCGCCAAGTGCACATTTGCATCTTCGGTTGCAAAGCCATCAAACTGATTGGCTTGCATCATTTGGATGACACTAGGCTTGATTTCAAAGGAATTTGCCGCAATGGTTGGCCTAGAGATTCCTGAGATTTGGACAAGTCCGGTTGGAACTCCATAGTGCTTTAAAGGTCTTCTGACAACCACTGGTGGTGGTGGTGGATTTTCTCCGGCATTCTCCATAGTAATCTGAGTTAGTCATGATGCGTTTCTCCTTTCCCTTCGGTTTCGTCTACAAGTCTTCTCGATTTTAGAATCCAAAGGAATCAAATTTCCTCGCCCCAAACTTCTCATGCACTAGGAAGAATTTCCTGAAAAATACACACACCAGTTGATTACAAAAATAAATAAAATCTAGACTAATACTAGAATACATTGGTATTGATATTAATAGACGCACAGTCCCCAGCAATGGCGCCAAAAACTTGTTATTAAAAATGTGAACGCAAGTGCACGTGTCGTAATCAAGTAATAAAGAAGTGAGATTAATTATCGTCCCACGGAGACTATGGCTACTAAGTACCAAAATTATGCATATTCTAATTTTATCTAGACAATTGATAGGTGAATTATGATGATATTTAAATGCAAAATAGTAAACAGAGAATAATTGCTGTAAAAATGAGTAAGAATATGACAAGAAAGTATCTAGGATGTTGATTTCACTGTAGCTTAGTCCGGATCTTTATTCCTAATTCATTAATCAACAACAATATTCCTAATTGATAGCCAAGAACCCTAAGTCATTTATTAGCCTTTCCCAAGGTCAAACAAATATATTCCCAAACTATGAATCCACTATATTCCTATGTGAATTACGAATAATCTCAGAATTCAATTCGTTCTATGGTTCTTTTTAACAACTACATAAACCATAACGGTATATTCCTATCCCTTATGTAATCTATGTTCTTAATCCCTATGGTCCTCAATCACAACTAACTTTCTAGTATTATTGTAATCACTTGCTCATCTAAATTGATGGCCAGTCAAACAGAAGCATTAAGTATAGAGATCAAGAAGTCAATTTAAGAAGAAGGTCTTTTGATTAATTCATTAGAAATTACAATCCATCCTAAGCTAGGCTACGTCTCCACCCTAGATGGTGGAATTAGTTCATGATAATTGCAGAAAATAACATTACACACAGATTAGACATCAGTAACAAGAGAGAGATGAAGAATTGAACTTTCGGATGGGACAAATCGATGCCGAAAGTCTATATCTTCAAGCTTGAATCCTCTTCTCTTCTTGCCTCTTCTCCAAAAAGGGTGGAACCTTAATTTAGACTTTAAGAGTCATATTTATAGGTCCTAGGAAGTTTAGGAAGAAAATGAATTAAAATAAAATAGGATTCCTAGTGAAATTAGGAAGCCAAGGGGTCAAATAATCATGAGTTGACCGTCGAGGGGCTGCAGCCCTGGGTTTAGGCGCTGCGGCGCCCTTCTTTCTGATTTTTGTCTCTGTTTGCTTTCGCTAGGGTGCTGTGGCGCCCTCCTTTTCATGTGCTAGGGCGCTGTAGCACCTAGTATTGGGCGTTGCAGCGCCCTTCTCTCTGTCCTCAGTTTACTGGTTCCTGTATATAGGGCGCTGCGGCGCCCAAGCCCTACCTTCAATTCCAAATTGCACGATTTTCCTTCTTTCTTGCACCGAATTGCTCCGAAATGGCTTTCAAGGTTTCCAAAACATAAACCTACAAAAAGGAGACTTAAATTGTGAAAACCTATCCTAAGATATTCAAGAGTAGACAAAATAAAGCAAGAATAATACAAGATAAACAGTATAAAACCGAGTTATCACTATGCTAGAAAAGTAGTATTCTGCAAATGGAGATTGGTTCAGTTGATAAGGATTGAATTACTTTGTTTGTAAGATATAAGTTTGAATTTCACTGCGAGCAATTTCTTTTTGTTAGGCAACTTGTAATTACCACTATAAGCCATTGTTGAGACCTATAACATGCCCAAGCCTTAAAATGGGGTAGCCTCTCCTCATCCTAATTTTTTTTTTATTTCCAAAAGAAAAAAGAAAAGTAATAGTCCACTCAAATGTTTTTCTATACATTTTTTGGTATGTTTCATCTTATGCCAGTTATGCCAGTGTCTAAATATTTTTACTTACACTAAGATGCTATAATAAACAAGAGCCTTACAATGAGTCTAAAAAAGGGATACTTTGGTCTAGAAACAGAATTTTGAGGGGAGTAGCATAACACAATTTGCAAAATGAAATTATTAGAAACTCACCATCATCAACAATCCAGGTGAAAATTCAGAATAAAATAAATTGAAGAAATCCTTTGCACGCAACAACATATTGTGTGCTAATTTGCTAGTGAAATTACGCCAACCCAATTCACCAGTCCCATTATCAATGTGCAAGATAACGATCTAAAAGATGAATTTAGTTGTACAAGTTTCAAAAGCATATTGGATATTAAATTAAAAAATTTAGATGACAATAGAAAATAAGACAGCATTGGAGTAACTTGAAAGATGGAGAACAAACTATGTGGGATGACGCATGTAAAATATAAAATGAATTATGTGGTTATATATAATGCGTGCACAACTTTGCAGTGCAGTGAATGCACCAAACTGGCACCGGAAGGTTGATATATATGTGTGTGTGTGTGTGTGTAAAAGTAAAGCAACTGTAATATTAAAAGGCTTGCAGTTTGCAGCTAGCCACCACTACACAGCAAATTAAGCCACGTTGTGTTTATTGGAATGTATAAAAAATTGTATATATCTCGTGATCTTGTATAAATTACATATAGGTTTTCCCTGTATATCATGCTCACAAGTTTGCCTCGTAATTTCACGAATTACAGGGTTTCTCTATATTCAAGCTACCATGGTAACAATGAAGAGGTCAAGCAGCTGCAATGGTTATTTTTGGGTTACGAGTTTGTTTATGTCGTGTTTGCTAGTAAGGTCCCAATTGACAACAGACTTCTATAGGACTTCATGTCCAGAACTTCCGAAAATAGTAAGAAGAGAGGTTAGAAAGGCTCTCAGGAATGAGATTAGAATGGGTTCTTCTTTGCTTCGCCTTCACTTCCATGACTGCTTTGTCAACGTGAGTTTCTTATTATAGGAAAACTGTGTTATTAAATTTAAATTTTAGAATAATAAATTAGAATTAGGTATATGTATGAGTGAACTCCTAACTTTCTAGCCATATTTTCCTGATTACTAGTCATACTATTTTTTTCCCCCTCTTTCTATGAATTTTGTGCAATTGATTTTTGTAGTTTATCTTATTTCCATATTTTTCTGCCAGGGTTGTGATGGGTCAATATTACTGGATGGAGGTGACGATAGTGAGAAGTCTGCACTTCTAACGTGAATTCCGCTAGAGGATTTGAAAGTTCAGTGGAGAGTGCATGTAGTGGAGTTGTCTCTTGTGCTGATATATTAGCAATAGCTGCCAGAGATTCTGTTGGCCTCGTAAGTTCACATCTATATTCTTTTCATCTTTAATTAAAAGATAGTTGGTGAAAATTTTCGGCTAGTTTCAAAGTGTTATTAACTAGTTTCATACCCTATACCCCATACCTTATTACCTTATGTACTTCAAAAGNAACCATAACGGTATATTCCTATCCCTTATGTAATCTATGTTCTTAATCCCTATGGTCCTCAATCACAACTAACTTTCTAGTATTATTGTAATCACTTGCTCATCTAAATTGATGGCCAGTCAAACAGAAGCATTAAGTATGGAGATCAAGAAGTCAATTTAAGAAGAAGGTCTTTTGATTAATTCATTAGAAATTACAATCCATCCTAAGCTAGGCTACGTCTCCACCCTAGATGGTGGAATTAGTTCATGATAATTGCAGAAAATAACATTACACACAGATTAGACATCAGTCACAAGAGAGAGATGAAGAATTGAACTTTGGGATGGGACGAATCGATGCCGAAAGTCTCGATCTTCAAGCTTGAATCCTCTTCTCTTCTTGCCTCTTCTCCAAAAAGGGTGGAACCTTAATTTAGACTTTAAGAGTCATATTTATAGGTCCTAGGAAGTTTAGGAAGAAAATGAATTAAAATAAAATAGGATTCCTAGTGAAATTAGGAAGCCAAGGGGTCAAATAATCATGAGTTGACCGTCGAGGGGCTGCAGCCCTGGGTTTGGGCGTTGTGGCGCCCTTCTTTCTGATTTTTGTCTCTGCTTGCTAACGCTAGGGTGCTGTGGTGCCCTCCTTTTCATGTGCTAGGGCGCTGTAGCACCTAGTATTGGACGTTGCAGCGCCCTTCTCTCTGTCCTCAGTTTACTGGTTCCTGAACATAGGGCGATGCGGTTCCTGGTATAGGGCGTTGTGGCACCCAACTCCCTGAAATCTGGCTAGTCAACACGTTAGGGCGCTGTGGTGCCTTGAGTGGGGGCTGCGGCGCCCAAACCCTACCTTCAATTCCAAATTGCACAATTTTCATTCTTTCTTGCACCGAATTGCTCCGAAATGGCTTTCAAGGTTTCCAAAACATAAACCTACAAAAAGGAGACTTAAATTGTGAAAACCTATCCTAAGATATTCAAGAGTAGACAAAATAAAGCAAGAATAATACAAGATAAACAGTATAAAACCGAGTTATCACTATGCTAGAAAAGTAGTATTCTGCAAATGGAGATTGGTTCAGTTGATAAGGATTGAATTACTTTGTTTGTAAGATATAAGTTTGAATTTCACTGCGAGCAATTTCTTTTTGTTAGGCAACTTGTAATTACCACTATAAGCCATTGTTGAGACCTATAACATGCCCAAGCCTTAAAATGGGGTAGCCTCCCCTCATCCTAATTTTTTTTTTATTTCCAAAAGAAAAAAGAAAAATAATAATCCACTCAAATGTTTTTCTATACATTTTTTGGTATGTTTCATCTTATGCCAGTTATGCCAGTGTCTAAATATTTTTACTTACACTAAGATGCTATAATAAACAAGAGCCTTACAATGAGTCTAAAAAATGGGATACTTTGGTCTAGAAACAGAATTTTGAGGGGAGTAGCATAACACAATTTGCAAAATGAAACTATTAGAAACTCACCATCATCAACAATCCAGGTGAAAATTCAGAATAAAATAAATTGAAGAAATCCTTTGCGTGCTAATTTGCTAGTGAAATTACGCCAACCCAATTCACCAGTCCCATTATCAATGTGCAAGATAACGATCTAAAAGATGAATTTAGTTGTACAAGTTTCAAAAGCATATTGGATATTAAATTAAAAAATTTAGATGACAATAGAAAATAAGACAGCATTGGAGTAACGTGAAAGATGGAGAACAAACTATGTGGGATGACGCATGTAAAATATAAAATGAATTATGTGGTTATATATAATGCGAGCACAACTTTGCAGTGCAGTGAATGCACCAAACTGGCACCGGAAGGTTGATATATATGTGTGTGTGTGTGTGTAAAAGTAAAGCAACTGTAATATTAAAAGGCTTGCAGTTTGCAGCTAGCCACCACTACACAGCAAATTAAGCCATGTTGTGTTTATTGGAATGTATAAAAAATTGTATATATCTCGTGATCTTGTATAAATTACATATAGGTTTTCCCTGTATATCATGCTCACAAGTTTGCCTCGTAATTTCACGAATTACAGGGTTTCTCTATATTCAAGCTACCATGGTAACAATGAAGAGGTCAAGCAGCTGCAATGGTTATTTTTGGGTTACGAGTTTGTTTATGTCGTGTTTGCTAGTAAGGTCCCAATTGACAACAGACTTCTATAGGACTTCATGTCCAGAACTTCCGAAAATAGTAAGAAGAGAGGTTAGAAAGGCTCTCAGGAATGAGATTAGAATGGGTTCTTCTTTGCTTCGCCTTCACTTCCATGACTGCTTTGTCAACGTGAGTTTCTTATTATAGGAAAACTGTGTTATTAAATTTAAATTTTAGAATAATAAATTAGAATTAGGTATATGTATGAGTGAACTCCTAACTTTCTAGCCATATTTTCCTGATTACTAGTCATACTATTTTTTTCCCCCTCTTTCTATGAATTTTGTGCAATTGATTTTTGTAGTTTATCTTATTTCCATATTTTTCTGCCAGGGTTGTGATGGGTCAATATTACTGGATGGAGGTGACGATAGTGAGAAGTCTGCACTTCTAACGTGAATTCCGCTAGAGGATTTGAAAGTTCAGTGGAGAGTGCATGTAGTGGAGTTGTCTCTTGTGCTGATATATTAGCAATAGCTGCCAGAGATTCTGTTGGCCTCGTAAGTTCACATCTATATTCTTTTAATCTTTAATTAAAAGATAATTGGTGAAAATTTTCGGCTAGTTTCTAAGTGTTATTAACTAGTTTCATACCCTATACCCCATACCTTATTACCTTATGTACTTCAAAAGAGGGAGTGATTAATTATCAATGATAAACATAGGACCATGCTCTTAGAAATTATTTTTCTTAAAAGTCAGATCACAATGGTCGTTTCAAACGGTAAACCGGTGAACCTGCCTTGATGAGTATAGATATAACTTCAAAAACTATGCTAAAAACTGGTGTGAATCGCTTTGAACTGGACAGTTTTGCCAAGGAAAAATTATTAGACTGTTCCAGCCAAAGGTTTCAAAATTAACTCCCTTGGTGACAAAACTGCCACATGTCTACTATTATACTAAAGCTCTTTTTTTTCTTCTTCTTTCAGTATGTACAAAATATATATAAAGTAATTTATAGAGAATGCTTTAGATATAATTTAAGTTACTTATCTTATCGTTATATTTTGAGTTTACAATTGTCAAGTGCTAGAATTTAGTATAAAAATGCAATAGTGTTAAAAGAAAGTGTTTTCCAAAGATGTGCCTCCCACATTGTGAGAGATTATCAAAATATCATTTGGTGCTATATTATTATTTATTTTATATATCTGATTATTATGTCCAAATTATGTGGTTGGTCTGTTTATATATATGGTTATCATGTTCAAATATAAATGGAATAATCACATAATATGAGGGTATTTTGGTCATTTTAAACTAAGTGACATGCACCTCAAATACACTTTCTTTTAGCATTATTGGGTCTTTTATATCAAGTTTTAGCACTCTACAATAATAAAATTTTATATNGTTCTAGCACTCCACAATAATAAAATTTTATATTTTTACTATACTTTTATCTTATTTAATTTAAAATATAATATTTTTAAAAATTTTAATTTAAGCACGATTGAGTCCAAAGTGAGACCAGTGCACCGATCCAGCCAGGCCAGTTTTCAAAACATTGCAAGCAATGAATTATGTAAGAAAGTATTGGCACGGGCTCTTGTTTACCATAGTTTTTTGGATGTTTGCCCAGTGGGGACCTTTCTGGAACGTTCTGATGGGACGGAGAGATGGATTAGTCTCGAATGGAACCCTAGCAAATCTTGCGCTTCCTTCTCCATTTGACTCCCTGTGTACTATCGTTTCAAAGTTCACTAATGTTGGCCTAAATCTGACGGATGTTGTTTCTTTATCAGGTATAACTAACTTCACAATCCCGTAACACTAGTAAAATAATGAAGCATAGAGACAGTCACAAGATACAAGACAAAACTCTTATTGTGAATCTAACAGCATTTCCTCTTATCATATAAACTAAAAGGTTNGGAACGTTCTGATGGGACGGAGAGATGGATTAGTCTCGAATGGAACCCTAGCAAATCTTGCGCTTCCTTCTCCATTTGACTCCCTGTGTACTATCGTTTCAAAGTTCACTAATGTTGGCCTAAATCTGACGGATGTTGTTTCTTTATCAGGTATAACTAACTTCACAATCCCGTAACACTAGTAAATAATGAAGCATAGAGACAGTCACAAGATACAAGACAAAACTCTTATTGTGAATCTAACAGCATTTCCTCTTATCATATACACTAAAAGGTTGATATCAAGGTTC
This sequence comes from Cercis canadensis, assembly GCA_003255065.1. Lineage (NCBI taxonomy): Eukaryota > Viridiplantae > Streptophyta > Magnoliopsida > Fabales > Fabaceae > Cercis > Cercis canadensis. Next base: position 341,786 of record QAOA01008202.1, on the reverse strand, counting down.
TATTCCCACAGTGTATTTCCTTCATCTTCTTTCAACGCATTGTGCTCTTTTATATAAAAAAAAAAAAAAATGCAAGACAACAAACATCACAACAAATAAAATTCAAAATATAATGAAGGACATGAATCTTAACTCGGAAAACATATGGCAAAAAATAACCCTTTAATATTCAAATTGACCGTTTCAGCATTAAGATTAATAGGGCATGCTTGTTGAAGATGTTTTGAATGATTAAGTATGTGATTTCAATTTATGAAGGTGCCCATACCATTGGCCGAGCAAGGTGTGCTTTGTTCAGCAATAGATTGTTCAACTTCTCAGGAGCCGACGCACCAGATAATACCCTGGAAACTGACTTGCAAAATTTATGCCCACAAAATGGAGATGGGAACACAACTGCAGTCCTTGACCGGAACTCGGCAGATCTATTTGATAACCATTATTTTCAGAACTTGCTCAACGGAAAGGGCCTCCTTAGTTCTGATCAAATTCTATTTTCAAGTGATGAGGCCAATTCAACAACCAAACCTTTGGTCCAAAATTATAGCAAGAATTATGGACTTTTCCTTGCAGACTTTGCTAACGCTATGATCAGGATAGGAAATATAAATCCAAAGACTTGCTCTGATGGAGAGATTAAGAAGAACTGCAGGGTGATAAATTCGTAGTGATGTGCATCAGCCTAAAGACAATGATAATATTAAGAAGACACTAAAGAAGCATCTTATAGTTCTATTAGGTTGGGATTGTTAATTTTTAGTTTGTAAGCTTGCAAGGGAGTTTGCGGGCCTGGTTTGTGTTATATGTCTCACATCGGCACTTGATCGACTCAGAAGTTTATACTCCTTGTTTGAGTGCTTTATATATGAATAAAGCTTTCCACTAAGAAAACTTATATTTGTTTTTAGAGTAAACTGTCATTTAGGTTTTTGTAAACTTTTGTAAGGAATAATGGTCTCACCATTTTGTTACAAATGATCTATGAGTATTATTTTGTAAAATCTTAAAATTTTACGGGGACCCAAATGATAATTTACTTTTATTTTTATCATTGTATGTATTATATATGATATTTTATTAATTTTTTTAAATATAACAATTTTACAATAATTTGGTTTATTTATTCTCCGTATCCCCTTCATAAAATTGAATCAGGACTTATAGAAATTTACTTCCCTTATTGTCTGCAATATAACTAGACAACATATTGTTTGCACAAATTTCAAATATAAGACAACTCTTGTATCTAATAAATTTCATAGCTAATAAGTGAATTAAACAGAGAAATTAACATTTCACTCATGTCAACCCCACAATCCAACTTGTCCGGATTCAATTAAACACCATTTTTAGAAGCAGAAATTCATGAGTGAACCATGAGACACAGTCATAACTTTTGCACATAGCTAAAGAATGAAAGGTAACTAAAATAAACTTTTGTTTGTTTTACATCATTTGGCTTTGGACAGATGGAAGACAAAATGTTTCCTGCTTCCTGTTTTACTTCAACAATTTTTTTTCTTACCATTAGGTTGATAGAGGTAGATTTTCTAGTTGAAGGGAATGGGAATTCAATATTGAGACATCAATTTTTTTGAGAGATCTCTGGACTAGTTGTGTTGTGTGTGATTGTGTTTCAACAAAAATTAACTTATACAAATTAATTAAATTAATTTTTTTTTTCAAAATTGTTGGGCATTTAAATAGTTTAGCTATTTGTGTGTATAAGAATTTTCCCACTAACATTGCTCAAATAGTTATGGATAAACATAGTGAACCAACCCTTTATCTATTGGGAAGAATTAGTCAGATGGTTTCTCAAAATATTGGTTATATTGAGAGTGATTTAGGCATGCATGGATCTTTCGCCTTTAATTTGAAAAGAGTAGTCAAGTGATTTAACAAAGTTATTGTCTCAAATAATGTGGCAACCCGAATAAATATTGTCATATGATCAGTTAAATGAATAAAAAAGATTAAAATTGAAACAAAAAAGGAGACTATTGTCTTTGATTCTAAACATTTTTCTTTTAGGTAAATTACACTCTCCTCTATTAAGGTTTGTTGAAATTACACTCCATCCCATTTTCAGCTAAAAATTATTTTCTACCCCATTGCTCTTATTTGTTAAATTACATTACTAAAGTTTACCAAAATGACACTCCACCCCATTTTAAAAAATTTTCCAAACACTACTAAGGTCTAACTGTTATTTGCCTAAGTCAAATACAAATTCTTAGATTTCCTTTTTATTTTTCATTGGAATTTCTTTTTTGTTTTTCTTAGTTTTATTATCTTGCTATTGAATTCCATTTTGATTTTCTTGTTTGGTTAAGACTCCAACTAATGTATTTGTTTCAATATTAGTCTATGTTGTTTGTGCATACAAATTAAAATATGCAACCTTAAAGTATCACTTTTTCTTAAACTCCCATAATTATATATATGAACAATAAAATTTAGTCTTGATACTACTTTTTTTTGGTAACAAGAAGTCTTGTTACTACTAATAACCAATAATAAGAACAATTCAAATGTTCCAACGGTCATAATTAATGAATGTTAGTTCAGTTGATTGTCACATTGAGTAAGCACATATCAATATCATATCTAACAAATCAAATTTGATATGAATCAAAGAATTGATATATACTAGCACATATAAAAAAAAAAAAAAAAAGGTACTAGCAAACTCATTTTGTCACACGTTTCTAAGCATTTTTTTTTTGGTTGAATGCACGTCAATTTAATAATAAATTATATATATAGAGGTATATGTGATAGTTGGCGAGGTATATGTAATAGTTGGCACTTGTGGTAAATAAAAATCCAAACAATATAGATAAGTGCATTACATTTACTTAATTTTTTATTAAAAATAAAAATCACAAAATTCTATTGGGCCAATTGGGCTAAATTAGGTCAAAATGAGCACAAAGAACTCAACCTTGGACCTAAGTTAGTTCAATTAGTCCCAAATTAAACCTCAAACATATTAAATAATCCAACAAAAATATATCATTTATTTGGACCAAAAAATTAGGAAAACAAAAATTAGGTGAGCACAAAGGCCCTTTAACTAGGTTTTTAGCAAAATGGACTAAACTCAAAACATGAGNGAGGTATATGTAATAGTTGGCACTTGTGGTAAATAAAAATCCAAACAATATAGATAAGTGCATTACATTTACTTAATTTTTTATTAAAAATAAAAATCACAAAATTCTATTGGGCCAATTGGGCTAAATTAGGTCAAAATGAGCCCAAAGAACTCAACCTTGGACCTAAGTTAGTTCAATTAGTCCCAAATTAAACCTCAAACATATTAAATAATCCAACAAAAATATATCATTTATTTGGACCAAAAAATTAGGAAAACAAAAATTAGGTGAGCACAAAGGCCCCTTAACTAGGTTTTTAGCAAAATGGACTAAACTCAAAACATGAGTTTTGACACAAAATCACTAAAAGCTCAGAAAATTATAATTTTTATATTCAAACAAAGTATTTAAAAAATCAAATGGGGCAAGAGGCCCCAAATTTAAATTTAATAAAAAAAAACGGGCCAAAAGGCCTCTAGCTTGAGTTAAAATGAAGTGGGCCAATGCCCAAATATCAAAATTTTGATCCAAAAGCTAAAAGAGGTCTTAAAGACCTTAAAATTAGATTTCCCACTTGAAAAAAATAATTAAAAATAATTTTTTTGGAAAACGTGTAAGAACCCCGAACAAAATATGGTGTCTACACAACGTTTACAGTACTTTGCTATATTTACTCTCACCTTCACATTGTTTTTACTCTTATATTTTATATCAATGACCATATTAAAGACATTTCCAAAGACATTGCTCTTTGTATGCATCACATCAATGTTGTGAGGAATCAACATATCATGCCAATATGGTAGGTCCCATAAAATACTACACTTAGTCCAATTTTGGTTTACACCATAACTAGTAGAAACAACACCCACTCTTTTCTGTTACTCTAGATTGTCTCAACACTTGCATAAAAAGTTCGTCTCCAGAGTAGCACCTTGGTGAGATGCCATTCTTAGTAACATTCCTTAAGAAGTTAAGTTTGTTACGATGAAAATGATGATCTTGGGGTAAGAATTGTCTATGGCAATCAAAACTACATATTTTATGTCGTGCTTCAAATAAAATGTTTTCGAACTGCCCATGCAAATCGACCAACCCAACTTGCCTATTGTTTGCCAACCGGATAGCATTCTATATGTAAAAAAGTCATTGATGGTCCACAAAAGAGGTACCTCATTTGGAAGTTTTACTTCAATAAAATTTCGTAAGTAGGCACTCCTCCATCCTAAAGCAATTTCAAATCGGCAAGTAAAGGTTGCAAGAAGACGTTAATTTTACTTTTTAGATTATGAAGACCAAAAATGATAACAGTCAAGAACATGTATCCCTTTTTTATGCACATGCCAGGTGGAAGATTGTAAGGAGTATGGATAATATGCCAATATGAATATGTCTTGGCGCCCATCCCAAAAGGACTAAAACCATCTGTACATAGACATAACATCACATTCCTTGGTTCTGATGCAAAATCTGGGTGAACCATGTCAAAATGCTTCCATGTATCTCCATTAGATGGATGTGACAACACTCCTGGTTCACGTTGGTGTTCATTATGCCATCTCATATCCTTTGCATATGCATTGGATGCAAAAAGTCTATGCAATCTAGGGATTATTGGAAAATAGCACATCTGCTTAATTGAAACTTCCCTAACCTTCCATCGTCCAACTCTAGATTCTTTGAACCATGCTTCACCACAAATTATACACTGCCTAGCAGCTTCATCTTCTTCATAATACAACATACACCCATGTGGACAACTGTCAATCTTCTTGTACCCATAATCAAGTTCAGAAATCAATATCTTAGTTTGATACAAATTAGTTGGCGTCTTATGACCTGGAGGCAATATTTCCATCATCAATATGATAAGCTCATCCATGAAACTCTTTAGGATGTTATAGTCAGACTTGATGCTTAACAATCTGACAGTCATTGAAAAAATAGACTGTCTCATATCTATCTTATAATGGAAACTGTGTGGCCCTCAACATATTATAAAACTTTGCAAACTCTGGATTTGGATTCTCCTCTGGTATATATTCTAATTTGAAAGAGGGTCCAGCATCATCCATAACCATATGCTCATACCGAGGAAAATATTGGTTTTCTACATGCATTAGGACAATGGATGGATGAAACTCTTCATAATTATCCCAATAATAGTAATCCTCCGTGAAGCCTTTCGTGTATAGGTGCATCCTTATATCATCTAGTGTACGAAACTTACAACATTTGCATGGGCATCTAAACTTCCGTATTCCAATATACATATTAAGTTGACTTGCAAAGTCAATAAATACTTCAACACCCACATAAAACTCAACTATAACAACCTTACTATTTGGAACAAGTCTTTCATTGCTTGGACCATTGTGTTCCAGCAAAATTAATACCAAACCCCTTATAAAGAGTGCAATATATGAACAATCCATATCGTCTCTCAAGGAATGCAATGGTTAATTAGCAATTTCAAGATTACAAATTGGAGGTTTTCAATCACAAATTAAATTACCGAATTTAAATTGCAAAATTAAACAGAGACTATATCAATAAACAAGAATGCAACCTAACTAGACATCCCTCAAGAATTAGTTTGGTTCATCTTAGACCGAATACGATTAATCAAGTTTTAATGTGTTTGTTAGTTGATTTTAGTTATAACTGAGATCTCTATATTATAACTAAGTGTTCGTATCGAATTCTCATTTAGAATTTGGTTAACAACATGCATTATAGGTCCTTGCAATCGCATAAAACATGTAATCCATTATTAACCTAAAATCCCAACATCAACTAACGTATTTCCTTTGGTTTCATTTAATAGAATAAAGATTCATCAACCTAAATCCTATTTCATACCTCAAAATTTGGATGAACAACATAAATCTCTATATATCCGTACAGAAATTAAGGCATAGCAAAAATCAAAGAAGAATTGCATTAAACTTGAATAAAATAGATACAAGATCTCAAAACCAAACAGAATCCAACCCAGAGTCTAGCTCAGTTGCAAAATCTCTACTCCTCCATGGTTATCGAATTTGAGCTCCAATGGAAGGGATAGAATAGTGCGACCAAAAATGGGAAATAAATTGAAAAACTAAGTAAGTCTATGCTACTCTCTACAACCTTCCAAATTCCCTACTTTCGGATCTATAACCGCCCTAGCTAAATTACTAATTTTCTCTTCTATGTGGGAATATTCTTCTGCTCCCAAGCTTCAGAATGACTTCTTATTTGCATTAATTGGACTCCGGATGAGGGAAATGAGACTGAATAAGTGGTCTAAGCCTATAAATCCAAATGCTGAACTTCTAAGGGTCAGGGCACCACTAAGACACCTCCGAATGGAAAATTGGTTTTCACATGAATTGTAGCTCTGTGTCTTAGCTTTCCTACAAGATCAAAATCACAATTTGTTGAGATTGTAAATTCAAGATAAACCAAAATTACCAAGATAGGATCAAAATGGTAATGTTGAATGAAAACACTAAAGTCCAAAATAGAACCTAACTCATAAAATATGGCCTAAGTCATGAAATTAAGCATAGGAGATGCTAAAAAACACTAGGTATGAGGGTCAAATAATATATAAAAATATTGTTTATCAAATCCCCTCACACTTATCTTTTGCACGTCCTAGGCAAATTAGAATTAAAACTAGAAAACAAAGAAAATAGCTAAGGGATCACTTTCCAATAACAACTTTCAAGAATGCAAAAGTTAAGTGAGCAAGAATAACAATCAAAACTTTAAGGAATCAAGAAAATCATAAATTTATTTCTTGCACTTCCAACCAACAAGCATGGTGATTTCAATTGAATTGAGTGAACTAAGAATGATAGAACCTTACAGGATACACTCTAATCCCTCAAGTGTTTAAAGAGGTGAGTGCTTTCACTCAATGCAACTCATGACAATTTGCACTACCATAGGTTTGCTTATTTTCTAATTTCTACTACTTTAAACACATGCATGCACAAATCAAAAGGACTTTATTGAAGTTGTAATCGAGCCAAGGAGAGGGAATGAATGAAATAGATAAGATGGATATGACCAGTTAAAACCAAAGAGAGCATGAGGATATTGGGAATAATGAGTTGAAAAAAGCAACATGCACAAAAAATTTCACCTAAAAGTTCTATGTAACTTTCTTTACACATTCCTTCCTCTTTGAAGGTAAACCCATTACTTTTAGACTAAAACCCTATTCTCGTCCCTCACTTAAAAGGGGCTATCAATTTCGTCCCCCACTGAACTAATTTTTCAATTAAGTCCCTCAATTATGAAATTCGCTTCAATAAAATCCTTTCGTCAAACTGCCAATAAGATGACTGACGGAAATGTTGATGTGGCCGTTATAGTGTGATGTGTCCTGTTAAATGCCACATTGCCTGCCTGGGTTGGTACTCATTTGCTGACTGGGCCACAAATTGAAAGACGCCATTTTAATTTTTAAGAATGGAAGCCCTAATTCCCTCCCCTTCCTGCCACGAAGCACCATTTGGAGTTGTTTGCATAATAGTTGTAGCGATTCAGAGACTTTTAACTTGTGAAATTTGCCCTAAACCCTAAGACCATCGCATATCAAACCTAAGACAATTGCAAAATTGTATCTATTTGGAGAGGAAGAACCCTAGGAAGCAGTCGCAGAAGGTATCAACAGAGGAAGGCGGAGATTGGGCTTTTGATTTTCCTGCGTTCTGGGGAGGACATAGTGATTCGGTGTTGAGGTTAGTGTCTTCTGAAAGGTGGGCTATTTTTCTGCTTGGGTAAATAATTTGTGGGACATATACCTTTTATGATGACAATGCATGCGATGTGGGTCCCTAAATTATTTGTTGTTGGCATAATTGGTAGATTATGGTCCTCGACTAGATAATTTTTGTTCTTTTCAGTTTGTTCTGTTATGTCCTTTATTTAATTTTGTGAGTGTTAATGGTGCTCCCTCATTGTCATGTTGGTTATTTGCTAGAAAAGTTGATTTTAGATGTAATGGTAGTCCCCGATGTTTGGATTATTACTATAATGTTTTTTTATTATTGTTGAAGTGTCTAATTTATGCGAGGAGTGAGGGGATTCTATTAGGAACCTATGTAGTTTTTTTATTGTTAGAAAGTAGCATGAATTGTAAAATTGCAAATGGTGTGTAACTTAGCAAAAAATTAAGGGTGTGAAATTAAGGGCTTCTGTGACTAAAAGGTGCATGGTTAGCTATCATGTCTACTCAGTTGTGTTCTGAAATCTGGTGGGTCTTGTTTTGAATTTCAATGTATGCTTTATCAGTTTTGGTGGGTATAAGTCTAAATTGGATGATATGTTTTACTCTATGTGTGGTGCTAAGATAAAGTTATTATAAATGGGTAATCACAGATCATGGGTATGTTGGTTATGTTGCACCATGAGACAGGATTTTGGTATTTTTTTTGGGTGACACCTTGTGATTTGTGATGACATTATTTGTATATGTCTCTCACTCGCTGAGTTCCTGAAGTGAAGGAAAAAAATGTTGTTCATCATTGATATGGAATTTACCCTATTTGTGGCTGTAAATGGTTACACATTGAGTGTTGAATCTTGCGTATTTACAAATTGGATGTAAATGATTACAAATTCTAAGTACATTTTTGTGGTATGTGCTATATATGAGTGTTGAATCTTGCATATTTTGTGCTATGTGCTGCTAAAATAGTAGTTGAACATTGAATATTTTGTATTTTCTTACATTTAATTGGTAATTAAGGATTGCATTTCTTTTGTCTTTTATTAGAACACACTTATTATATGTTCCCTGTGTTGGCCTATATTTGGTATTTGAGCTATGTATTTGTTTTTTTGATAACAGAATGACATTTGTCCCATTCAGTGTGTGTATTCATCATGGAGGTAGGTTTAAAAAAAGTCCTAATGTAGCTTATGTTGGGGGTAGTGAAAGTCAATGGGATTATTGTGATCCGGACAGGTTTTCATTACCTGTATTATGGGACTTCCTCAAAGAATTAGGGTATTTCAGTTATAGTGAGTTGTGGTATCAAGTCCCTGGGCTTGACCTTGGTAGTGGTCTAAGGGTTTTAAGGAAGGATGTAGATACTTTAGATATGGTAGCAAACATAACTAGTGAGCAAGTGATTCATGTATATGTTGAACATAATGTTTGTGAGGTAGAGTTAGTTCCAGTTATCGAGTATGGTAGGGACACAGAGGCAGAACATAGGAATGTAGAGGAAGAACATGTGGACAAGGTAGAGGAAGAAAGGCATGCAGATGAGGGTGTTAAGGAGACAAAAGATGACCAAAGACACACGGAGGAAGAACAGAGGCAGAATGACATAGAAAACATGGAGTCATAAAATATACTAAGGGACACAGAGCATGTTGACCTGCACTCAGATGAAGAACATATGCACACAGATAGTGAACCAAGGCACACAAAGCATGAAGATATGCACTTAGAGGAAGAATTCAAACAGACAGATGATGAACCTGGGCTTTTAGAGGAAGACTTTGATGAGGACAGTGATGATGCGGCATATTCTGTAGGTGAAAGTACCTGTGATGAATGTGACGATAACTTGTTTAAGAAGTACACAGAGTGGAAACTAGGCCAAGAAGTTCCTAATGCGGTGACTGATCTTGATGGTGATGAAGCAGAGCATGGGTTACAAGGAGCACCATTTGAAGGTGATGATCAGTATGAGAGTGAGGAATTGATGAGCAAAGTAGATTCTGATAAGGAAGAAGATGGTCAGAATAAGACAATGAGGTGGCCTGAGTTTAATGACAATGTGTTATATGAGAGTGTCACATTTGAAGTGGGCATGGTGTTCAAGAATATGGCCAACTTTAAGCAAGTCGTGATGAACTACACAGTGCACGAAGGAAGACAAGTGAAGTTTGTGAAGAAATATGCAGTAAGGTGTAAGGTGAAGTGTAAAAATGCTTGCCCATGGAAGATCCTATGCAATTAGGCCAAGGATATTCAGTCTTTTCAAGTGAAGACGTGCAATCCAACCCATAACTGTGCCCGATCATTGAAGATACCACAAGCAAGTTCTAAGTGGTTAGCTGACAAGTTGATTGATTTTCTGAGAACAATATTGAGGCCAACAGGATGTGATATTNGACAGAGTAGAGGAAGAAAGGCATGCAGATGAGGGTGTTAAGGAGACAAAAGATGACCAAAGACACACGGAGGAAGAACAGAGGCAGAATGACATAGAAAACATGAAGTCATAAAATATACTAAGGGACACAGAGCATGTTGACCTGCACTCAGATGAAGAACATATGCACACAGATAGTGAACCAAGGCACACAAAGCATGAAGATATGCACTTAGAGGAAGAATTCAAACAGACAGATGATGAACCGGGGCTTTTAGAGGAAGACTTTGATGAGGACAGTGATGATGCGACATATTCTGTAGGTGAAAGTACCTGTGATGAATGTGACGATGACTTGTTTGAGAAGTAAACAGAGTGGAAGCTAGGCCAAGAAGTTCCTAATGCTGTGACTGATCTTGATGGTGATGAAGCAGAGCGCATGGGTTACAAGGAGCACTATTTGAAGGTGATGATCAGTATGAGAGTGAGGAATTGATGAGCAAAGTAGATTCTGATGAGGAAGAAGATGGTCAGAAGAAGACAATGAGGTGGCCTGAGTTTAATGACAATGTGTTATATGAGAGTGTCACATTTGAAGTGGGCATGGTGTTCAAGAATATGGCCAACTTTAAGCAATTCGTGATGAACTACACAGTGCACGAAGGAAGACAAGTGAAGTTTGTGAAGAAATATGCAATAAGGTGTAAGGTGAAGTGTAAAAATGCTTGCCCATGGAAGATCCTATGCAATTGGGCCAAGGATATTCAGTCTTTTCAAGTGAAGACGTGCAATCCAACCCATAACTATGCCCGATCATTGAAGATACAACAAGCAAGTTCTAAGTGGTTAGCTGACAAGTTGATTGATTTTCTGAGAACAGTATTGAGGCCAACAGGATGTGAAATTATCAATCATATTAGGAATACATACGCCGTGAATGTTGCTGTACCCAAGGCTTACAAAGCATGGATGAGGGCAAGATAGAAAATTGAAGGAAGTGAAAGGGAGCAATACTCTTGGCTGTGGGATTACTGTCAAGAGTTAAAGAACTCTAACAAGAAGAACACCATTCTTTTATTTGTCAACAGGTCAGACCTCCATTTGATGCCGACTTTTCAAAGTATTTACATATATTTCGATGCTTGTAAGCAAGGTTTTTTAGCTGGCTGCAGACCCATTATTGGAGTGGATGGGATATTTTTGAAAGGGTATTATGGGGGTGTTTTGCTCACTACTGTTGGACAAGATGGTAACAATAGGTTTTTTCCAATTGCTGTAGCTGTTGTTGGGAGAAAGACAAAGGAGACATGGACTTGGTTCCTAAACTTGTTACTGGAGGATATTGGTATAGATTGCAGATGGACCTTCATAAGTGACAGACAAAAGGTAATAATTCTGAATCCCTTACAATGTTCATAAGTTTTTTTTTAAAAAATTTCTGGGTATTTTGTCTCTCAAAAGTTACACGGGATATCTAATGACTTGTGCATACGTGCAGGGCTTGGTTCCTACATTCGAGACCATATTGGCAGAGGTGGAACACAAATATTATGTGAGGCATATCTACACCAACTTTGCCAGAAACTTCAAAGGGAAACAGTACAAAGACATGTTGTAGACATGTGCAGGATCTACAACGATGAAGACTTTTAATGAAAATATGCAGAAGCAGAAGGATTTCAATTTTCATGCTTAGGATTACCTTAACAAGATTAATCCAAAGATGTGGAGCAGAGCTGGATTTAGTACGTATTCAAAGAACCAAGTCTTGACGAACAACATGTGTGAGCAATTCAATAGCAAGCTTCTACTGGCAAGGGGGAAGCCTATATTGAGCATGTTGGAAGATATTAGGCTTTACATCATGAACAAGATGACCGATAACAGAAAGAAGGGGCCAACAAGTGAGGTCTTCTAGGGCTGACCTGTCAATGCAAGTTTGTTGTCATGCCACTAGCCTTATAATGTATTTCATTTGTTGTTTGTGAATGTGCAGGTCCATGTGCAACCCATTACGAGGCAGACATTTGAGGCAGCTAGTGAAAGAGTGAAAAGAGCCTTCGGATCCTATGTGCATGGGTCCCAAGAGACAGTACAAAGCAACATCACAGTTGGATGTGGGCCTACTAATGTAAGAATTGGATAGAGTGCAACTGGAAGTGGACCAGTAGGAGAGAGGACTCGGGGTAGTGCAAAAAGGGCATCAAAACATTGATTCTGATTGCCTAGTGCCATATGGCTGTATCTTGCTAAATTTTGGAATCTTGTTATATTTTGAAAGTTTGTTAGAAAGTTTTGTAATTATTGGGAGGTTTTGTAATTATTTGGAAGTTTTGTGATACTATTCAGCCAAAATGTAGCTGTATTATTATTGAAAGTCAACTTCTTCATCTTTGTATATGAACATATTGTCTTTCAAGGCCATCAATGAAAAGGAATGTTCTCTTTTCGCTCATCTATCTGATTCTTGTTCTAATTAGTGTTTTAATGGTCATGTGCAGGTATCAAATTAGGTAGCTTTCTTTGAATTGTTTGCTATTAACCCAGTTAACTATGGTTGCTGGTATATGTTTGTTTCATGGGTATATCCACACTTGGAATTGCATACAACCAAATTACAGAATATACAATAATTTTTTTTATTGACAACCCACATCCACCATTAACTAATTGGGAGAGAAAGGAATGAACACAACCATGAACAATAACCATTTCACACCATGTGGAACTTTGCAACATCAATAGTTCAAATAGTATACACCATTACTATTGATAAACCATAACAATATGATATTAACAGTTTAAACTAAACAACATAAAACCTAAATACAATCCAACTTAAAACAAGCATTACTCCTAATACCCTAACCCAACACTTCTCCTTTTCTATTGTCTTGTCCTGTTCAAGTGCAATGAACTTCAGTTTCTTCATATCATTTGTTGTCTTCAACTTAACTCCTCTAAAACCATCATTTTGTCCTTAAGAACCTCTAAACAGTCCACTTTAGAGGCAATCTCTTCCATGGAAAAAATATTCACATGGTTTGAAGGGCGGCAACCATCAGCCCATTCGAAAAATTTACACCTTCAATTAGCCATTTTGTATAATGGGCACCTTAGAAATGGCCTACCAGAATTAGCCTCCGTATTCGATTTCAGCAAAACACAAGGGAGGCCATGCTCGCATAGCTTCCCACTACCAGCAATATTTGAAGATGAAGAGTGGCCTGAAAATGACTCCCCAGCACCGCCCATTGTTTTATTTCGATAGAATGCAAAGCTTGAAGGTGTGGTTAAGCTTTAGAATGGAAATCTTTAAAAACCCTACCTCCTTCTGCTACCTATTTCAAGTCGAGCGTGCTGGCTCAAATGAAGGCAATAATGGTTTTAGCCTTTCAGGGCACCTTACATGGGACAAAATGAAGTGGTTTGTGGCCCAGTCAGTAAATGAGTACCAACCTAGGCAGGCAACGTGGCATTTAACAGGACACATCACACTATAACGGCCACATCAGCATTTCCGTTAGTTATCTTACTGGCAGTTTGACGGAAGGATTTTATTGAAGCGAATTTCATAACTGGGGGACATAATTGAAAAATTAATTCAACGGGGGTCGACATTGATAGTGCCCTATAAAGTGAGGGATGAAAATAAGGTTTTAGTCTTACTTTTATTATCTTTTCTTTGCATTATTTTTTGAAATTTCGAATTTTCTTTCTTTTCTTTGATTTTGGCTACTATTTCTTTGTCTTTACAATTCACATAGCCAATTGCCTTCAAATTGCACATACCCCCCTTCCCCCCCACTTTGAACTTGTCCATCCCGAACAAATAAAAGCTCCTCAAATGATCAACCAATGCTTTCCTACTCCCTAAGGTTTGGTAAAAACATGGTTTTACACTAAAGGCTTGTAATGAGCTAAATGAAAAAATGAGAAAAATTAGGCTCAAGGGGGAAATCAAAGAAAAAAATAGGCTATTTGGCTAGCTAGCTAAAAGCAAGAAAATATGGCATTCATCACATTCATGCATGCATATAACAATGTAGTCTAAAAAAGAAGCAAAGCAAGTTCTAGAGTGTCAAACAACATGATTGCAATGCACATAAGAAAGGAATAGAGAATGACAATTGGCTCAAATACTCACTAAGTATGCACTATCAAGCTTAATCCATCAAATCAATTTCTATCACCAAACTAGCTAACTAAGAGATGCAAGAAATTTATTCAATCATGCTAGAAATCTCAAATTTCTAATTGCTTCAAGTTCACAACCTCTACAATTCTCAAAGTGCTATTGAATATGCAAAAAGAAAGTAGAAAAACGTGCAAAATGAAAATAAAACCAACAAAATAGAATTGAGAATAGCGAGGAAAATTGGGATAGCAAATAGAAATTTAAAACAGAACCATAATTTTAAATAGAAACTAAAGCAAAAGTTTAAATAGAATTTTGAACATGTAGAACATAATTAAGAACAGAAACTAGGATAAAAACAAAATTGGGGACAACAGGTAGAAATAGAAATAGACATTGGAAACAGAACAAAAATATTGAACAAAAACACAGAAAAATATAACAAAGCAAAGCAACAGTAAAAACACTAACAGAAACAACCAAAAAATGTAGAATTCATAAAAAAACACAGTAGAAAATATTCAATTGCAAATAGAGATAGAATGAAATCCCTTCAAGGTGGGTAGATAACATCACTCAAAACCACCTCCTCAACCAAACTCTCCTTAGCTTCCTCATGAAAATGCTTAAGTTGATGTCCATACTTTGGAGGTCCTCCCCATAGTCACTTCTTGAATTTCAATTGCACCATAAGAGAAAGTGTTAGTGACAAAAAAAGGGCTTTCCCATCGGGATCTCAATTTACCCGGCATCAACTTAAGGTGAGAGTTGTATATGAGTACTTTCTTCCCCACTTAGAATTCCTTCCTAATGATCAACTTGTCATGAAGGGCCTTAGTATTCTCTTTGTATATCCAAGAATTCTCATAGGCCTCTAATTGGAGTTCTTTTAGCTCTTAAAGTTGCAATCTCCTCTCGACTCTGGCTTGACCTATGTCCAGGTTACAAGCCTTAATCGCCCAATAGGCCCGATGCTCTAGCTCCACTAGTAAGTGACACACCTTACCAAAGACAAACCTATAGGGTGACATACCTATAGGTGTCTTATAGGCGGTCCTATAAGCCTATAGAGCATTATCCAGCCGCTTACTCCAATCCTTTCTGTATGGTCTTACTGTTTTCTTCAAAATCTACTTAATCTCTCAATTAGAGACACGGTGTGGCCATTTGTCTGAGGGTGGTAAGGGGTTGAAACCTTGTGGAAAACCCCATATTTACTCAGCAAGGCCTTCATGTGTCTGTTGCATAAGTGAGATCCTTGATCACTAATGATTACTCTGGGTATGCCGAACCTGCAAAAGATATGTGATCTAACAAAATCTACAACAACATGAGAATTATCAGTCCTGGTGAGAATGGCTTCCACCCATTTGGAAACATAATCAACAACCAACAAAATATAGATAAAGTCAAACGAGACAGGGAATGGACCTATGAAGTCAATGCCCCTGATAACACATTATTTTATACTATTTGTTTCCCTTATACTTAGTCGTTTAGTGTGTGTTTCTAGTGATTTTTATGGCTTTTAGACATGTTTTGTAGATTTGGACTTGTTGGTGCTTGTAGATTTTAATTGCTTAACTGTTAAATTCTGGCACTGCTTACATTTTTTACCATATATTTTGCTACAGATGTCCGATTGATGTGATTCTAGTTTCGTTGGAAAGCTAACAGAAACTTACAAATTTCATATGAAGATCCCAGAAGCTGATTCTCACGTCTGGATAACTGAAATTTGCGTGCAAGCAGTCCAGATTTTGTGCTCCGCCCAGCACTCTGCCCAGCATTGACTGATTCCTTTCCTTAGGGCTGCCTATTGGACCAGAACATATTTATTTGGGCCAACATCTGCTTTTTGGGCCAGCACACATGACACTAGGGCTTGATCATGTTTTTACCATTAATAATTTAGGAAACTAGGTTTATTTTGTAATTAGGAAACCTAGAAGAGGCAGCCAGCTAGTATATATTCTCAAGTTGTTGAGGCAAATCATACATAACCAGAGAGATACGAAATTCCTTGAGCTGCTGCTGCCTCCTATTTTCTGAGTTCATTTTTCTACTTTTGCCTTGTGTTTAAGCCTTCAATGGAGGGCTAAGTTCGTTTGTAATCAATTCAAGAGGAGCCAAACTTGACAATCCAGAGTTCCTGTGCTTCAACCAGGTTTAATTTAATTTAATTTGAATTACTGCTTCTCCCATTCTTCATGTGATTGAATGGTACTTTGATTCCATGAGTTATATGAATTTAAATCGGTTGATTAGATTTATAACAGTAATCAGATTGATAATCATACTTTAAAGGTCTTTAATATATGGTTAACTTGGATAATTCGGTTATTAAATTAATCTGGATTTAGTGATATAGAGCGGTTGCCTAGAGTCTTAATTCCATGATTAATTGAATCCTGATTGGTAAATCAGTAAGAATTCTAAGTGTTATTGTTAGGGGTTCCAGGTAACACTTAACCAAGAATTAAATCAGATCTAGTTTATTTTTACTCAACAAGGATGGATTAAGGTTTGGTTGCCTGCTTGAGTTGATTGCGTTTTCTCTTATTTGATAAATTCAGTTTACTGCTTTCTTAATTCTTAGTATATTGCATTCAACACAAAACCCCCCCCCCCCCTTATTCTGTTCTTGCTTAAGTTCTTAAAAGATTAGTTGTTCTGGTGAATCCTTGGGAGACGACACTGGTTGCATCCTATACTACAATTTAGTTGCAATTAGTAGTTTAATTTTGTACGGTTCGGCACCCGTCAGCCCCAAACATAAAAAATCTCATAGAACAACAAAGGTTGTTGAGGCATCTTATTCCTACGAGTTATATTCCCTACTCTTTGACACTGTTCACAAGATTTACAAAACACATAGGCATCATGAAACAGGGTGGGCCAATATAAATCGGAATCTAATACTTTTCTAGCTATTCTTTAAGGACCAAAATGGCCTCCATAAGCGTAGGAATGACAGAAGGAAAGCATAGAATTAAACTCATGATTAGGTATACATCTCCTAATTAGTTGGTCACTACAGAATCTCCATAGATAAAGATCATCCCACACATAATACTTAGCTTCACTATTTAATTTATTTATTTGTGCTCTTGTGAGGTGTGAGGGCAAAACATGAGCAACCAAATAATTCACAAGGTTAGCATACCATGGAAACTCACCCCGCAGCTATAAAAGCTGCTCATCGGGAAATGAATCTTTAATGGGGAAAAAATCAGAGTCTTTCTCTATTCTACTCAAGTGATCAGCAACCACATTTTCTACTCCACTCCTATCTTGAATCTCCAGGTCAAATTCTTAGAGAAGGAGCATCCATTTGATTAATCTGGGTTTGGCCTCTGGCTTCTTTAGAAGGAACTTGAGAGCTCTATGGTCAAAGAAAATCACCGCATGAGAACACAGTGATATTTGCTTGTTTTGGCTATAAGTCTCATTCTTTGTTGTTTCATTCTTACACCCATTTAAGTGAATTTTCTTAAATATGGTATTTTAATCCCTACATTTGTGTTAACATGTACTATTCGTATTGTTCAAGCAAAAAGGAATGATTATGGGAAATTTCTGGAGCAAAGTGCAGATAAAATATTGAAGTATGAAGTATAGACAAATGACACGACTTTAGACACGGCCATGTGTGTGCCTATGTCAAGGTTCCAGAAGTACCTGCTCAAGCTTGTTGAAGAACATATCCATGATTGTTAAAGCACACGCCCATGTTGGATGCCGTGTTAGTCAACCAGAGACCACCCTGAAGTGAACACGACCTTAGCTAGAGAAGCATAGGCCATGTTGAGATGAACACGCCCTAAAGGCTGAATAGACATGGCTATGTCTGAGTTCGTGTTTACAATCCAGAATTCCTACTGAAGTGACACGCCCAGTCCCATAAGTGAACATGGCCCGTGTCTAGCCCGTGTTCAAACTATTGAAGGCTAAACCCCAGGGTTCCGAACAATATATATATGATCCAGGGGAAGTACATGAGGCTTTTGATATCAGAAACAAGGATGGCAATCAGACTTTGGAGGTTTTGGAGAGGAAACAAAATAGAGGACTGAACCTTCGAAGGAATTCAAGAGAATGAGTTTTTCTTATTCAGTCCTTTCTTCTATGTATTCCTTTAGTGCGGTTTTTATTATCATTATGAACTAAATTGTAAAGGTCTAGATAAGATGAACCCTAGAGTTGAATTTGTACTCTTCTTCCTTTAATTCAATAACAATTACATCTTTCCTTTCTTAGAATTGTCTATGATTCTTATTTGTTATTGAATTAATAAAACATGCCATTAGTTTAATACTAGATTTTAGCTTATAGATGGAGGAATCGTAAATTGAATAGATCACTTATAGGTAATAAGATTTGCATGGAATCCTAGAGAAACGATCACATAAGTCTTCTAGTTAGGGTTAACCTTAATACCGGGAATTCACGAAATACAAACTAATGCATTTTTGGGGGTGTTGATTATGAAGAGATTTCAATCAATCAACATAGGAATAGTTGTCATATTGCTTGAGTAAGAATAAGACATAATTCAGGAATTTCCATCATTCTAAGCAAGAAACGATGATCATTGAGTTAAGGTTGGAGGTGCAAGCTAGATTATAAGGGGAATTCTTATCTAGGTCTGTCTTTCCAATTGATAAACCTTTAGAGTTAATTGCTATTGTTTTCTTGTCTCACTTATATTAGTTTAATTAATTAGTTCATTAATTTAGCCATAAATATGAGATTAGATAATAGAAAAATGATTAATACTAATAGCTATAATCCTTGTGAGAACGATATCCATACTCAATTGAGCTATTCTACAAAACGATGGGTACACATGCCTAGAATGATTGTAGTATTAATTTAATTGAATACTTTAAACACATCAAGTTTTTGGCGCCATTGTCGAGGACTATGATATTAGGAACCTTTGATTTCTATTACTTTAGTCATTTTATTTTCTTTAGATAAATTTTGTTTAGCTTTGAGCTTCTTTATTGTCTTTGTCTATGGTTAATCTTTGCAGAAGCTAGTCATACTAGTGTATGACACAAAATGGTAACCAAAACCTTTTGGAGCTGAATTCAGAGATTGAACGCACATTGGTGAAAAAATCAAGGAAGAAGGCTATCCCACTCCAGGCTCAAACATTCGAGAACAAGAATCTACCATGGCTAAGCAAGCAAGACAACGAACCATGGGGGATTATGCTAGACCATCACTTGTTGGAATTGAGTTCAACATAAGTAGACCTCCGGTGAACGCTAACAACTTTGAGATCAAGCCAAACATTATCCAGATGGTGCAGCATCTTGTGCAATTTGATGGACTGCCGGATGAAGACCTTTATTCTCACAACACAAATCTTAGAGATTTATGATACCTTTAAAATCAATGAAGCTACTGAGGATACAATTAGACTGAGGCTGTTCCCTTTCGCACTATAGGACAAAGCAAAATCATGGTTGAAGACATTACCTCCTAGTTCTATCAAAACATGGGATGATCTTACTGAGAGATTTCTAAGTCGATACTTCCTTCCAACTAGAACAACAAAGCTTAGAAATGACATCTTCTCCTTCTAATAACTAGATGGTGAAACACTTTATGAAACATTGGAGAGATGGAAGGAATTGCTAAGAAAATGCCTACATCATTGACTAGATTTAAGGGTCCAAATGCAGACTTTTCACAATGGTCTCAACTTTGGGACCAAACAACTCATTGATGCTTCCTCTGGAGGAACCACAAGCTTCAAAACCCTTGAAGAGCTACAGAAATTGATTAAGAACATAACAATGAATAATTACCAGTGGGGGAATCAAAGAATGAAGGTTAAATCAGGATGAGTGCATAATGTGGATACTGTTACTTCTTTAGAGGCAAATATTAAGGCCCTTACTAAGAAGATTGATGATCTGAGCACTACTCCACCAGCACCAGTTATGAGCTGTGACATTTATGGAGGAAGACATTCTAATCATGAATACCAAGTATTCACCATAGGACCATCAGTAGAGCAAGTAGATCACTTGAGAAATCGAATGCCCAATAATCCTTACTATAACACATATAATCTTGGGTGGAGAAATCACCGGAATTTTGGTTGGAGTAATCAAAGGCAGCAGAGGCAAGGTCCTCTACTTGGATTTCAGTAACCTCCTAACCCATCACAGAAGCTGACCATTGAAGATCAGTTGTCCAAATTCATTTAAGCATCAAAAGGCCGATTCAAAAACATTGAAACAACTTTGAGGAATCAGGAGGCTTCCATCAACAACCTTAAGACTCAAATTGGTCAACTGGCCAAGTTGATTTCAAAATGGCCACTAGGGACTCTACCTAGCTACACCAAGCCAAATCCTAAGGAATAAGTCAAGACTATCACATTGAGGAGTAGTAAGGAGCTGAAAGAAGTTGAGAGAGAACAAATTAGTGATGAAGGTGCTGCTGTAACTGAGAAAAAGAAAGACACTGTGTTAGAAAAGATAGAAGAGCCAAAGAAGAGAGTAGTGAAGGAATACCAGCCACCCATACCTTACCCAAGCAGACTTGTAAAGGATAGAAAGGAGGAACAATTTGGTAAATTTTTAGACCTTTTTAAATAGTTGCATATTAATATTTCCTTTGTTAAAGCTCTTTCGCAGAAGCCGAAATATGCAAAATTCTTGAAGGACCTCCTTTCTAGCAAGAAGAAGCTTGAGCAGCTGTCAATGGTGACCCTGAATGAGGAGTGCTCCACCATAGTCTAGAACAAGCTGCCACAAAAAATAAAGGATCTAGGGAGTTTTACTATCCCTTGCAACATTGGTAGTTTATCTGTTGATAGGGTATTAGCAGATTTAGGTGCTAGTATAAATTTGATGTCTTATAGTATGTTTCAAAAATTGGGACTTGGTGAACCAGCACCCACTAGGATGAGCATTCAATTAGCAAATAGGTCTATCACATATCCTATGGGTATAATAGAAGATGTCCTAGTAAAAGTTGATAAATTTATTTTCCATGTAAACTTTGTAATCATGGACATGGATGAAAATGTTGAGGTACCATTGTTGTTAAGTTGACCATTCCTTGCTATAGCTAGAGCTATAATTGATGTTCACGGTGGCAAGCTGACTTTAAGGGTAGAAGATGGGCAAGTGATTTTTAAAATATCTGAGGCCATGAAGCACAAGATGAGTATGGACGATAAATGTTTTTATGTAGATGTGATTGACTCACTTGTGTCTTGTTCTATGCAGGAAATCCTCACAAGAGATGCATTGGATACGTGTATCATGCAGGGAGAAGAGGAAACTGATCACATAGAGATTAGGGAGCATGTGGCATACCTGAAAGTCCATGAGCCATTGATTAGAGGTACACCTCTTGAGAGGATTGAGGATAAAAGAATTAGAATTAAACTATCTATTGAGGATCCATCTGAGTTAGAGCTGAAAAGACTTCTAGAACACTTGGAATATGCTTTCTTGGCAGAAAATTCCAAGCTGCTTGTTATTATTGCAGCAAACCTGACAAAGGATCAAAGAGGAAAACTTTTAGATGTGCTTAAGATGCACAAGAAGGCCATAGCATGGAAGATCTCTGATATGAGAGGAATTAGCCCCCCATTCTGCACCCACAAGATTTCATTAGAAGAGAATTGCAAGCCATTGGTACAACCACAACGATGATTGAATCCAAACATGAAAGATGTAGTGAAAAATGAGGTAATTAAACTTCTAGATGTAGGAGTTATTTACCCTATTACTGATAGTTCTTAGGTTAGTCTTGTGCAGGTAGTGCCAAAGAAATGAGGCATGACAGTGGTGCCTAATGAGAAGAATAAGTTGGTGCCGATGAGGATAGTCACAGGATGGAGAGTCTGTATAGACTATCAAAAGCTAAATGATGCCACTGGAAAATATCACTTCCCTCTACCATTCATAATCTAGATATTGGAGCGGATGGCTGAACATGCCTATTCCTATTTTTTGGATGGAATGTCAAGGTACTTCCAGATAGCCATTGCCCCAGAAGATCAAGAGCAAACAACTTTCATGTGTCCTTACGGTACATTTGCCTATAGAAGAATGTCATTTGGGTTGTGTAATGCCCCTGCCACCTTTCAAAGGTGTATGATGGCAATCTTTGATAAATTGGTTGAGGACATTATGGAGGTATTTATGGATGATTTCTCTGTCTTTGGTAAATCTTTTGAATTATGCTTGCATAACTTAGCTAGAGTCCTTGAAAGGTGTGAGGAAACTAATTTGGTCTTGAATTAGGAGAAGTGTCATTTTATGGTTCAGAAGGGGATAGTATTAGGCCATAAAATCTCTAGTAAAAGTATAGAGGTCAATAGGGAAAAAATAGAGATCATAGCTAAACTGCCACCACCTACTTTAGTGAAGGCAGTTAGGAGCTTTCTAGGTCATGTTGGCTTCTATAGAAGATTTATTAAAATATTTTTCCAAGATAGCTAGACCTCTTACTAAGTTACTTGAAAATGATGTACCTTTTGTCTTAAATGATGATTGTATGATTGCATTTAACACTTTAAAAGACAACTTAACTATTGCCCCTATTATGGTTACACCTTATTGGTCATTACCATTTGAACTAATGTGTGATGCAAGTGATTTTGCAGTGGGAGCATTTTTGGGACATCACAAGGACAAGCATTTTTGACCCATCTGTTATGCAAGTAAAACCTTAGTTGATGCTCAAAAGAATTACACTACCATTAAGAAAGAGTTGCTTGCAATAGTTTATTCTTTAGACAAATTTAAATGTTATCTTATTCTGTCTAAAGTTATTATGTATGCTAATCACTTAATACTGAGGTATCTTTTGAGCAAAAATGATGCTAAGCCTCAACTAATATGATGGGTTTTGTTGTTACAGGAGTTTGACTTGGAAATCCGATATTGTAAGGGAACCAAGAACCTAGCAGCAGATCACCTGTCTCGTCTGGAACTCCTAGCTCAAGGGCAATTAGTGGAAGAAGACTTGAATGACAATTTTCTAGACGAACAACTATATGAAATAGAGGTAAAAGACATTCCTTGGTTTGCTGATTTTGCTAACTACCTTGCAGGTAGGGTTCTGCCAAATGAGTAAACTCATTCACAGAAGAAGAAATTCTTCTCTGATTTGAAATACCACCTTTGGGTATACCCCTATCCATTTCATATTTGTGCAGACCAAATGATAAGGTGTTGTGTTGCCTATCTAGAGACCGAAAGTATCATGGAGCACTACCATAAGGGTCTAACTGGAGGACACTATCAAGCCAATGGGACAGCAAGAAAAGTCTTGGAATCAGGTTTTTATTGGCCTACTTTGTTTAAGGATGCTCAAAGGTATGTAAGGCAATGTGACAAATACCAGTGCACAGGTAACATTTCTAGGAATGATGAAATGCCCCAAATTAATATATTTGTGTTTGAGGTCTTTAATGTCTAGGGCATTGACTTCATTGGTCCCTTTCCCTCGTCCTTTGGAAACAAGTATATCCTAGTTACAGTAGACTATGTATCTAAATGGGTTGAAGCTCAGGTTTTGCCTACTAATAATGCTAGGGTAGTTGTTAAGTTCCTTAGGAAATTGTTCACTAGGTTTGGAGCACCTAGAGCTATCATTAGTGACAAAGGTACCCACTTCTGTAACCAATAGCTAGCTAATTCCTTGAAGAAATATGGTGTTACTCATAAAGTAGCAACCAAATATCATCCCCAAACCAGTGGCTAAGTAGAGGTGATGAATAGAGAACTCAAAAGAATACTGGAAAAAATTGTAGAGCAATCTAGAAATGAATGATCCTTGAAATTAGGTGATGCTCTATGGACTTATAGGACTGGTATCAAAACCCCCATTGGTACTACCCCTTACAAACTTATTTATGGGAAGTCCTATCATTTACCAGTAAAGCTGGAGCATAAGGCCTTTTGAGCTATAAAATTCCTTAACTATGACTTGTCTAGTGCAGGCGAAAAGCGGTTGCTCTAGTTGAATCAGCTGACAAAATAAATAGATGTTGCTTATGAAAGTTCAAGGCTATACAAAGACAAGGCAAAGAAGTGGCATGACCAACACATCAAATCACCTAAAGAGTTTCAACTTAGGGACCAAGTGCTGCTCTTTAATTCACACATTAGACTGTTCCCAGGAAAACTCAAGTCTAGATGGTTAGGTCCCTTCATGGTGAAGCAAGTGTTTCCTTATGGTGCTATTGAAGTCACTCATCCAGAGAAGGGAACCTTCAAGGTCAATGGGCAGAGGTTGAAGTTATACCATAGTACTAGCATCCAAGAGTTTTTCAGAGATGCTTGTCATCTCCAAGACTCTCTGCAGTAGCTCCTCAGTACCTAAGTCTAGCTAAATGATTGTAAAGAATCGCTTATTAGGAGGCAACCCAATGTCTAAGTTTTATTTTTATTTATCTTAATTCTCTTTATGATTTGTGTTTGATTGTTTTCTTGCAGTTTCTTAGTTAGTCTTTAGCTAAAGGGGAGACTCGCATCCTATTTTTATGGTGTAGGTTTTGATGGAAACACCTATGTAGATTATTAAGTGCAGTAAGAGTTCAGCACTCAGTTTAGAGTGCAGAACACGACTTGAAACACGGTCGTTCCCTACCTCATGTGCATCATGCAGAGGATCCAAGGGGAGGGCACATCCAGTGACATGGTCGTGTCTATACCCTTGTCAATTGGTCAGAGGCAACACGCCCATGCCCATGTCTATGTCCAGGTAAGTATCCACACATGCCATGTCACCAACACGGTCACTAACACGCCTGTGTCCATTCCTATGTTCACTTACAGCACTCTCTACCCTTTAAACAAAGCCAGTTACACAATCGTGTTACCCCTATGTCAAACCAACACCCCTAGTGTCACTCACGTGTTCCTTACCCAAGCCCAACACAGCCACACTACATGGCCGTGTTTGGGCCATGTCACATAAACCTTTTAAAATTCTAATATGCGGGATAACTTCTCTCCCTCACAAATCGCAGCCTATTCACATTCTTCTCTTAATTCCCAGCTATTCTGGCAGTTTCCCCACATTTTCGTCCAAACCTTCCTCCCCAAATCCCTTAAATTTCTTCCCAAAATCTCACACCACACCACACCAAAATCACATTCTTCTGTGCAGGTATGTTGCTATTATTTTGCCTTTACTCGTTATTGTTGACTATTTGATTGGTATTTGCTGAAGTAATACTCGAATTCCATAGTGTGGGAAAGGGAACATGTTACTGCTGTTTGATAGGTTTTGCTGAATTTATTCTGCTATACCACATGTTACTATTGTTCGATAGGTTTTGCTGAATTTATTTTGCTATGCCATGGGGTATACTATTGTTGGATCGTTCTTTTCATTGCCTACCAAAATTGTGCAATTTGCATATTCCTTCATCCAATCATGACTTTCGGATATTCCTCAGATCAAATCAGTAGTTGTTGTATTTAGCAGTATCAATAATACATTAAGATAAAAAGTGTGCTAACAAAAGTGCTTTGATATATTTTCATCTTGTTCTTGCCATGCAAATGGTGATAAACTTGATGTCTTAGTCTCTAAGTTAGATGAAGTAGACTAAAAGTCGGATACAGGATTAGTCAAATGCTTACTGTTAGAACTTAAATTTTAATAGTAAAATGTTTGGGAGAGCTTATATTATCCTTTAAGATTGCATTATGTCTCTTCAAGGGGTTACATTGCTGAGAGTTACTTGACCTGTCCAATAGGGTAGTAGGGTATAATTATACAAGCAAGAAGTTCCTGAAGAAGTGCACTTAGAGTTGTTGATTTTATTTTTCTGCTATAATCTGTGGAACTCTGCTTTCCTAGTACACTTTAGGTTTTGCAGGCATTTGCATTTACATTTGTTTTCCTTGGTATTCATATGGTGATTTTTCTATGCATTTGCAGGTAAAAACATGACTAAGCACATAAATGACTCCCAGCCACGCTGTGATAAGTTATAACCTCATAAGAAGTGCCTGGCCAACCAAGATTCACCTTCCCCATCTCCCAAGAAAAAGAGAGCCATGACCACTGACACCTCTCTTCACCTCTTCCTCAGACTACAAGGAGCTGAGCATAAGGAGCGGCTAGCCAAACTCTCCACCAAGCCATTTGAGCCTAGCCACTACCCAGTATGGCTAGTGTTACAAGAGCTAGACCTTGAACAGGAAGTCTGGCATTTCCTCAGCTTCAGTAGCTGGGGTAGTATTTTTGAGCTACAGGAGCCAGTTTATCGGGAGCTAACTCTGTAGTTCTTAGCCACTATGGAAATCAATACGACATTCACAACCTCCACGTCCACATGACATAAGCCAGAGACTATTCGATTCCATCTTAGCTCCTTCATGCATAGCATGAGTCTGCAGGAGTTTATGGAGGTAGCTAGGCTCTCTGAGCAGGGGTTATGACTTCTATGATTTGGACTGGATTTTCCCCAACACATAGCCTATGGACTACTGGAAAGAAATCACCACGGAGACCATTTATGAGGCCAAGAGGTCTAAGGTCTCTACTCTTCATTCACCTACTCTCTGATATATTTACAAGCTCCTCGTACACTCCTTGATTGCAAGGAAGGACATCACCGAAGTCGTGAGCAAAAGGGACCTATTTTTCCTCCAGTGTATACGTGAACAGCAACATTGCCACCTCGGATACGCATTCATTCAACTCATCAGGGGTTACTTGCAGAAGGGCAACTTCGGTGCTATTGGTGGCGGGTTCGTGATTACTCAATTGGCCCGCCACCTTAAAGTCTTGGGTGATGAGTCTACTCTCACAGTCGCCTGTCGACCGATGCCACTGGGAATGGATACCTTGAAGGCCATAAAGATGGTTAAGCACCGCACATACATGTAGGGTACATAATCTTGCCTTAGTCAGTGCACCACTCAAAGCAGCTCTCGAGGGTCCACCGGCTGAGGTACACCACACAGATACCCCCAAGTAACCCCAAGCTGAGGAACCACCCACAGATACCCCCGAGGAACCCCCAAATGCGGGACCAAGCACATCAGCCCCTCCATCTTCACAACCTTTTCCCGGCTTCCCATTGACATCAGCTGATGAGGAGGATCGAAAACCAACTGCAATGGAACGGTAGCTGAGCCGCATAGAGGTCGAGGTTGCTGGGACACAAGCCAGAATTAACTGCATCATCATGGAGAACCAGAAGGAGCAGGGACAGCTATACCAGTGGATGTCATATGAGAGGGCGCATCATCAATGGGTACAATCCACCTTGCAGATGATGTGCAAGTTTATGGGACTCCATCCCCCACCATCGCCTAGCCCACCAATCTTCCAGGAACTGACAAAGATGGAGACCCGTCTCCTTCAGTAGAGCCGGTTTGTCCTCCACTTTCATCATCTCGTGCACCATCTTCTGTGGCTTATTCTGAGACTCCTGAAGAGCCACCAAGGGAGTAGTTCTTCACATTGCAGCCTCAGGGAGTATTTCTCATTTTGTTTTCGCATTTTGTACATTGAGGACAATGTGTTGCTTAAGTGTGGGCGGGGAGGGGGGTTATACTTGAACTTAATTATCTTTGCTTGAACTTGTTTGCTTTAACTTAATAAGCTTGTAAATTCCTGAAGAAATTCAAACTAGAACATTTTGCTTTTGAGATGACCACTTTGGTATTTGTTATTTTCTAGTTTAATTACCTTTTAGTTAGCTGCATTATGAGGTAACCACTTGGGTTTAGTGGACCTGGAACGTTGAAATACAGCCTTGTACTAGTTAGCCTCAAGTAGCTGATTTGAGCATAGTGGGGCACTACTCCTCTACCTTTTGTGCCTAAAATTGGAGAAGGGTATGAGCATGCCAATGAAGCATAACTAGTTGAATGTGAGTCGTAAGCAATGACCGGATACCACATCCTAGGATCCCAAACTATGCAAGAAAAGAAAAAAAGGTAATAGCACACTAGAGTTCTTAGCAGAACAACAAAGAAAAAAAAAATTGTCATGTTGAGAATATAGTAATAGCATAGGGTAATTCTGTCCAGATACCAAGGGGT